>JAWDGP010002306.1:105000-142500 GCA_033675545.1 Elysia crispata
GTAGTAGTAGTAGTAGTAGTAGTAGTAGTAGTAGTAGTAGTAGTAGTAGTAGTAGTGGTAGTGGTAGTGGTAGTGGTAGTGGTAGTGGTAGTGGTAGTGGTAGTGGTAGTGGTAGTGGTAGTGGTAGTGGTAGTGGTAGTAGTAGTAGTAGTAGTAGTAGTAGTAGTAGTAGTAGTAGTAGTAGTAGTAGTAGTAGTAGTAGTGCTATATGAGATTAATTAAAACAAAATCCGCATTATTCTAAACCACCTGTTCGTCTGCAGCTCTTCGCGCTATATTGGAAGCTCAGCCCAAAGATTTCTTAAAGCCGTATTTTAAAAAAATAACCGAAACATGAAAAAGAAACATACTCGACAACTACAGGCCTCTACTGAAAAACAAAAGTACCATCTGGATTATGAGTTCCTGTTTTTGTGATACGCTACAATGAGCATGAAAACACTTGAGCATAACCTCACGAAACCCCAAATTTCAATTAACCGAAAAATAAGGCGTGAAAACAGAAAATTAATAAATACATAAATGAGTCTACGTGCAGGTGAAAGTAATTCTGTAGAAGAAACTATTTTGTTGCTGTCTACAACGAATTATCGGTTGAGTGTAAGGTGGATGCAGGGGAAAGACCAGGGCACACAACAACATTGATGTGTGGAGGAAGGTATAAAGTCTAGAACTTTGGGGTGTGCATTTAGGGTGAGAAGAGTTGAGAGAATGGCGAATGGTGCATTGTTGCGGAAAGACCGAATTGTTGCTCCACAGTTATCGCACGTGTAGTTAGGTCAAAGGTCGGGGTGAATAGGGGAGAAAAGGGGGGTGGGGGAGGGGGGGGGGAGTAATGGAGCTCGGCTAATTGTTAAAAACGAGGCATGTGATGGATTTGATAACTTGTCGCTATGACAGTGTCAGCGCCGGCATGGTTCATCCACCCACACAATGTATTAACGTGCACCTTTTTACTGCGCGCTCCCACCGGGGAATCCCGGTCAATTATGCGCTGTGTGAGTGCGTTTTCTCTCTCTCTCTCTCGACCTACAAGCGCCATGTTGATGCATTGAGTCAATCATGCAGAACGGACAATGAGAGTGAGAGGGAGGAGTTAAATAAAAAGAGGGAAAAAAAAGGGGGGGGGGGGAGGTAGAGGATTTAAGATTTTTGTGGGAAATGATAATGGAAAGATAAAGATAAAAGAAAAAAAGAAAAGAAAATAAGGCTCTTTTATTTTTTATTTTTTTTTGGGGGGGGGGGGGGGGAAATACAGAAAAGTAATGATAACTAGGTTAATAAAAAGAGCCATAATGAGAGAGGCAAGGAGAGAGACAAAAAAACAAAACAAAAAACTGAAGAGACCTGACGTTAAAAGTTATGGCAGGTAGATGGAAGGAGATACGAGAAGTAAATAAATATATTTGTGAGATTAAGAGAGCGGGTGAGAGAAAGGAAGGTATGAATAAGTACTGCGAGAAAAACAGATTGATAGATATGAAATCGAGAGAATGAGAGAGGAATAAAGAAAGGAAGAACAATGAAACTATGCGTGGTCGACACGATATGATCATTTTTACTCCAGCTCTCTGTCTCTGTCTCTGTCTGTCTCTGTCGCTATCTCTGACTGTCTCTGTCTCTGTCTCTGACTGTCTCTGTCGCTGTCTCTGACTGTCTCTGTCTCTGTCTCTGACTGTCTCTGTCTCTACCTTTTATCCTTCTATGGAACGAGCGTAGAAGGTTAGGAATGGATAATAGTAGCCGTTGAGACGTAAAATTGTAAAAACTGATTACAGTATTCTATTCAATAGGAGTCTGAGAGGTAAGGAATTGATTATATTAGCCTAGGAGATAGTGGTATAAGAAGTAAGGAATTGATTATATTAGCCTAGGAGATAGTGGTATAAGAAGTAAGGAATTGGTTATAATTATATTAGCCTAGGAGATAGTGGTATAAGAAGTAAGGAATTGATTATATTAGCCTAGGAGATAGTGGTATAAGAAGTAGGGAATTGATTATATTAGAATAGGAGATAGTGGTATAAGAAGTAGAGATTTGATTATAGGAGTCTAGGAAATAGTAGTCTTAGAAGTAGGGAATTGATTACATTAGCCTAGGAGATAGTGGGATATGAACTAGGGAATTGATTATATTAGCCTAGGAGATAGTGGTCTAAGAAGTAGGGAATTGACTATATTAGCTTAGGAGAAAGTGGTCTTAGATGTAGGGAATTGATGGAAAATATTAGCCTAGGAGATAGTCTTAGATGTAGGGAATTGATTATATTAGCCTAGGAGATAGTGGTTTTAGATGTAGGTAATTGATTATATTAGCCTAGGAGATAGTAGTCTAAGAAGTAGGGAATTGATTGTATTAGCCTAGGAGATAGGAATATAAAAAAAGATAAACTTAACAAGAGCAGCCTGGGCCTACAAGACGCAGTATCTCTATGAAGTTAAAAATGATTACAAAAACAAAACAAAACAGAGCGAATCCCATTGAGCAGTAACATGGAAAAATAAATGCTATCTTTTTTGGAAAGATTTTTGCTGGTTCATCCCACTTCTTAATCGTCATAAGACCCAGCCATTTTGCGCAGTGCTACTCGTGCCTTGACACACTATTGAACACAACAATTCTTTCTCCACCCTAAGCACTTACGAGTGCCATCAGGAAGTACAAAATCTTGAGCTAAGTGATGTTGACAAGTGTGTTATGCACACCTTTATGAAAAAAAAATAAAATACATTTATAACCATGGTAATTATATGAACAAAACAGACAAAAAATTAAAATTAAAAGCACCAGCTTTTAAGGGCCTCACCGGAAACTCTGTTTTAAGCTGAACTCTAGTGTCAGGTCGAGGATAATTAAGTTTATTTTCATCACAATGGTCCTTCTCTGTGAGTGGACAGAGTGTGTTTGTGTGTGAGAATGAAGAAAAAAAGAGAGAGAGAGAGAGAGAGAGAGAGAGAGAGAGAGAGAGAGAGAGAGAGAGAGAGAGAGAGAGAGAGAGACATACAGACAGAGAGGGTGTAAGAGAGAGAAAGGGGCAGTCAGTGAGTGTAAGAAAAAGGTAAAAAGTGAGAGAGCTGAGAGAGAGAGGGCACGGGAGAGAGAGAGAGAGAGGGCACGAGAGAGAGACAGGGAGAAAGAGAAGAGGAGAGGTCAAGAGAGAGGCAGAGAGATTGGGTGAGAAGGAGAGAAAGAGAGAGAGAGAGAGAGAGAGAGAGAGAGAGAGAGAGAGAGAAAGAGAGGGGGGCAGAAAGAGAGAGAGATTGGGTGGTGGAGACAAAGGGATAGAAAGACAAAGAGGAAGAGAGAGAGAGAGGGAGAGAGAGAGAGCAAGAGAGACGAAGAGAGAGCAAGAGAGAGTCGAAAAGAGAGAGAAAGAGATGGGGAGAGAGATTGGGGGAAAGATAGCGAGAGAGAGAGAGAGAGACAATCATAAGGATGGTACAAGGTGGTACCAAACACAAGGAGTAGACCACACCTCCACTTGCTGGTCCAGACAGGCAGAGACCCTCTTACCTCCCCTCCTCCCGCCCACTAAACAGGACGCTGGGACTAGAGTGCAAGAATATCCGGACCCGACCCACGCCGTCTGCTGCGACACTGTGACGTCAAGAGTGAGTGCGCATGTCTGTTTGTGTGTGTGAGAAAACAATCGCCAGGTCTTTCACATTGCAATTTTCTTATTTTTTTTCCCTTATTTTATTTTTTTTTTTTTTTTGCCGTTTCATTTCTTTCTCTTGTATGTTCTTTTTAACCTTATCTCATCTAATTTTTTTTTAATTTACCAGGAATGCGCAGTTAATGACAGTCGCAACTGACTGGGGACGCATGCGCGTGCAGCCTTTTTTTTTTTGGTGGTCGGAGGTCGTTGACCACTGACCGAGTGATGGTGATTTTGATCGTCTGTATCAAAAGTTCCGGCTTGCAACTGGCGGTGATGCAGGAGATGTGTAACAAAATTATGAAAACGTCAACAAAAATAAATAAATAAATACAAAAATAAAACCAAGAAAAAAGGAACATTTTGAAAATAGCAATAATAATAATAATAATAATAATAATAATAATAATAATAATAATAATAATAATAATAATAATAATAATAATAATAATAATAATAAAAATGATAAGTTAGTTAAAGGCTGATTGTGTGTTCCGAGGAAGATAAAATAATGTCCCGAGGAAGATAAAACAACGTCCCGAGGAAGATAAAATAATGTCCAGGGGAAGATAAAATAATGTCCTGGGGAAGATAAAATAATGTCTAGGGGAAGATAAAATAATGTCCCGAGGAAGATAAAATAATGTCCCGAGGAAGATAAAACAACGTCCCCAGGAAGATAAAATAATGTCCCCAGGAAGATAAAATAATGTCCCGAGGAAGATAAAATAATGTCCCGAGGAAGATAAAACAACGTCCCGAGGAAGATAAAACAACGTCCCGAGGAAGATAAAACAACGTCCCGAGGAAGATAAAACAACGTCCCGAGGAAGATAAAATAATGTCCCGAGGAAGATAAAATAATGTCCCGAGGAAGATAAAATAATGTCCCGAGGAAGATAAAATAATGTCCAGGGGAAGATAAAATAATGTCCCGAGGAAGATAAAACAACGTCCCCAGGAAGATAAAATAATGTCTCGAGGAAGATAAAACAACGTCCCGAGGAAGATAAAATAATGTCCAGGGGAAGATAAAATAATGTCCTGGGGAAGATAAAATAATGTCTAGGGGAAGATAAAATAATGTCCAGGGGAAAATAAAATAATGTCCGGGGGAAGATTAAATAATGTCCAGGGGAAGATTAAATAATGTCCAGGGGAAGATAAAACAACGTCCCGAGGAAGATAAAATAATGTCCAGGGGAAGATAAAATAATGTCCGGGGGAAGATAAAATAATGTCCAGGGGAAGATTAAATAACGTCCAGGGGAAAATAAAATAATGTTCAGGGGAAGATAAAATAATGTTCAGGGGAAGATAAAATAATGTTCAGGGGAAGATGAAATAATTTTCCAAGGAACTCCCACATTTCTTTACGTCCTACAGAGTCGGCAGTCTTCCCCTTTAGGCTCTGTGATACGGTTGGTCAGATCGGGCCTGCGGATGTATATACCAGGATGCGAACCAGGATCTCCTGTATTTTTGTCAAGCGCTCTACCTACGGAGCTATCAAGCGTCGACAAGAAACGTAAAATAATTTTAACAGATAAAGAATTATTTAACGGAAAACATTTTCTTTTTTTATATGGCGTAAGTTAAAAATAAAAATTAGTAAAAACAAAAATGAATTCATTCCGGAACTTATAATTCTGCTGTTCTGTGAGGTGGAAATATTCCCAAACTTATAATTCTGCTGTTCTGTGAGGTGGAAATATTCCCAAACTTATAATTCTGCTGTTCTGTGAGGTGGAAATATTCCCAAACTTATAATTCTGCTGTTCTGTGAGGTGGAAATATTCCCAAACAAACTTATAATTCTGCTGTTCTGTGAGGTGGAAATATTCCCAAACTTATAATTCTGCTGTTCTGTGAGGTGGAAATATTCCCAAACTTATAATTCTGCTGTTCTGTGAGGTGGAAATATTCCCAAACTTATAATTCTGCTGTTCTGTGAGGTGGAAATATTCCCAAACTTATAATTCTGCTGTTCTGTGAGGTGGAAATATTCCCAAACTTATAATTCTGCTGTTCTGTGAGGTGGAAATATTCCCAAACTTATAATTCTGCTGTTCTGTGAGGTGGAAATATTCCCAAACTTATAATTCTGCTGTTCTGTGAGGTGGAAATATTCCCAAACTTATAATTCTGCTGTTCTGTGAGGTGGAAATATTCCCAAACTTATAATTCTGCTGTTCTGTGAGGTGGAAATATTCCCAAACTTATAATTCTGCTGTTCTGTGAGGTGGAAATATTCCCAAACTTATAATTCTGCTGTTCTGTGAGGTGGAAATATTCCCAAACTTATAATTCTGCTGTTCTGTGAGGTGGAAATATTCCCAAACTTATAATTCTGCTGTTCTGTGAGGTGGAAATATTCCCAAACTTATAATTCTGCTGTTCTGTGAGGTGGAAATATTCCCAAACTTATAATTCTGCTGTTCTGTGAGGTGGAAATATTCCCAAACTTATAATTCTGCTGTTCTGTGAGGTGGAAATATTCCCAAACTAACCCAGCAAAACCCACCCAACCACTCGAGAGGCGTCCATGAGCTGCAGTTTAAACTCTCTCACTCACTTACTCTCTTTTCCTCTCTCTCACTCTCTCTCTCTCTATCCGCTATCTCTCCGCTCTCTCTCTCTCTTTCTCTCTCTATCCGCTATCTCTCTCTCTCGCTCTCGCTCTCTCTCCCCGGTTGATCTTCGAAGAATTTCGCCTCAGTGTGGAACCTCACCTTGTGCTGTGTGCGACAAGGCTCAATCGGTGAGATCTTTGGGCTTAAAACAAGAAGAGCACGGGTTCGATTCCTCGCTAGTTCCTCGCTAGTCCAGTAGGGTTTCGGCTAGAGAACCCTATTGTTTGGCTTGGCGGAGAGGCTCCGCCCCAGTTTAAGAACCGCAAAACGTATCAAAGAACCACATTGAATGGACAGTTTCTATCAACAAAGTTTGATTTTGCATTTGTCAATAGTTGCTCAAACCTCAGGAAACCAAATTAAACCGAATCTTTACCTCCTAATTATGTGATAAAAAGGTCAAAACTATTCTTCATGTGCAAACCGAGGGAAGGAAATCACACGAATGAACTCGGTAATGTAAGAGATGTTCTTTAAAACCGTTTTCACACGCCATAAACCAACTTTTTCATAAACCTAAACAGAGTGGTTTACCTATTTTTTTTTTTTAGTAAATGAAAATGCAGTGTAAGAGATATTTTATAAAACCGTTTTCACATCCCGATAACCAATTTTTCTCCCAAATCTAAAGAGAGCGTTTTACCTATTTTATCCGTTAATGACAGGATTAAACCGGTAGCCGTTTTCACATCTCGATAACCAACATTTCCCCCCAGATCTAAACAAAGCGTTTTACCTAATTTATCCGTTATTAAGTAGATTAAACCAATAACCGTTTTCACATCAATTTAACCAGCTTTCCTCCCAGATCTAAACAAAGCGTTTTACCTATTTTATCCGTTAATAAGTAGATTAAACCAATAACCGTTTTCACATCTCGATAACCAACTTTTACTCAACAGATCTAAACAAAGCGTTTTAACGATTTTATTCGCACGAATGGGCCGGGAAAAGAGTTACCTGTGAAGTACTCACAATGTTGACAGATCGAAACTTTAAGCGTATTATTAGCGTCATAATTATAAAGGCGTGATGGAGGGGGAGGGGGGGCGGAAAGAGGAAGGAGCGTGACCGACGATAAGCTGATTTAATAAAAAAAAACCAAAATCACATGGCTTTCATTTTGTATGATATCTGGACAAAGTGATGCGGGAAAAAAAAAGAGGGGGGGGGGGGGGGGGGGGGGCGGAGCAGAGACTGGTGTTATTTTAGGATGTTTACGTAATTACTACAAAACAGTAGTGCATTCTAACCGGACGATAGTCGGGACTAAGAAGAGCTTTCTTAGTTTCGCATGATTGTTGGAATCGACAAGAGCCGGACGGACGGAGGCTGGTTTCATATATTGAGCAAGATGGTCGGAATCGACAAGAGCCGGACGGACGGAGGCTGGTTTCATATATTGAGCAAGATGGTCGGAATCGACAAGAGCCGGACGGACGGAGGCTGGTTTCCTGTATTGAGCAAGATGGTCGGAATCGACAAGAGCCGGACGGACGGAGGCTGGTTTCATATATTGAGCAAGATGGTCGGAATCGACAAGAGCCGGACGGACGGAGGCTGGTTTCATATATTGAGCAAGATGGTCGGAATCGACAAGAGCCGGACGGACGGAGGCTGGTTTCATATATTGAGCAAGATGGTCGGAATCGACAAGAGCCGGACGGACGGAGGCTGGTTTTATATATTGAGCAAGATGGTCGGAATCGATAAGAGCCGGACGGAGGCTGGTTTCATGTATTGAGCAAGATGGTCGGAATCGACAAGAGCCGGACGGACGGAGGCTGGTTTCATGTATTGAGCAAGATGGTCGGAATCGACAAGAGCCGGACGGACGGAGGCTGGTTTCATATATAGAGCAAGATGGTCGGAATCGACAAGAGCCGGACGGAGGCTGGATTGTTTGATTGAGGAAGATGGTCGGAATCAACAAGAGCCGGACGGACGGAGGCTGGTTTCATATATTGAGCAAGATGGTCGGAATCGACAAGAGCCGGACGGACGGAGGCTGGTTTCATATATTGAGCAAGATGGTCGGAATCGACAAGAGCCGGACGGACGGAGGCTGGTTTCATATATTGAGCAAGATGGTCGGAATCGATAAGAGCCGGACGGACGGAGGCTGGTTTCATATATTGAGCAAGATGGTCGGAATCGATAAGAGCCGGACGGAGGCTGGTTTCATATATTGAGCAAGATGGTCGGAATCGATAAGAGCCGGACGGACGGAGGCTGGTTTCATGTATTGAGCAGGTTGGTCGGAATCGACAAGAGCCGGACGGACGGAGGCTGGTTTCATATATTGAGCAGGTTGGTCGGAATCGATAAGAGCCGGACGGAGGCTGGTTTCATGTATTGAGCAAGATGGTCGGAATGGACAAGAGCCGGACGGACGGAGGCTGGTTTCATATATTGAGCAAGATGGTCAGAATCGACAAGAGCCGGACGGAGGCTGGTTTCATATATTGAGCAAGATGGTCAGAATCGACAAGAGGCGGACGGAGGCTGGTTTCAAATATTGAGCAAGATGGTCAGAATCGACAAGAGCCGGACGGAGGCTGGTTTCATATATTGAGCAAGATGGTCAGAATCGACAAGAGCCGGACGGAGGCTGGTTTCATATATTGAGCAAGATGGTCGGAATCGACAAGAGCCGGACGGAGGCTGGTTTCATGTATTGAGCAAGATGGTCGGAATGGACAAGAGCCAGACGGAGGCACAGCCGTTTATCTTGCTCTGATTTTGGAACTTTAGTTTGAGCCTATCCCTGTAACCTGATACCTATGCTTCACTGCCTCTATGCTCAGTGAAGCGAGATAATTGCTCCTGGCTGGCCCGATGGCCCTGTAGTTGTATTTAGATGATTTTCACTGTTAATCCTAAACTTTCACCTGGATTTTCTCCATGTGTAAACATTCCACATCGTCCGTGTTTGGTGTTAAACTGTTCATTGACATCTGATCTTTACAACGCTGATAATTTCATCACTTAAAAAGGTAAGCTTGCTTATTATTTGCATAGATTTTAGAGATGTAGGAAAAAAAGGCAAATTTTGTTACATTAATTAATTAACTCTTAATTAAACTGCTATGTAACTTTTCCAGAACCCAAAAATGGTTTTGTTGGAACATACATACTAATATTGTAATGGTGTGAAAAAATCTTCTTCGGTTTTTGCTTAGTTTCTTTACAAGGAAGGTTTTAACATATGCACTTTAAACCAATCTTTTTACTTTCTTTATATTCCCACTCTTAATATGACTATATTTTCGTTTTTAATGTAGTGGTATTGTATAGTAAGAAATTTTGTGTAATGAATACTTTTATTATTGTGTTCTTCCTGTCCAGTATGTGTTTTGAAAGTTAAAATTTGAAATAATTTAATTTTTATTTTTTTTTATTGCCTTTAACAGAGTGGTTTAAGCCGCGGAATGGATCAAACAGATCATATAAAATCTGTCCATGAAGCCTATATCAAAGAGCTTTGCCGTGTTTGTGGGATGAGAATACGTACTGTAAAAGACAAGAGACTTAATGCAACAACTCGGCAGTGTGCACATCACATGAAAACAATCTTTTTCACATTGACTTATCTAAAGACGAAGCTACACATTCTCCTTTGATATGCAACACATGCTACTCAAAGATAAGACATTTTGAGCGAAATGCTGTAACTGAGAGATCACTTCAGTCTGCATTGTCATGCGCAGCAAAAAACAGTCATATTTGGTGCGAGTTCGATGCCTGCATATCTTCCTCTCAGTGTCCTCTGTGTGCCCATTACCTTTCCTTTGGGAAAGGAGGAAGAAAGAGAAAGGCTGCAAATACACCACAAACCGTATCAATAAAAAATGATAACGTTATAAACATAGAGGAGACAGTGCCATTAACAGAACATTCACAAACAGACGATTCGTTTCTGTCGTTTGATGATGCTCCAGAAACACTATCTCCTGACAATTCAGCGCTGTCAAATGTGGACTGTGAATCTTTAGCAGAACCAATTTTAAGAAAATGTCGTCGAAAGCTCCTCCTTGAAAATAATCCTGGACCGTCAACATCAGGGCTTATTGATACAGCCTTATCCCGTCTCAAAACTATCCACTCTAGCATGGCAGTAACAGCAGATAGTTCAACATCGCCAATAAAAGTCTTAGAGCAATCTATTGAAAGTTTTCACATAAAAAAAGACATGAACACTCCACTTACAGAAGAGGAAGAGGGCTACAAGCTTTTTGGTCAGAAAAATATTAGCCCATTCAGAAAACAAGGATATTTTAAAATTGAAAACTAGAGGTCAACCACTTTACTTCCAAAGAATAAACAAACCTAGGAAAAGCTCAGATAAGGCAGGTTCTCCACTAAAAAGAAAACGTTCTAAAAAAATTCTGAAATTACGGTCTATTGTATCTGGAGAAACTAAGGAAGCATCTCTTACACAAGAAGAGAGTGATTTAAGAAGAATATCTACTGATAGGGCTAGAAATATTTTAAGAATATCTAAAAAATGGAAGAATAAACAACAAATTCCTAAAGCATATGCCATAGCTATGAAAGCAAAATTGGGGATTTCGAGAGATAAATTTAGAGAGTTAACTAGAATGCTCAAAGCACAACAAGTACACATAGAAAACGAAACATCCCAAAGAGAACATCAGAAAAAGATTATTCCACAAGACATAGATGTAGAATATAATGAATTTTTATATAAAAATGAGTACAAACAAAGTTTACAGCTCAGAGCTCCAGCAGTTTTCATTAAAGATTTAAAGACTTACCTGTTTCAAATACTTGACCAGTATAAATTTCAAAACCTATTAACATGGCATGAAAACAGTATACCTAATGAAGAAATTTGGGTAAAAATAGGCGGAGATCATGGTCAAGGATCCCTTAAAGCCACATTACAAGTTCTAAACATTGAGAAACCAAATTCAAAATTTCACACCTCAGTTTTTGCAATGGCACAAGTTCCAGATAATGTTCACAACCTCCAAACATTACTTGATAGATTTAAATTACAAATAGAAGACATGCAGAATAGCAACTGGAATGATAAAGCAATTCGAATCTTTCTATGCGGAGACTATCATTTTCTTGCAGACATGCACGGTATCTCTGGATCCTCTGGTCTCAGGCCTTGCCTGTGGTGTCTTCAAACAAAAAAAGAATTACATTTTCCAAGAGATCATACCGGTACTAATCTTCCTATTAAGAGAACAAAAGAAAGTATGGAAAAGGATTTGGCAGCCTTCCTTACACAAGGAAACGCAAAACTATCTGAAGCGAAGCACTTTAACAATGTAATAAGATCTCCTATACTCTCAATTAGTCTCAATCAAACAGTTGTACCTTATTTGCATATTTTGTTAGGATTAGTTAAAAACCACCATCAATTGCTAGAACAGCAGTGTGACAGTATTGATAAATTAATTGGTGCAGAAAAAACTCAAGAACAACCACAACATAACATGTTTAACGAAAATTTTGAATTGTACATTAAAGATTTAAGAAAAATAGAGAATCTTGAAGAAAAAAAGATGCTTCAAGAAACAAAACTGGTTTTCTTAGATGAAACCCTCTCTGTTTTGCAATTTTATAAAAGAACACGACAGCTTGAGAAGAAGGTTGAGAAACTTGAAGAAAGGATAGATGCTTTGAAAAAATCAGCAAAGCCTTACATGTCTAGATGTGGACCAGTGTGTAGTAATTTAGATAGTATATTAAAAACCCACAAAATTGCAGTACAGGCTTATCATGGTAGATCGTTTACAGGCAACCACAGCCAAAAATACATACAACCAGCAGTTAGTGAAGCTATTTGCTCAAGTGTAGTAAACAAAACAAAAGAACTCACAAGTAAGAAAAAAATAATAGATGTTGCTGAAAATGTGCACTTAAAATTTAATCAAGCTAACTTCCTCCTCTTCAAAATACATAAAACCATATCACACAGCAAACCCATTGACAAAACAGCTACAGAAGATTTTCAAGGCTTGATAGATGAGTACATGGCATTTTATAGAGAAAACATCAGTAACAAAATCTTCCCAAAATTGCATTTTTTAGAGCACCATTGTATAGAGTGGATAGACAGATGGGGTTTTGGAATGGGCCTGCATGGAGAACAAGGAGTAGAGCTTGTACATTCTTCGATAAAGAAACTGAAGAATCAAGTCCAAGCTTTAAGACGACCAGAAGACCAGCTGAAAACTGTGATGATGTCATACATGACACAAGTTTCTCCTGCAGTGCATTGTCTTCTTCCCAAAGCATCCAAGCGGAAAGACACCAAGTGACAATCTGTATGTCTGTCTGAGTGTTCAGTACGTTTGGTATGTGTGAGGAGTTAACATTCATTCACCTAGGATGGAAAGTTATTTTGAGACCTGTAAGAAACAGTTTCAGCTTCAGTTCAATGTCAGTGTTTTGTGGGAAGGTTCTGAGCTATTCCATGGACGGAGGCTGGTTTCATATATTGAGCAAGATGGTCGGAATCGACAAGAGCCGGACGGAGGCTGGTTTCATATATTGAGCAAGATGGTCGGAATCGACAAGAGCCGGACGGAGGCTGGTGTTAGGCGAATTACGCTCTTTCACCAAAGCAGCGCGCTCTATCAGCTGATTCAGGATTTGGACCGATAGAAAACTCATTTCTACGCGTTTATCTCATCGCATGTCGCGGAAGAGGGTGGTGGTAAGGGGAGGAGTGTGGTGGTAAGGGGAGGAGTGTGGTGGTAAGGGGAGGAGTGTGGTGGTAAGGGGAGGAGTGTGGTGGTAAGGGGAGGAGTGTGGTGGAACACTTACTGTGGATAACGGGCAGCAAAGGGTTAAAATAATCATGTTTGTTATTAAAGCTTATTAATACATGTAATTTTTTTTTACATGGTAATACGCGATGAAGTATAGACACAAGCCAAAACAGATCCTATTGTACATACCTCCGAAAATTCTGGGTCCCGCGGACACGACAATACGCAATGAAGTATAGACACAAGCCAAAACAGATCCTATTGTACATACCTCCGAAAATTCTGGGTCCCGCGGACACGACAATACGCAATGAAGTATAGACACAAGCCAAAACAGATCCTATTGTACATACCTCCGAAAATTCTGGGTCCCGCGGACACGAGATACCCGTTGCTCATACCGCCGATATTGGCGATGGTGGTTGTGGTGGTTGTGGTACTGCGAATAACGCTGTTGTTGCTTGTGTTGAAGATAGCGCTGTTGCCTGCAGTCGGGTTGTTGAAGTGATCGAATCTATAACACAACATCTGAGCTAATCGCCTAGTTTAACAGCGAAGAGGGGCAATGCCCTGCGAAGCTTCGGGTTTTGTTTTGTCCTCCAATCCCGGCCAGCGGGATGCCCAAGGCTTTACACAATCGTTCACATATCTAACAGCAGGGCGGTTTGCAAATACTTTCTCTCTCTCTCTCTCTGCTTTTTTGTTTTGTTTTTGTTTTTGTTTGCTTTGTTTGGTTTTGTTTTTTTGAAGAAAAAAGAATTGTTCACATAGTAGTCAAGTTCTCAAGTCAGTTGGAGTTTAATTGGCCTCATGACAGCTCTCCATCTAATGGAGGACAAAGTACGAAACTTTCAACCACAACGGCTAAAATGATGATGAGGATGATGTTGTTGATGATCGTGTTAATGGCGACGTTGATACCTAATGACACTTCCGAGCGTTGAGTAAACAACGAGTGGTGTAATGTGGCGCTAGCAGCGGTGGATGGGTCAGAAGATGTTTTAACATCAGTAGTAAAAACGCTCAAGCTATTCGCATTAGCATTTGTTCTAACTTTGTTGTAGTGCCAGCAACACTGGCGATGGTGTGAAAGTATAAGTAACAGAATTAGTAGTAGGACTAGAAGAAGACACAGTTAGAAATGCTAGTAGTAAAAGTACAAGTATTAGTGATTTTATTATAATAATAATAATAATAACAACAACAACAACAACAACAACAACAACAACAACAACAACAACAACAATAATAATAATAATAATAATAATAATAATAATAATAATAATAATAATAATAATAATAATAATAATAATAATAATAATAATAATAATAATAATAATAATAATAATAAGAATTAGTAGTAATAGTAGCTGCAGTAGTAGTAGTAGTAGTTGCAGTAGTAGTAGTAGTTGCAGCAGCAGCAGTAGTAGTAGTAGTAGTAGTAGTAGTAGTAGTAGTAGTAGTAGTAGTAGTAGTAGTAGTAGTAGTAGTAGTAGTAGTAGTAGTAGTAGTAGAAGTAGTATAAGTAGTAGTAGTATTAGTAGTAGTAGTAGTAGTAGTAATAGTAATAGTAGTGGTATTGGTAGTAGTAGTAGTAGTAGTAGTAGTAGTAGTAGTAGTAGTAGCTGCAGTAGTAGTAGTAGTAGTAGTAGTAGTAGTAGTAGTAGTAGTAGTAGTAGTAGTAGTAGTAGTAGTAGTAGTAGTAGTAGTAGTAGTAGTAGTAGTAGTAGTCGTCTAATATTTTGCATCCGCCCTCCTAACAGAGGATAAACTGTGAGTTAAGGTGACCTAGAACACCAATAATCCAAATTCTAGATTCTACAGCTATTAAGATAATCATAGGCCTACATGATATGTGAGCTTGCAAAAATAGATCTAAGTTTCAATGAGTCTTCAAATTTACCTGGCTTTGAAATACACGGTACGAGAAAAGTAAACACATCACAAAAAAAAAAAAAAATATCTAACAAAACATGTCGCATCCACACTTGTTTATACAAAAATCCTTTTCTTAAGTTAAGGGTGAATAAAATAAACATAAATTAAAAAGAAGTCAAAATACTGAAGGCGATAAAATTATTTTCAACAAAACTTACTCAACAAATGTTTCAATATCCCACACGACCTATGACAATCTAAAGAGGATTATAATGTAAACATCCACGGCGGAAAAAAAAAAAAACAACCAACAAACTAAATAACCATTTCTGGGTCCCGCACTAACAGTTCCCAACCTCTCAATAAAGTGCGCAGCTCTCAGTGCATACGAGCACATAAAAACGTCACAGTGCAAGGGAACGGGAAAAAATACCACGGGAAAAAAAAGCGGAAAGAAAAAATAAAAGGAATACTAAAGTGTCAACTGCACCAGCAGCTTTACTCTCATTCCACCTAGATCTAGGCCTTCACTAGGTCAAGCACAGCGGGCGTTCGCAGTTCCGAGCATGCGCAGAAGCACGAGAGCTCGCGCATGCTGTAAATAACATTCTTAACTATGCACGACCACATACACACACGGTGCAATGGATGCATCTAAGGTATTGTGCAATACATGCGTAAAAGCGATGGTGTTTTTTTTTTTTTTTTGCCTTTTCTTTTTTTTTTTATCTATAGGTAAGAACTAGATAAGTTCATTGTTCCTAAATTTGACCGACTTGCATTGGATTTAGAATGCAAAAACAAAGTTGTTTTTTTCCCCTAACCCTGAGCTAATTGCATAAGAAGTCATTAACCGCTTATGGTGGACTGAACTTGTAGAATATTGAACCAATCAAGCAACCAATCAATCTATTAAGACCTAACTGGCAAAAGCCTCTGCAATTGTTTGGAATCCACTAGATCAGGCTTTGAGTACGATCCAAGCAACGCGTTACGTACTTCAATAGTTCTCATATTTCGACTTTCTCTTGCGTCGCAGTTTGTAAAAGTTTCAATTACATTTATTATTGAATCCGTATCTTTAATGAACTCCACGCTAACACCCCCCCCCCCATAAAAAAAAATCTCTCTCTCTCTCTCTCTCTCTCTCTCTCTCTCTCTCTCTCTCTCTCTCTCTCTCTCTCTCTCTCTCTCTCTCTCTCTCTCTCTTTCTCTCTCTACTGCCTCCTCCACAATCATCTGTGACTAAGTCCTTCATGACCTACATTGTTTTTTATTGTCTTTTTCTTTTTACGAACATTCCCAGCTGATACCTGTTTTTTCATGCCCCCTCTCCTTCATTACCCGCCCCTCTTCTCCCCCTTGTCTCTCAATCTTTCCTTCTGCCACAACCTCCCTCCTCCCTACATTTCCTCTAACCTCTCTGCGACTCACCTAGAACTCCCCCCCACCCCCTTTTTTTTCTCCACACACACCCTTCTCCGTAGCAACATGTTACCCCAAAGTTGCTCCTCCTGTATATTTCGGGGGGGGGGGGGGAGACATGCTCCACTGATGCAGAAATCTGCAGCCCATTGCAAACACGCGAGTTCCCATTCACGCCTCGACAGCTCCAATAATGAACAGAAAAGAAAAAAAGAAAAAGAAAAAAAAACAACAACCAGACCTCGTGTGAATGCTCGGAGTATCCAGGCTTGGAGCATACGTTCAGCTCATGGGTATTGTGCAGTGGGATCGGTTGAAGCTTGCTGGAGTTGATATAGTCCGTCCTAGTAACGGTTAGTTTGATCGATTTCCCTTTTTTTTTTTATCATAAGACTAACCTCTTCCAGGGCAGGTTTAAAAGTTCCTTTTTTTTAACTTAGAAACAACATGTAAATGGTTCGAACCAGCTGTGTTAAGGTTCTGCAGAATTCAGGGCGTATGCTTTATCATTATGATCACCAGCAGCTAGCCTTTACATGAATCAAAATCGTACACTTATTCAGCAATAACCACATTAAAAATAAGAGAAAAAAAAATCGAACATATGTACATCCTGAAATTTTAATTAAATAAAATAAACCAATCATAACCTTAAAAAAAACAAAAAACAAAAAACAAAAAAAAACAAGATGATGAGTTTAGCGCCCCCCCCCCCCACACACACACACACGCTCCTACCAAGCTTTTTTTCCTCTCCCTCTCAGAAAAAGTTTCCCAGTTAAAAAAAAATCTGTTGTTGATCATCTCCATAAAAGAAGATTAAGCCGTCCTTAGTAAGAAGAAAAGATAACACGATAAACAGGACAAGCTTGCTTAACTAAAACGTTCCGGGGTGGGAGTAAACTTAAAAAAACCCCACTCCATGTAACAGTTGCGGCGGGTCAAAGGTTAAACGGTCTTGGTCCTCAAAACCTACTAAACTGTCTATCGATGTTCTCTGTCGATTTAGATTAGACATTTATCGACTCGCATACAGAGTATAAAATTAGTGTCATACGATTTGCAAATACTAATTAAAAATTGTCCCCAAATTCGATCTAAGTGTTACAATCATAATAGAAGAAAACCGTTTAAAAATGTGTCCAAACAAGGTCTACGATGTTCTTTCTTTATTTTTCTTTTTTTTCTGGTAATTACAAATAAATTATCCAATTGTCGTTATGAGGCCCACGGCTATTTGAAAAAAAAAGAGAACGTGATTTCTCATTTTTTTCCCTTTATATTTTAACCCGCATGTTTTGTTTTGTCTTTTTTTCTGTGTTTATTTATCTATTTATTTTTATTTTTTTTTTAGCATAATGATCATTATCATAAAACCCATGAAGACAATGAGAAAAACGAATTCCGTCCACCGCCGAGGGCTAAAAATATGTGAATTACCCGAAATTTCTTTTTTTTTTTTTTTTTTTTAACTCGTTTTGATGTTTATTGAATGGAAAAAAACACACACAAAAAAGAAAAAAACAACAACGAAATTTTACATGATAAAACTTTTGCATGCATTTACACGGAGAAAAAAAAATTAAATAATGACGCTTTGCGCAACATAATTGAAAACCATCCGAGTGAGACCTCCACGGATCAAGGCTTTCCGATAATGTTGCGCGCATGGTTCAATATGCCAACCAGTGGTTCTCGCCGCAACACGAAAATGAACCAACCAGCACCAACATGAATGGGCGGTTTAGAAACGGTTAGGTTTCCGCGAAGCATTACTACATGTATTATTATTATTATTATTATTATTATTATTATTATTATTATTATTATTATTATTATTATTATTGTTGTTGTTGTTGTTGTTGTTGTTGTTGTTGTTGTTGTTGTTGTTGTTGTTGTTGTTGTTGTTGTTGTTGTTGTTGTTGTTATTATTATTATTATTATTATTATTATTATCATTATTATTATTATTATTATTATTATTATTATTATTATTATTATTATTATTATTATTATTATTATTATTATTATTATTATTATTATTATTATTATTATTATTATTATTATTATTATTATTATTATTATTATTATTATTATTATTATTATTATTATTATTATTATTATTATTATTATTATTATTATTATTATTATTACTATTATTATTCTTATCTTGACCGTGTTGTAACTTGCCATTGTTCTTCACGTGAAGTTTTAATACTGCACCGCTGTTAAAATTAAGAAAAAAAATGTAATCCACCTTCATCCAATTTATTTTTATCTCCTTCTCCTCCTCTCTCCTCTCTTTGTTTGTTTCTCTCTCTCTCTCTCTCTCTCTCTCTTTTTGTGTGTGTGTCTCTCTATGTCTGTCTCTCTCTGTGTCCCCCATCTCTCCCTCTCTCTCTCTATCTCGCTCTCTCTCTCTCTCTCTGTCCCGCTACCCCCCCCCCCCCCTCTCTCTCTGTCTCTCTGTCTCTCCCTCCCTCCCTTTGTAATAGAGACAAGACCTAACGGATATTTTTTTATACAGTATATATAATAAAGCATCCCTCAATGGGTGCAGTGTCAGTTGAACGTTCTGAACACGATGGATGAACTACGTGTATGTGAGGTTAACATATCACAAAAGCAGCAACACTTATTGATGTTGTTCATATGTCAGTTTAACAAACAACTCCACGTACTGTAGTAACGGTTGAAACACACTCAATAGTATGAGATAATTGTGGAATTGTTGTAGAATAGTTGTAACCAACTTCTCAAGACTACATTAAAAAAATGTATATATATATGGATCATTGCGCGAAAATTCCATTATTATTTTTTATCAAGGCTCTACGATATCTTTATTCTGGCTAACTGTATTTTTTTAATCTATTATTCTTTTTTTTTTTTGGTTATTTTCCTAATGTTTCTGCTGAGTTGCAAATAAAACTATTCCTGCGTGAATCAAGCCTGCATAATTGCCTCAATAACTTGAAATAAGCATAAATTTGCACGATGAAAATCCTCACCGCAGCATTTGAGTAAGATGAGAACCGCGAAAACTGAAGACTTTCACCAATTTTCAGCATTGCTTGCAAGAGCAAGACAACGCAATACTCAAACACGTCAGCTAGGGGCAGTGGTAAAACAGAGATCTAAAATTGTTGGCTTTCTGATTATCGTGTCGGAAATAAAGAAATCGGCCCATCCTTAACCTTGTTCTGTAGCAGACTATGACCAGGCATGCATGCAGCGAGCGGACAAGAAAAATATGGAAATCGCACAAAGGGCCCATCCCTGTTTCTCTTTAGTGCCATGGATGGCTCCAAAATGGCTGTTAATTTTTTTTTTTAATCTTTTCCTGTTTTGTACTTTTATAACGCAAAATGGAGCCATGAGATGAGAAAGAACGAACAGGACTCGGTGAGCTCACGAGTTTCAGAAAATGTTATGGTCTTTGTTCGAAAACATAAAGCGGCCATAAAGTGAGCATCTGGGAAGGGCTCTCTCTCTCTCTCTCTCTCTCTCTCTCTCTCTCTCTCTCTCTCTCTCTCTCTCTCTCTCTCTCTCTCTCTCTCTCTCTCTCTCTCTCTCTCTCTCTCTCTCTCTCCCTGTCTGTCTGTCTCTCTTTCTCTCTCTCTCTATCTCTCCCATTTTTCGTTTCTTTCTAGATTCTTTTCTCTCGAAATATTCCCTTGTTCTGGTCCCTCACCCTTTCTCAGATTCTCTTAACACATTATCTTAAATCCTACTTTTCTTTTTCCCTCTCCTGCCCCAGAAAGACATAGAACGATGGATAGACTGAAAGACGAAGATAGAGATAGATAAATAGAGAGAGAGACAGAGGTAGAGAGATACACAGAGGGAGATGCAGCGGAAGAATTATAAAAAAAAACCCCACTATTTTTCCCTGATATTACCCGTACCGATTCAGATTGATTAAAAAAAAAAAAACAACAAAAAACCAACCAAGGTACCGAGCAACAACCACAGGCCCAAGGAGCGGCAGTTCATTGTCCTAGAAAGCTGCTGCCGTGTGCTGAAAAGCGGCAGTGGGGCACTAGGCCACGGCATGCTGCTAGTGCTGCTAGAGCTAGTGCTGCTGCAGTTGTTGCTGTTACCGAGTAGTATCACCACCACCACCACACCACTCCCACTCATTGATCACACCCAGTTAACACTACCCCAAGGTCAAACGAAGCCAAGATTAGAACTACAAAACAAAAAAACAAAACAACAAAAAAAACACACCTCTCGGCTTTCTGAATTGAATTCCTAACGAAACAGCTCGGGGTCCACATCCAGCATAGCACGCTTCACAGATTTGCGTGAATAGTGAATAGAGACCGATATTTCAGGTTTTGACGTCATTTATTGTTGTGCACACCCCGCTACAGCTAGGCCAGGATTAGGCTAAGGCATGCATCATAAGCTTCAATGATTGCTCGCTTCTTTACGTAAAGCTGGCTTCTGTGGAACAAAACATTCATCCCCTGGATGAAAAGAGATTTAAACATGTACTTAACACAATATTTTTTCCTTTAAAAAAAATCCTACAGAGATAGAGACACAGGACGCTCCTTTCATTCAGCTTATTTTCAGCCAAGTCATGTGAATAAGAGCACACACACACAAACACACACACACACACACCTCTCGCATCCACAGCAAAGGAACCGGAAAGTCATGAAAGTTTATGAATTTTGTCTGTTTTTCCCGTTTCCTTTTTTCTTTTTTTTATTTCCAATTAACTCCCCTTCTTAACAGTGTTGCCATTTACTAGGGGAATTTTTTCTCTTTTTTTTTTTAAATATACATGAATAATTTATTCCGTGACCGCATTCATCGCTTCTTAAACCTTAATGTAACACAAAAAAAAAAAAAAAAAACAACAAAAAAATAAATTTAAAAAGAAAATGATCAAAATACAAAAAGCGGATAGTGCTGGGCTCTACTTTACGATCAGTGTCATCGCAAAGTGTGACTAAACGGTTATGATGACAAGACAATCTGTTTCCCAGGTAAAAAACGTCCCCAGTTTCCATAAACAGGTCGTTAACACTATCACAGCCCAGCCCAGCCTGCTCGCACCGTAAGCTCTCTGCTGCAACTGGTCTCCACACGTGACTTACACTGCTGTCTTTTCCCTTGACTTTTCTATCATTTTTTTTTTTCATTAATTTACTTTTTTGTCCCTTCCTATTATTTTTTTTCTGCTTCTTACTTTTGTATACCATTAATTTATTTTGCTCAGCCTTACTCATTGGTTTACACCCCATCCCCCTTTTCTCTCTCTCTCTCTCTCTCTCTCTCTCTCTCTCTCTCTCTCTCTCTCTCTCTCTCTCTCTCTCTCTCTCTCTCTCTCTCTCTCTCTCTCTCTCTCTCTCTCTCTCTCTCTCTCTCTCTCTCTGCATTCTGAACACTTAATGTATATTTTCTTCTTAAGGTAGCATTTTCCTAGCCCCCTGCCCCCCTCCCCCCCCTTCTCTCTCTTTCTTCTATTTTTCTTTCTCTAAGCCGTATTTTCAACTCCATCTCTCTCTCTCTCTCTCTCTCTCTCTCTCTCTCTCTCTCTCTCTCTCTCTCTCTTTTTCCTTCTCTTCTCTTTGAGCCAGAAACTGTGGTGTTAATGTGCACAAGGCTAGTCGTCCTGTTACTTGTATTCCGTGACCAGTTAAAGCGGATTCAAGGCCGCTTATCCGTGATGAGTTTACAAGACATACTACTGTTGTTCTTCAAAACTTTAATAATGATAATAATAATAATAATAATAATAATAATAATAATAATAATAATAATAATAATAATAATAATAATAATAATAATAATAATAATAATAATAATAATAATAATAATAATAATAATAATAATAATAATAATAATAATAATAATAAAAAGCCTGACAATCCTGCTTCTGCAGGAAAATAAGAGAGCAAAAGAAACAAAAACAAAACAAAAAACAAATAAACAAAACACAACAAAAAAACAAAAAACAAAACAACAACAGCAACAAAAACAACCACAAACAAAAATAAGAAAGAGAAAAAAAAACAACTTATGAAATAACGAAGTCATTTCTTTCAAATTTCTTTCTCTTTAGATCAATAGAATGAACAATTGGCAATTTTTTTTTTTTCCGCCCATCTTAAAATTTTAAAGTGCTATTCGCATGCACGCAGTAGACATTTCTTGAAATAACCGGACTGACGTGGACCAACGGGTTTATTGCGTAATATCGTTACAGGGGTAAATAGTTTAGTCTCCAATCGATATTCTCGTATCGATGATTCTATCGATTCATATTTTTTTCATAGTAATCAGGTTTTTTATATTCTGCTTGTGAACTCGCTATTATCAGGTAATCACCTTTTGAATTCTCTCTCTCTCTCTCTCTCTCTCTCTCTCTCTCTCTCTCTCACACACACACACACACACACACAACTCCCCCGCCCCTCTTTTCCTCACCACTTTCTCTCTATCTATTTGTATCCATCTGCTCATTTTTTCCCTTATACACCCCTCCTTCGAAATATACCAATACCAATCTACCTCAACTTGAGATCTCCAAAATTTCTTTCAAGTTATACGTGTTAACGTTTTAAGCGATAACGTTTTAGTCTGATTTTCAACCCGATTTCTCGATAACCTTCTGTCACTGAGAGTTTAGTCTGCCGGATGTTAGCAGCGATAGGAACAATAATCCGACCATGATCTCTGCCGTTGTTCTTCTCTTCTCCAGAAAACCAAGGTTGGCTACAGGCGAGTTGATGGTAAAGCTTTCAACCTTCCCCACAATGCGCAACAAGGTCAAAGGCCGGAAAAATAACAAGGTTCAAAACTTTTTTTTTTTTTTAAAGTTTGTCTTTGAAAAATAACCTAATTCTTGGCAATTCAGAGCACCGGAAGTCCTGACTTTGGACGTCATCAGGACGTCATTCACGTCCGCCCACAGACCTTTCTCTGTATTGTGTCGCCACAAACATGCTACCCATCACTATCCGAAGATCAGAAACGTCTTTTTCTTTTTTCACATGATTTAACACGGCACACCCAAACAGCCTTACTGTGACGGATCTAAAATATTATCTCGAATTACAGGACCTCTAGGATCTCTTTTGAGGATTTGCGTGGGAAATCGATTTTCTCGCAAAATGTTTTCTTAGCTTTATATAACGTTGTTGCTTCAGCCTTTAGTCTTAAAAAAATCACAAGATAGGACAAGACAAGACAAGACTCGTACATTGTATTAGGTTGATACGATGATAAGGCAGTACTTTGGTGGGAATCTTTTCAGGTTTTTCACTCTCCTATTGTGGTGTTCAATATACGGGGAAAAAGTTGGGCTATCATACACCCTCCCCACCCCCCCCCCCCCCAAAAAAAAAAAAACAAAAACAAAAAAAAAAAACCGTGTAATCTGAGCCGGGAAGGGCGATGAAGGGTGCACCCCTATCACACTACCGGTGTATGTAGGATTAAGGTATGTTCCCAGCGCATGCGCACTGTGGTATTGTTATCTCCGGGTAAATACACGTCATACGGTACTGAGATAACACGGTAATTGTTCCGTGGGGTTCTCCGATCCGCTCCTCTCAAAACAACAAAACAGAATCTGGCATGGCGGAGATAGCTAGGATGGGGGAAAGTTTGTGTGTGTGTGTGGGGGGGGGGAGGTGCGGTAAAAGGAAGTATGCAGCATCGCAAATAAAAACATAATCTTGTTATCACTACTAACATATCTGAGTCAAATTTCTTTTCATTTAATCCGTTTCATTAAGTTCGTTTCTCCTGTAAAACAGTCATACTTGGCACTCGAAGTTCTAGTTCTAGTTCTAGTTCCAGTTCTAGTTCTAAATCTAATACAGCATTCCGTTCCGTTCTATTTGCCGCAGATCTCTGGGCTTATTTTCTCGTATTTTTTTAATAAAACCAGGTGCGACTGAAACAGGTACTACTAGTAAGCATGGCCTGCCTTAAGTTTTTTCCAAAGCGTATCGGTGACCTTTCAGTTCACGCAATCACCTCGAACATTTTTACGACATCCTCAGATCTGATTCAGGCCTACGTCAAACGAACCACAGACCTAGCCAAGACTATGAGATCTTTATTTACCGAAATAATAATGGGAAAAAAAAATACCAGAGGTGGCAACCTTCAAGCCTTGAGATAAAAACGTGCGCAGTTTGCTGATAAGGCCGTGGATGTGTACCACACTGACATGATCTCAACAGAATCTCGGTGGATTCTTCATGGTTTGGCGCGTCGAGGACATTATTAGCTCCATGTATTTCTTAACTTTCCAGAGTGATACGGAGTTTCCGTTTTCGTTTTTTGTTTTTTTTTTAATCCTTTCCTTTCAAAAAAAAAAACCAAAAAAAACCCCAATAATAAATAAATAAAAAAAAGTCGAGCCTACGATTATCCATATTCACCAGTCATCGTAACATGCAGTCACGGGATCCAAGGGAAAGACAGTGGTTTTATTTGCTTAAACAAGGCGATTCAATTTCAGGGGAGAAAAAAAAAGAACTAAACAAGAAAGAACAAAGAACAACAACCACAACCCCAACAGAAATTCAAAACACGCTACTCAATCTAGAGGAATGAAAGTATAAAGTCCATAATGTATATCAATTCCGTGAGACGAAACCTCTTTCTCTTTAAGTCTTTTTAAGCTTTTTTTTTCTTTTCCTTTTTTTTGTTCTTTCCTTTTTCAGCTGCTTGATTAATTGTTTGATGTAGGCTGGTCACAACACGGTTATCTCCAATCTTTTCTGCGTATCACACAAGCCTCCGTCGGATAATGTGGAATTAAAAGAAAGAGATGCAAAACTCGTCCAGTATGGGAGTCGAGCCTGCGAAGAATGTCTCCCCCCCCCCCCTCTCTCACTTCTTATTGGTATCAGGGCAGACATTCTAACCTCTGGACCACCAGCGCTTCATCTTCTTTCTTTTTTTTTTTCGAAACTAAATTAATGTAGACGTTTATTAATATACATATATATTGTTTCCGGGATTAAATAAAGGAAGGCACGAAGTGGCCGAGGGGTAGACATCTTACCTTGGCACGCACACATGCATACACACAGACTGCGAGGTGAAGTGGTTTTGGCTCCGCTTTCCCCTGTTTGCCTACCTTTTTGTCTGTCTGTTTGTCCGGGTCTCTCAAAGTAATGAACCAATCCCTCGCTTTCTATTGTTCCTCAGCCTCCTCGCGTCACACACTTGCCGAGCTCACTCTCCTCTTCCTCTTTTTATTCTTCTTTCCTTTATACTCCATTACTCACCCCTTCCATCTTTCACATGTGGTGTCTATACATACATACATATATACACACACACACACAAATATATATATATATATATACAAACATATACCTCTTCCTCTTTGTATATTACCCACCCCTTCCCCCCTTCCACATGTGTGTATACATAAATATGTGTATATATATATATTATATATATA
Source organism: Elysia crispata (assembly GCA_033675545.1). Classification (NCBI taxonomy): domain Eukaryota; kingdom Metazoa; phylum Mollusca; class Gastropoda; family Plakobranchidae; genus Elysia; species Elysia crispata. Next base: position 130,796 of record JAWDGP010002306.1, read on the forward strand.
TATATATATATATATACATTTATAACCCCTTCCCTCTCTCTCTGTCTCTCTGTCTCTGTCTCTGTCTCTCTCTCTCTCTCTCTCTCTCTCTCTCTCTCTCTCTCTCTCTCTCTCTCTCTCTCTCTCTCTCTCTTTTCCCAGCAATCCTGGCTCAATCTGATACTACCGCAGGATTTCTTCACCCACAGAGTGTTATTGCCTTCCATCTTCAGCCCATAAAACGGCCATTACTTTTTCATGCATCATGGTATCAAAGCGAAAACGAGAAGCAATTCAGTCAGGTTCCTCCATCAGGGAACTGAAACAGTGCTTCAAGAATGCACTGAAAACTTGTAAAAATTAAAAAAAAAAAAGAAATAAAAGAAAAAAAAGGAAGATCCCAATAAAAATCACAATGATTATATAACTATATTCAGAAAAAAAAAAGGCGGGGGGCGGGGATTTTAAAGCAATAACGGGAAAAAAGCAGGATTTTAAGCTCTTCTAGACAGTTCACATAGAGCATAGTTGATATTCCGTTGTGCTGGGCTACCCTGTTGTGCAGGTTCAGAAAAGACTTCTAACGTCTTCAAAGTCAGTATCAGGTTTATATTACGAACGCAATGGCAAGTCCCTACAGTGTCGGCTTAAGGAGACTAGATAAAGCGAAATATACTTCATAGATCTGTGTGTGTAGGTGCCGTTTGATATAATTTCATTTTCAACTGTACATCAGTTGAAGAAGTGATGGCATCTACTGAGTGCTTTACCCAGACAGGCAGACAGACAGACAAACAGAGAGACAAACTATCTCCCACGTGGAGGATGGAGCCACCAAGTTCAATCCTCTTGATCTACTCTTAGTGAATTTGAAATTAGTGATCAAAAGGATCTTCACGTTTCCTCTCTCTCTCTCTCTCTCTCTCTCTCTCTCTCTCTCTCTCTCTCTCTCTCTCTCTCTCTCTCTCTCTCTCTCTCTCTCTCTCTCTCTCTCTCTCTCTCTCACTCTCTCTCCCCCCCCCCCAAAAAAAAAAAAAAAAAAAAAAAAAAATTGCTCCCCCCCATTCCTTGCAATATCATCAACATAGGAGTTTATTTACAAACATCTCCGATATCAAAGAGTTCTACAAAAGTGCAAACCCATCTAATGTCTGCGAGTTACAGGCGAACGCAGAGAAAACTGAAAAAAAAAAATTATAATAGTAATAATTATGCCGTGAAGCGCAACACCGATCGTAATTCTCAACATCACATCCCATGCGCTGTACATACTTCACGAAGCTCCCAGCGGGACTGCCACTTGAGTCATGTGATGCCCTCTCTCTCAACACAACCTGCAGTGACAAGCTCGTGATGCGGCTTTAGAAACTTATAATAACTTGCAGACGATGCTTGATTTAGGCTTGGGCTATTTTACGATACATCGCAAAGTTTCTACGCATCTGTAATTAATACCGGGCGTTATTCTGTAAGCGGTGTGTGCAGAGCAGAAAGAAACCTGACATCATAGATCCAGATCTCTAATGCTGCCCATAATTATACATGTTCACGGATCCGCTTCATGGATGACGCAGCGGGCACTTACATCAACTGGATTTAAAATCACAGGATACATAATGTGTTTAGTTTGGCTGACAAGACTTAGTGGCAATGGTTTTAATATCATTGTAGTGCGAAATGTAAGCTGTACTGCCAAATATAAGCTGTATGTAGTGCGAAATGTAGGCTGCCGTGCGAAATATAAGCTGTACTGCCAAATATAAGCTGTATGTAGTGCGAAATGTAAGCTGTACTGTCAAATGTAAGCCGAAGTGCGAAATGTAAGCTGTACTGTCAAATGTAAGCTGTACTGTCAAATGTAAGCTGTCGTGCGAAATGTAAGCTGTACTGTCAAATGTAAGCTGTCGTGCGAAATGTAAGCTGTACTGTCAAATGTAAGCCGTAGTGCGAAATGTAAGCTGTACTGTCAAATGTAAGCTGTCGTGCGAAATGTAAGCTGTACTGTCAAATGTAAGCTGTCGTGCGAAATGTAAGCTGTACTGTCAAATGTAAGCTGTCGTGCGAAATGTAAGCTGTACTGTCAAATGTAAGCCGTAGTGCGAAATGTAAGCTGTACTGTCAAATGTAAGCCGTAGTGCGAAATGTAAGCTGTCGAGCGAAATGCAAGCTGTATTGTCAAATGTAAGCCGTAGTGCGAAATGTAAGCTGTACTGTCAAATGAAAGCCGTAGTGCGAAATGAAAGCTGCAGTGCGAACTGCATATGAAACAAGTTAGAAAAACAGGATACCAAGTTTGGTCGTCTCTAACACATCATAAGGCTTAGTACTCGTATAAGCCAGGATATTGATAACATCATATTTGGACATGCGCAGTCGTATATATATATATATATATATATATATATATATATATATATATATATATATATATATATATATATATATACATTTTTTTTTTCTCTTGGTGAAACGAGTAAAAACCATTAAAAAAATGACCTGAACACCATTGTGTGAATCAGGAAAAAAACCCCAAAAGAACCAACCCAGATGTATGAGAAACTCAGAAGCTGAATTTAGACATGTAGAGAGAGGACGATTTCAGACGTTAGACGTTAATTATACTGTGGTTTACACTGGCTCTGTCGCCAGGTAAGGAGTAGTGACAAGGTCATTTAGTAGTGACAATATTATGTTGTAGTGACAATATTATGTTGTAGTGACAATATTATGTTGTAGTGACAATATTATGTTGTAGTGACAATATTATGCAGCAGTGACAGCGTCATGGTGGTAGTGACAATATTATGTTGTAGTCACAATATTATGCAGCAGTGACAGCGTCATGGTGGTAGTGACAATATTATGTTGTAGTCACAATATTATGTAGTAGTGACAAAGTCATGGTGGTAGTGTCAATATTATGTTGTAGTGACAAGGTCATTTAGTAGTGACAATATTATGTTGTGGTCACAAGGTTATGGTAGTAGTGACAATACTATGTTGTAGTGACAAGATCATGTAGTAGTGACAAGGTCATGGTAGTAGTGACAATATTATGTTGTAGTGACAAGGTCATGTAGTAGTGACAAGGTCATGGTGTTAGTGACAATATTATGTTGTAGTGACAAGGTCATGGTAGTAGTGACAATATTATGTTGTAGTGACAAGGTCATGTAGTAGTGACAAAGTCATGGTAGTAGTGACCATATTATGTTGTAGTGACAAGGTCATGTAGTAGTGACAATATTATGTTGTAGTGACAAAGTCATGGTAGTAGTGACAATATTATGTTGTAGTGACAAAGTCATGGTAGTAGTGACAATATTATGTTGTAGTGACAAGATCATGTAGTAGTGACAATATTATGTTGTAGTGACAAGGTCATGTAGTAGTGACCATATTATGTTGTAGTGACAAGATCATGTAGTAGTGACAATATTATGTTGTAGTGACAAGATCATGTAGTAGTGACAATATTATGTTGTAGTGACAAGGTCATGTAGTAGTGACCATATTATGTTGTAGTGACAAGATCATGTAGTGGTGACAATATTATGTTGTAGTGACAAAGTCATGGTAGTAGTGACAATATTATGTTGTAGTGACAAGGTCATGTATAAGTGACAATATTATGTTGTAGTGACAAGGTCATGTAGTAGTGACCATATTATGTTGTAGTGACAAGGTCATTTAGTAGTGACAATATTATGTTGTAGTGACAAGGTCATGTAGTAGTGAGAATATTATGTTGTAGTGACAAAGTCATGGTAGTAGTGACCATATTATGTTTTAGTGACAAGGTCATGTATAAGTGACAATATTATGTTGTAGTGACAACGTCATTTAGTAGTGACAATATTATGTTGTAGTGACAAGGTCATGTAGTAGTGAGAATATTATGTTGTAGTGACAAGGTCATGTATAAGTGACAATATTATGTTGTAGTGACAAGGTCATGTAGTAGTGACCATATTATGTTGTAGTGACAAGGTCATGTAGTAGTGACAATATTATGTTGTAGTGACAAGATCATGTAGTAGTGACAATATTATGTTGTAGTGACAAAGTCATGGTAGTAGTGACAATATTATGTTGTAGTGACAAGGTCATATAGTAGTGACAAAATCATGGTAGTAGTGACAGTATTAAGTTGTAGTGACAAGGTCATGTAGTAGTGACAAAGTCATGGTAGTAGTGAAAATATTATGTTTTAGTGACAAGGTCATGTAGTAGTGACAAAGTCATGGTAGTAGTGACAATATTATGTTGTAGTGACAAGGTCATGTAGTAGTGACAAAGTCATGGTAGTAGTGACAATATTATGTTGTAGTGACAAGGTCATGTAGTAGTGACAAAGTCATGGTAGTAGTGACAATATTACGTTGTAGTGACAAGGTCATGTAGTAGTCACAAAGTCATGGTAGTAGTGACAATATTATGTTGTAGTGACAAAGTCATGGTAGTAGTGACAATATTATGTTGTAGTGACAAGGTCATGGTAGTAGTGACAATATTATGTAGTAGTGACAAGGTCATGGTAGTAGTGACAATATTATGTTGTAGTGACAAGGTCATGTAGTAGTGACAAAGTCATGGTAGTAGTGACAATATTATGTTGTAGTGACAAGGTCATGGTAGTAGTGACAATATTATGTTGTAGTGACAAGGTCATGTAGCAGTGACAAAGTCATGGTAGTAGTGACAATATTATGTTGTAGTGACAAAGTCATGGTAGTAGTGACAATATTATGTTGTAGTGACAAGATCATGTAGTAGTGACAATATTATGTTGTAGTGACAAGGTCATGTAGTAGTGACCATATTATGTTGTAGTGACAAGATCATGTAGTAGTGACAAGGTCATGTAGTAGTGACAAAGTCATGGTAGTAGTGACAATATTATGTTGTAGTGACAAGGTCATTTAGTAGTGACCATATTATGTTGTAGTGACAAGATCATGTAGTGGTGACAATATTATGTTGTAGTGACAAAGTCATGGTAGTAGTGACAATATTATGTTGTAGTGACAAGGTCATGTAGTAGTGACAATATTATGTTGTAGTGACAAGGTCATGTTGTAGTGACCATATTATGTTGTAGTGACAAGGTCATTTAGTAGTGACAATATTATGTTGTAGTGACAAGGTCATGTAGTAGTGAGAATATTATGTTGTAGTGACAAAGTCATGGTAGTAGTGACAATATTATGTTGTAGTGACAAGGTCATGTATAAGTGACAATATTATGTTGTAGTGACAAGGTCATTTAGTAGTGACAATATTATGTCGTAGTGACAAGGTCATGTAGTAGTGAGAATATTATGTTGTAGTGACAAAGTCATGGTAGTAGTGACAATATTATGTTGTAGTGACAAGGTCATGTATAAGTGACAATATTATGTTGTAGTGACAAGGTCATGTAGTAGTGACCATATTATGTTGTAGTGACAAGGTCATGTAGTAGTGACAATATTATGTTGTAGTGACAAGATCATGTAGTAGTGACAATATTATGTTGTAGTGACAAAGTCATGGTAGTAGTGACAATATTATGTTGTAGTGACAAGGTCATATAGTAGTGACAAAATCATGGTAGTAGTGACAGTATTAAGTTGTAGTGACAAGGTCATGTAGTAGTGACAAAGTCATGGTAGTAGTGACAATATTATGTTTTAGTGACAAGGTCATGTAGTAGTGACAAAGTCATGGTAGTAGTGACAATATTATGTTGTAGTGACAAGGTCATGTAGTAGTGACAAAGTCATGGTAGTAGTGACAATATTATGTTGTAGTGACAAGGTCATGTAGTAGTGACAAAGTCATGGTAGTAGTGACAATATTACGTTGTAGTGACAAGGTCATGTAGTAGTCACAAAGTCATGGTAGTAGTGACAATATTATGTTGTAGTGACAAAGTCAAGGTAGTAGTGACAATATTATGTTGTAGTGACAAGGTCATGGTAGTAGTGACAATATTATGTTGTAGTGACAAGGTCATGTAGTAGTGACAAAGTCATGGTAGTAGTGACAATATTATGTTGTAGTGACAAGGTCATGGTAGTAGTGACAATATTATGTTGTAGTGACAAGGTCATGTAGCAGTGACAAAGTCATGGTAGTAGTGACAATATTATGTTGTAGTGACAAAGTCATGGTAGTAGTGACAATATTATGTTGTAGTGACAAGATCATGTAGTAGTGACAATATTATGTTGTAGTGACAAGGTCATGTAGTAGTGACCATATTATGTTGTAGTGACAAGATCATGTAGTAGTGACAAGGTCATGTAGTAGTGACAAAGTCATGGTAGTAGTGACAATATTATGTTGTAGTGACAAGGTCATTTAGTAGTGACCATATTATGTTGTAGTGACAAGATCATGTAGTGGTGACAATATTATGTTGTAGTGACAAAGTCATGGTAGTAGTGACAATATTATGTTGTAGTGACAAGGTCATGTAGTAGTGACAATATTATGTTGTAGTGACAAGGTCATGTTGTAGTGACCATATTATGTTGTAGTGACAAGGTCATTTAGTAGTGACAATATTATGTTGTAGTGACAAGGTGATGTAGTAGTGACAAAGTCATGGTAGTAGTGACAATATTATGTTGTAGTGACAAGGTCATGTATAAGTGACAATATTATGTTGTAGTGACAAGGTCATTTAGTAGTGACAATATTATGTTGTAGTGACAAGGTCATGTAGTAGTGAGAATATTATGTTGTAGTGACAAAGTCATGGTAGTAGTGACAATATTATGTTGTAGTGACAAGGTCATGTAGTAGTGACAATATTATGTTGTAGTGACAAGGTCATGTAGTAGTGACAATATTATGTTGTAGTGACAAGATCATGTAGTAGTGACAATATTATGTTGTAGTGACAAAGTCATGGTAGTAGTGACAATATTATGTTGTAGTGACAAGGTCATATAGTAGTGACAAAATCATGGTAGTAGTGACAGTATTAAGTTGTAGTGACAAGGTCATGTAGTAGTGACAAAGTCATGGTAGTAGTGACAATATTATGTTTTAGTGACAAGGTCATGTAGTAGTGACAAAGTCATGGTAGTAGTGACAATATTATGTTGTAGTGACAAGGTCATGTAGTAGTGACAAAGTCATGGTAGTAGTGACAATATTATGTTGTAGTGACAAGGTCATGTAGTAGTGACAAAGTCATGGTAGTAGTGACAATATTACGTTGTAGTGACTAGGTCATGTAGTAGTCACAAAGTCATGGTAGTAGTGACAATATTATGTTGTAGTGACAAAGTCAGTGTAGTAGTGACAATATTATGCTGTAGTGACAAGGTCATGGTAGTAGTGACAATATTATGTAGTAGTGACAAGGTCATGGTAGTAGTGACAATATTATGTTGTAGTGACAAGGTCATGTAGTAGTGACAAAGTCATGGTAGTAGTGACAATATTATGTTGTAGTGACAAGGTCATGTAGTAGTGACAAAGTCATGGTAGTAGTGACAATATTATGTAGTAGTGACAAGGTCATGGTAGTAGTGACAATATTATGTAGTAGTGACAAGGTCATGTAGTAGTGACAAGGTCATGGTAGTAGTGACAATATTATGTAGTACTGACAAGGTCATATAGTAGAGACAAAGGTCATGTAGTAGACACAAGGTCATATAATAGTGACAAAGACATGTAACAATGACAACACACTGTAGAAGTGACAAGTTCATATATAGTGATAAGGTCATAAGGTTATATAGTAGTGAAAAGGCCATATAGAAATGACAATATCATGCGGTAGTGACAAGGTCATGTAGTAATAACAAGGTCATGTAACAATGACGAGATACTTTAGAGGTGACAAGGTCATGTAGTAATGACAAGGTCATGCAGTAGTTACAAGGTCATTCTCAAAGCTCCAAAAGGACCATATACACCCGCTGCGTCATTCGCCGGTGACCTGTGCTCCATCACTGCAAGTAACGACCTACTTATACCGACGCCAATCCATATCAAAACAAACTGTTCATTCTGGCCTCGAGGAAGGAACGAGTCTGGATGCCGTGTGATCCGACCAGAGTAAAGACAAAATTAATAAGTTTAAGATGGTGCCGATAGCAATGTAAAGCGAAACATAAAATAAATATAAAATTTGAATTACAGGACAGTTTGGAAACGAAAATGGACAAATAAAAAAAGGGAAACAATTCCTTGCCCTTAGATAGTGAAAAAAATAAAAACAACGACGATGTATGATAACGACAAGGAAAGCATGAATGAAAGTAAAAATAAATATAATAATTGTAATAATAACAATAATAATAATAATAACAACAACAACAACAACAACAACAACAACAACAACAACAACAACAACAACAACAACAACAACAACAACAACAACAACAACAACAACAACAACAACAACAATAATAATAATAATAATAATAATAATAATAATAATAATAATAATAATAATAATAATAATAATAGTAGTAGTAGTAGTAGTAATAATTGTGTATGTAAAACAAAACTAAATTCTGACCTTCCTCATCCTTACAATAGTAGACAAATAATACACAAAAGATAAATACGATTGATTGATAGATTAATTGGTTGTATTATGTAGGATTTGTTATGTTGCTGTAGCTCGTAAATTTTGTGTTGACCGAGACTGTAATCCTCGACCCGACAAACAATTCTACATGCAGTTTCCCTCAAATGTTTTCTCCCCTTGCCGAACTCCAACTCACGTAATTGAGAAATAAACTCTATGTTAGCCCGGCCTACTAACCTCATCAATTAACAGAACCGCTAAAATACATTCACTCACTCACTCACTCACCCATACCCACACATACGCACGCATCACACCCACAGCAATCAAACGTTAAAACAACAAAACTGCAGAAATGCAGAGCGAAGGGCGCATTAAAAAAAAAAAAAGAACAACAAGAAAAAAAAAGGAAAGCGGTCCCGGCGGTCGATAGTGTTTTGTTTGACCGACCGAATTTCTGAACGGGCGCGGCAGTGTAACTGGTACTGAGGGGCATGCTCTATCCTGCAGTGAACTGCGCAAACACTCGGTGAGATATTGATACTATTCTCATGCTGGGGTCGATACGTGGCACTGGCACGATTAAAAAAAAACAAAACAACAAAAAGTGGAGAAAATTAACAAAGGAAAAGTACTACTAACAATAATAAAACTCCATTTTAATTTACAATAACATTCATAAGAAGAAAAAAAAAAAAACCAGCGTGGCGCGTTTGCACCACTGAGACCAGTTAGATCTAAAAGTGGCGATCATTGAAATGCAGGCAATTATGGACGCAATTTTGTTATCTTTTCTTTTGTCTCTTTTTACTTTTTTTTTTTTTTTACCTTTTCTAAAATCAAACTTTTCTTTTATCTGTTACACATGATTGTGGGTCAGATTAGTGCAATTTGCGGGGTTTCTTCTCTCTCTCTCTCTCTCTCTCTCTCTCTCTCTCTCTCTCTCTCTCTCTCTCTCTCTCTCTCTCTCTCTCTCTCTTTCTCTCTCTCTCTCTCTCTTTCTCTCTGTTTGGCGACCTCTCCCTCTCTTTTTTCCCTTTTGTCACTCTGTTTATTGTTTCCTACACTTTCTCTCTCTCTCTCTCTCTCTCTCTCTCTCTCTCTCTCTCTCTATATATATATATATATATATATATATATATATATATATTTCTCTCTCCTTTTGTCACTCTGTATATTGTCTCTCTGTCTTTCTCTCTCCTTCTTTCTCCATCTTTTTCTTTGCTTTATTTCCTTCTCTCTTTCGCTGAATCTATCGGCCTGTGCTTTCTCCACCATTCATCCCTCCTCTTCGCAGAGTTGAATCCCTCCAGCCCTCTCGTTTACCTGGCTTAAATTATTCAGCCCCTCTTTAGGTCAGACGGTCTCTAGCTTCCTCCTCCTCCTCCACCTCTCCGTCCATAAAAAGACCCTTTCTCGCCTCTACCCTTTCCCCACCCAACCCCTCCTTCCGAAACAAAAAGTAAAAAAAAAAAAAAAAAAACAAAAACAAAAACAAAGAGTTTAAAACCAGACACACAAAAAAGAACAAAATGGGATTAACATAATAAAAAAACCCCCCAAACATTCCCATGACAGCATCGTCAAACAGAAAACGCGACCTTGTGACTTGCGATTGTATCAATTAATGAGTGCTGTTAACGCATGCGCAATGGACCTCATGATAGGGGAGAAAACAAAATGAAGCGCAGAGAGTCAAGAAAATACTTCTTTAATTACACTCATAAACGATTCATTTATTCTTCTTGTAATTTTTGCCAAATACCTGTGGCCAAGAAGAAAATCGTTTCGTTTGTATCCATCGTTTAGCTTCCCCGACCTCAAAACTAGAGTTTGCTTATTTTGATCTCGATATTTTACTCAAATCAGTGAGAAAAGCATCCTATATTTTCCCATACACTGCTTCTCCATAGAAATATATTTTTAAAATCTTTTGAGGATTAAAATTCTGATTGGAAAAAAAAAAATGAATCATCAATTGCCATGATTCGGACGCTATACTTGCCATGACTACAGTAACTGCCTAAATTCACCGAAACAGCAGTGACTCGTGCACGGTCCCAGAAATAGAACAATCAGAACAGGCGTGCGCTTTCCCCCACGACCACACCGGCCCATCTTGTTACACACTCAATCAATCTGCACTTGGACCTTTCAATAGAATCCACGCAAACCGACAATCAATCAATGGTTTTACAACCGCTTACAACAAGCACATTGAGGGCATGCAATGTGCACACCTTTGTACGAGCCTCAAGGCGTTTATGGGACAAGAAAGAAAAAAAAAAGACCGTTCGTTGGAACAGTTTGGACTGAACGCCCCCAGTTCTGTTTTTATCTTTTTCAATGCTCTTTATTTTTTATTCTCCTCCCACATAATCACCCTCTCTCTCTCTCTCTCTCTCTCTCTCTCTCTCTCTCTCTCTCTCTCTCTCTCTCTCTCTCTCTCTGTCTCTCTCTCTGTCTCTCTGTCTCTGTCTCTCTCTGTCTCTCTCCCTCTCTCCCTTATCTTCCTCTTCTCTCGAAGGCCGCACCTGCAGGAAGAAAGCGACAAGCATGCATGGATGCTGGACTAGCACTCGATTACTTGGCATTTTTAAGGGATCGGTTCTCACCAATCGAATATCAGTGGCACAAGATGCAAGGTTTGCAGGAATTGTTGCTACCCACCAACCTATGCGAGGTGAGAACCGGTTAAGGATTTGGATAAACAGATCAAGAATGGAGCCCCGAGTCCACATGTTTGGATTCTTAAAAGTAAAAAAACCAATGTGTATCGATCGGGTTGCCTGTTCTCTCAGATTAGAGATCAACCAGAGCGAGCAGGCAGTCTTGTGCTTGGGAGTTGTAATAGCTTAACCCAGCGTCAATCAAATTCTTCTACCAGCTTCTGGTAATATCCTAGCCCATTTAGTGGGAGCACAAAAGCAACCAGCCCTTTTTTTTATACGATGTAATTTGGAGATTAAAAAAAAAAAAATTAAGAAAAGACTGCAGAGTATAAAAAGATTACGGGTCAAGATGTCACGGTTGATATCTTGGCTTTGCAGATAATCAGATTGTTTTTCCATTGAATAAATTTCTTTGAACGCTGAGCTTAATATGCAACCGGCATAAGTAAATGTTTAAGTCGAGATTCGATAGAGCAGAAAAAGTATAAGAGCAGGAGCTAAGCTAAAGATGCTCG
>JAWDGP010002306.1:150000-155000 GCA_033675545.1 Elysia crispata
GATAATCTGAACCAGATTTTTTTTTCTCTACAAAGATAACGTTTACATGTTTGGACTTACTTTTACCGCGGCCAAAAACATTTTGTTTTCATTTATTATTGTCTTTCCTTTTTTTTTTTTTAATATTTTTTTTAGATACTTCGTGATCGTTTCTTTCTTTTTTTTTTCTTGTTCCAAATCAATGCCAAATTGCAAAGGAATGAATAAGAGCAAACAAGAAAAAAATAAAAAAAGCGGGGAAGCGAAGACGGAGGGGGGAAAAAAACAGAGTGAAAAAGATGTAGTAGAGAAATAGTAAACAAAGAGAGAGAGAGAGAGAGAGAGAGAGAGAGAGAGAGAGAGAGAGAGAGAGAGAGAGAGAGAGAGAGAGAGAGAGAGAGAGAGAGAGAGAGAGAATAAGAAAAGTTTGAAAACGGAAATGAAACAAAATGATGACTACAATGACTGCGCATGACAATAAACCAATAAGGCGATGGACGATCGATGGAAGATGAAAAGAAACAAAGAAAAAAAAACCCATGTATTTTTTTCCGATTTACCCTCATTTCCCCCCTTAATAATAATTATGTTACCAGTGAGGAATCGCCTACGGGACCTCTGTATTGCCAGGCCAGCGCTCTACCTACTGAGTTATGTGGCGCCCCGCGGCTCCACCGTCCACTCAACAACAAGCTGCCACGACGCCCTTGTGGGTGTTCACCAAACCTGACCTAGATGCATGGTAATGAGCGGCCAGGCCGAGCGTTAGATCGCGCAGATAAGACTGTAGTGTGTGTGTGTGGACCTCGAATTCCCCGGTCAGGCTAAACAATGGTCCACAATTTAATCATGCACTAAACATAATGGCAGCAGACCCACATCTACTGTAAGCCGATGCGCAAATCATTATGCATAGCGAGTGCACTGTTACAGAGAGAGTGTGTGTGTGAGGTAAAGGGGGCATGGGGGAGGGAGGGGTTAATTTAAAAACATAACCATCCATGGCCCGAATAGAGCTACAGATAAAAAAAAAGGAGGCCGTTGTGAGAGCATATTAGTAGGTGGGAAGTGAACACATCGACAAGTTCAATACGGGAAGTTTGACAATTGATGTTGGTGACATTGAATTCCCCGAAATACCCGGTTCAGGCGCTGCTGCAACAGCCGTTGAACAGCAGAAAAATAATGCTCTGCTTCGGTAAAACGGACCTGGTGTTACAGTTAGGAAGAAATCTTCATTACATTGGTTTTAATTCATAAAACTGTTGAGTCTTTTGAAGAAATGTGGTGCCGAGGGAGGAAAATTTTAAATAAAGAGAGGAGAGAGAGAGAGAGAGAGAGAGAGAGAGAGAGAGAGAGAGAGAGAGAGAGAGAGACTGACAGACAGACAGGCAGAGACAGAGAGAGACACAGAGAGACAGAGAGAGACAGACAGACAGACAGACGGAGAGAGAGAGAGACAGACAGAGAGAGAGGGAGGGGGGGGGGAGGGGGAGAAAAAGAGAGGTAGATAGACAGATAGCTCGATAAATAGATAGATAGATAGATTGATAGGCAGAGTATAATTATGTGTGCGTGTATGAGTGAGAGAGATCGAGTGATAGAGGAGGCAGTTTAGTGGTATTAATAAGCTACTGAAACAGATTTCTGAAGTCGCCTTTAAAATGATCGGCGCTGTGATGACGTATTCCTATCTCGTCATTATAAGTCAAACATACCTTTTTCCCCTTTATAAATCTTGCTATTTGTACTTTTTTTTGTCAGTTAATATTTTCCTCTTTAGCCCATATCTTTTACTCTCTTCACAGAGCATGGAACTGCCGATAGTTGACCAGATCATGACATAAATCCTCTCATTGGTCAAGACAAACTCTCATGACTGATGATCTGATATAGCCCACTCCACTAAAGGTAATCTCAGAAATGATTGCTCTACTACGATGACATCACAAGAGCCTCCTTTATCTAGCCATGGTAGTGACGGAAGGGTAAGACACCAACAAACCCATCCACGATCCACGCAGTGGCTCAAACCGAAACATCTCTCTGCCCGAGAGAACACCACGGGTAGCGCACGCGCCCTAGAAATCCGTGCAGGCACTAAGAAAGTGTTCGATCCCATCCCCCAGAACGTGCTCTTCAAGAAGGCGGGGTAGAATTGGGCCGCACTCTATAAGTCTGCCGCGAGAGAGAGACATCTTCTGACGTCATTCGCAAAATGACGTAGTGGGCAACTGGGCATGTTTCATTATTCGTTTTATTCAGACTTATATGACCTTGATTCTGATGTAATTCAGGCTGATTAATTTCTTGAAACAGGACAAAAACAACACGAACAATCCGTATTTATCATTCCATGTCATATAATTGGTTCGATGTCAATTATTATTAGCGAGCGGAGCAATAAAAAGAAGTGTCGATGTGGAATGCCTTCAAAATACTTTCATAATGCTCTTTGGAGGTGCGTACTACTCAAATTACTGATTTAAGTCACTTCAAATTTATTTCTCAGTAAGCCCGCTCAGTTGTGTGATAAAGCGTGAGCTTCTAGTATTTAACAGATCGCTTATCGTATCATTGAACCAGGTTCATTTATCGCCCACAAATAAATACATTTTCAGGGTCTTTTTTCAACCCTCGGCATAATAAGGGCTGCTCTGAATAGAGAACCCAGAATCATTGCTCTGAATAGAGGACCCAGAATCATTGCTCTGAATAAAAAACCCAGAATCATTGCTCTGAAAAGAGGACCCAGAATCATTGCTCTGAATAGAGGGCCCAGAATCATTGCTCTGAATAGAGGACCCAGAATCATTGCTCTGAATAAAGGGCCCAGAATCATTGCTCTGAATAGAGGGCCCAGAATCATTGCTCTGAATAGAGGACCCAGAATCATTGCTCTGAATAAAGGACCCAGAATCATTGCTCTGAATAGAGGACCCAGAATCATTGCTCTGAATAGAGGACCCAGAATCATTGCTCTGAATAGAGGACCCAGAATCATTGCTCTGAATAGAGGACCCAGAATCATTGCTCTGAATAGAGGACCCAGAATCATTGCTCTGAATAGAAAACCCAGAATCATTGCTCTGAAAAGAGGACACAGAATCATTGCTCTGAATAAAAGACCCAGAATCATTGCTCTGAATAGAGGACCCAGAATCATTGCTCTGAATAGAGGACCCAGAATCATTGCTCTGAATAGAGGACCCAGAATCATTTCTCTGAATAGAGGACCCAGAATCATTGCTCTGAATAAAGTACACAGAATCATTGCGCCGCATTGACAGTTTACAAAAGACCACAATGCAGGTGAGGGTGACACCAGGTTTGGGGCTATAGCTTACCCGCTTTGGTAGCGAAGCAGCTGTCCACTGAGGCCTGTGCCAAGCTACTCCGAGCACTTGTACAACATTCGAATCTTGGCGGCTGCTCGTGATGTTTTAAAATTAAAGCTTAAATGCTCGTTCTAAAGAATCTATAATTCACCTTCCCTCATCCACATGTGACCCAAGTATATTAAAAGAATAATTAAAATAAAAGCAATAGTCGCTGAAATCTAGGGGAAAAAAACAAAACAGCTTGCAGATAGGTCACCTCAGAGTTTAACTGCTGCTGGACTAACTCTGATATGAAATCAAGAGAGATTTCGCATTTTTCATCTGAAAAACCCGTGGTTGAAAAGCAAGGGGAATGGCTTTGGGTGTGTTGTGAATTTTGGCGGCTATTCGCCCTGGGCCTGATGATGATTATACTTACCGCAGGAAATAGCGGGCCGAAACAGAAAGTAAAAACTTGTGGTTCACTACATCAAAATGTCGGCTGTTGGTTCTTTAGATTCGTATACAGAGATTTCATTTGGTAAACACATATTTAGATAAAAGTAAGAATTTAAAGGTGGTGGTTTTGGGGGAGAGGGGAAAAAAGGGGGGGTGGGGGAGAATGGGAGAGATAATGGAAATCGTATATGCAAATAAGAGCCAATTTTACACAGCTGAACTCACAAGCGTTGAAAGAAAAAATCTAAATTCAGAATTCAATTTGAGAGATGTACATCAACGTGACTAGCCGATGGCACCTCGTAGCCATAAATAGCGATGACCCAAATGCATTATTAATGAGACCACTAGTGCAATACGACCAGCATGCTTTTTTACTTTCACAACCACTATACAAGAAACACCGCGTGGAACTGCTCGCATCGTGTCAAACAAAAAGATGGCCCTCCTGTTACAACAAACTTTCCTGACAATAATAATAAATAGTCACAACGGTGACAGCGGGACAGGTCAAAATGACTCATAATAAAGCCGTTCTTAACAACAGAATATTGTTACACCTCAGAAGTCGAGTATTTCTTGAGAATGAACAAGATATTCCAAGAAAACGTCTAGCTATGTTTATGTTTCACGTCCATTCCCTTAAGACCTTCATTGATAAACTGGTCGTCTGCTAATGACAGAGAGTCAGTTATTACTAGACCACCTCAGGCCTCTATTTATTTTATTATTATTATTATTATTATTATTATTATTATTATTATTATTATTATTATTATTATTATTATTATTATTATTATTATTATTATTATTATTATTATTATTATTATTATTATTATTATTATTATTATTATTATTATTATTATTATTATTATTATTATTATTATTATTTGAAACAGCCAGCGAGCTTCAAACAGTCAAAGGAAGATTCCGTTTGTTTATAATTAAATATTACCCGTCCACAAAACGGAGAGCTCAGGCCTTTTTGGATAACAGACTTTAGCCCCCGTCAAGCAGGGCCGATCCGAAAAGACGAGACCCTAAATTCAGCAGCTACCGTCAAAACACATGGCACATGGTTAATACTTTCAAAATTAATTTTAAAAAATCGATATTCTTTTTCATTTTAAAGTGAAAATTTCTAAATTTAAACTTCACCCAGTAACTGTATTCGGTTACTTCGCAGCAGGACATGCAACTCGATTCGGCACAGTGCGGGTCAAGTGACTCACGAGGCCTGGA
>JAWDGP010002306.1:160000-172500 GCA_033675545.1 Elysia crispata
TAGAGTAAAACTGACAAGTCGGCGTCATGTGAGCCAACTGACAATATATGACCATCCAGCAGAGGTCACAAGAGCAATGAAGCAGTCGAGTGGAATAAACCGATTGTGATTACTCACTGAATGAAATATAAATTAACCTTTTGTTTCTTTTTTTCTTGTATTGTTTTTTGTTTTGTTTTTGACTATGTGGTTAGTGTTTGGTTGATTTGCTTTTTGTTAACGAGCTAAGGACACCGCTCTACAAAAAAAAAATTTCGTTCTATCGTTAGGCAAAAAAAGCCATGGATACTAGGTTTATGTAATTTACGTTCATTAAGAATTTTCTGTGTGAAGAAAGCAAAACATTGGAAACAGAGAATATAGAAGGAGAGAGACGGGTATGCAGTTTACAACCATCTCACACACCTTTCTAGCTAAACGCTCGCTATTTTCTTTATATAAAAATGATATGGAAGATAAGTGGAGTGGCTACCTTCAAAGCTTTGGGTCCATAATAACACCTGCTAAAATGAACACCATTAGCAAAAGCAATAAATCTAAAAATGAACATCATTAGCAAAAGCAATAAATCTATCACATATAACCCCACGCCGCTGATATATTCTCTGCGATGATTTACATAACATAGACAATCACAATATACCCGTGTTTGACACATTATAATTATTATATGGAAATAAAGAAGGCAGTCAAACAACTATAGAGGTTGGATCAGACGAAGCTGGGCCTGAGGATCTAAAAACGCGAATGACTGAAAAATAAAGAAATAAATATCATAGAAAAGAGGCAATCGTAAGAAATAAATATCATAGAATATAGGCAATCGTAAGAAATAAATATCATAGAAAATAGGCACGTAAGAAATAAATATCATAGAAAATAGGCAATCGTAAGAAATAAATATCATAGAAAATAGGCAAATCGTAAGAAATAAATATCATAGAAAATAGGCAAATCGTAAGAAATAAATATCATAGAAAATAGGCAAATCGTAAGAAATAAATATCATAGAAAATAGGCAAATCGTAAGAAATAAATATCATAGAAAATAGGCAAATCGTAAGAAATAAATATCATAGAAAATAGGCAAATCGTAAGAAATAAATATCATAGAAAATAGGCAAATCGTAAGAAATAAATATCATAGAAAATAGGCAAATCGTAAGAAATAAATATCATAGAAAATAGGCAAATCGTAAGATTGAACTCGAGACCGACGAGTAAGACAAAAGATGAGAAAACATAATGAAGGACAGATGGTGGAATGGGCTGGGATTCAACCCGCGTCCTGGTACGACACCCATCACCTTGCCAAGATAAGACCAGGCACTCACGGAGCCATTCTCAACTAGAACGATGCTATTGTTGCGCGACAGTCCCAACCAGACGAAGACAATGACTAATTAACCTCCGTCAGGCTGAAGGATGATCTGTAAAACCGTAACCTTTTCAGAATACACGCAAAGGGAATTTGGTGGAGCTTTGATGGAGAGTGCTCTAGCAACACGGCCACATAGCGGCCATCGAGCAAATTATTTACAAAGGGAATTTGGTGGAGCTTTGATGGAGAGTGCTCTAGCAACACGGCCACATAGCGGCCATCGAGCAAATTATTTACAAAGGGAATTTGGTGGAGCTTTGATGGAGAGTGCTCTAGCAACACGGCCACATAGCGGCCATCCAGCAAATTATTTACAAAGGGAATTTGGTGGAGCTTTGATGGAGAGTGCTCTAGCAACACGGCCACATAGCGGCCATCGAGCAAATTATTTACAAAGGGAATTTGGTGGAGCTTTGATGGAGAGTGCTCTAGCAACACGGCCACATAGCGGCCATCCAGCAAATTATTTACAAAGGGAATTTGGTGGAGCTTTGATGGAGAGTGCTCTAGCAACACGGCCACATAGCGGCCATCCAGCAAATTATTTACAAAGGGAATTTGGTGGAGCTTTGATGGAGAGTGCTCTAGCAACACGGCCACATAGCGGCCATCGAGCAAATTATTTACAAAGGGAATTTGGTGGAGCTTTGATGGAGAGTGCTCTAGCAACACGGCCACATAGCGGCCATCCAGCAAATTATTTACAAAGGGAATTTGGTGGAGCTTTGATGGAGAGTGCTCTAGCAACACGGCCACATAGCGGCCATCGAGCAAATTATTTACAAAGGGAATTTGGTGGAGCTTTGATGGAGAGTGCTCTAGCAACACGGCCACATAGCGGCCATCGAGCAAATTATTTACAAAGGGAATTTGGTGGAGCTTTGATGGAGAGTGCTCTAGCAACACGGCCACATAGCGGCCATCCAGCAAATTATTTACAAAGGGAATTTGGTGGAGCTTTGATGGAGAGTGCTCTAGCAACACGGCCACATAGCGGCCATCCAGCAAATTATTTACAAAGGGAATTTGGTGGAGCTTTGATGGAGAGTGCTCTAGCAACACGGCCACATAGCGGCCATCGAGCAAATTATTTACAAAGGGAATTTGGTGGAGCTTTGATGGAGAGTGCTCTAGCAACACGGCCACATAGCGGCCATCCAGCAAATTATTTACAAAGGGAATTTGGTGGAGCTTTGATGGAGAGTGCTCTAGCAACACGGCCACATAGCGGCCATCGAGCAAATTATTTACAAAGGGAATTTGGTGGAGCTTTGATGGAGAGTGCTCTAGCAACACGGCCACATAGCGGCCATCGAGCAAATTATTTACAAAGGGAATTTGGTGGAGCTTTGATGGAGAGTGCTCTAGCAACACGGCCACATAGCGGCCATCCAGCAAATTATTTACAAAGGGAATTTGGTGGAGCTTTGATGGAGAGTGCTCTAGCAACACGGCCACATAGCGGCCATCCAGCAAATTATTTACAAACACACAAAACTGTTTTAGAATAGAAAGCCGACTATTCAGAGTAGAATAGTCCTAAGTCCCTGTATCGCTCCTATACACCTAGGATGATTCGTGCTGTGGAGGGATGGCCAGTGCAGCAGCTAAGATTCGGATGTCTGGCCTGCTTAGTGCTTACTAAGACCGATACCTTCCTGGGCACAGACCGAGTGAGCGAAGGAACCCAAAAAAAGGAGCTACAGATATCGTGTGATTATGCGGTGAAGTTACGAGAGTTTGATATTGTTGTTGAATGGGAGGGGAAGGGGTGCTAAAAAGATCAATGAAATTGCTAACTAAAACCATTTTAACATGCAAAAGTTCGCTTCCTTCAATGACTTGGCCTGTAGAAACTACGACCGCCTAGTGTTATAGCCGCACGAAGAAAACCTCCGCCATGTTGACAGTATCCGGCTCACGATTCTAGCTTATCCAAAGTGTATGCAAGAGCCGTGCAAAAAGCACTTAATGCAAGGAAAGCTTTTATATCTTGTTGCATGCATGCTATCAACAAACGACCGAAAGAACATTGACTTTAGCAGGTGAGTGGCTGAGTGGATGAGTGGCTGAGAGGGGCTCACAGGCGCATTGCATGCCGTCAACATGGCGCCATCACTGAGACACGCTGCAGCGATCAATAGACTGCGTGCAGCAATTATTCAATGATGTGTGAGAGAGAGTGGGTAAAAGAGGACGAGTAATGGAACAGGAGATTAAGGGTTTTTTTTCCTTTGATCTTGGAACCTGATTATACCGCCTGAATGAAAAGTAAATTGCGTGAAACAAAATACTTTATAAGTTATTAAATTTAAAAAAGGGGGGAATTTAAAAAAAAAAAAAAAAAGAATAAGCACAGTAGATAAATTATAGGGCCAGTTTTCACTTAAAAAAAAAAGACCAAAAAACAAACAAAACAACAACAACAACAACAACAACAACAACAACAACAACAACAACAACAACCAAAAACCAAGAAAAACGCGACTCCTCTTTGTTAAGGAACGAATACAGTGAATATATCTAACATCTTTAGCATGATTGTCCACTCGAACAAATTGTTTGGAACGGGCCCATCCGAACTTTGAACAAGATTTGATTAAGGTTCGATGACGTCACATATCGCGATGAAAACCTGGAGAAACTTTTTTTTTTTTTATCCTTTTTCTTTCTTATATAGAGAGCATTTTTTACACTCCATCCTGGGTCCTAAGAGCTCCATTGTTCTAATCTGTAACAACCTGACGGCGACACGAGTGGCTCAGACCTTTTTTTTTATCAAGTACCTTGGTTAGCTTTAATTCATTAATTCAACCCCTGAAGCTTGGCTCAGGTCAGACCTGTTGCAGCGTCTCTAAACATCCACATGCCTAGCCGGCCAGTTACGTACGTACCCAGTGTGAGCATGTGTCCGTGCCGACATAACAGGAGTAGTGTAGTGAAGGTTGAACACCTAGAAATCTTAAATCCACTGAGATTTCTAAGGAATCCCAGACGGAGTATGTTGCTTTTCCGTCTCGGCAGGGATAGGGCTGGTTAGGTGGGACATCACCTCATTACTGCCCACATAATATCTCAGCTAGGAGGCGAACCAGGACCGCCTGTATGTCAGACCAGCACTAGATCGAGTGAGCCATCTGGCGCCGGCTGTGTTGCACCCAAACCGAGCCTAATCACACACAGAGATGAGTTGGGGAGGTGAGACCTCAGTCAACTCCCCGGTGATGGCGAACTCAACCGCTGCAGAGTTTAGGGTGAACGCGCTACCAGCCGGCCACGTGGCGCCATGTCTTTGTTTGTAATATCTTTGTCCATCATGTGGCCAAGTTTTAGACGTGTCTCTCCAACCTTCACACAGTTCCCGGACTCCTCGATACGACGTCCGCAATTTTTAGCGTTGTAGTTTTTACGCAGTTGGTAACCATCGGAACGGTGAACTGTGGTCAAGTCGGCGCATGACTACGAATCCAGACGTCCCGAGTTCGAATCACAGTCGAGCCAAAGATTTTTCAGCCCTAGGTCTCTTAAGGTTCGGCGAAAGTAAAAGCGACGAGGAAAGCAATGGCAAATTACCTCCCAATGACTTATGCGACAGGAAAAATCAGGACCCTACTTCTGGTTCCGCTACGCTCGGATTGAGTTTAACCATCGAAAAGCACCTGCAGGGAAAGTTCCATTATTAGCAATTGTTTAGAATCCGTTACGATGCGATGTTAGAGAGAAGTGACATCATAACATTTTCTTCCCTCTGCCTGATTATTATGGTCTGAATAGAGGCGGCACAAGTCAAACAGTGGAACTTGAAAACATGATTGCGATATTCCCTGTGTTAAAACCGGCAAGTGAAATATCACTTTCCTAACAAAGACACCAACTGATTTCACTTAAAATTTTTGTCGACATCTGAACCAAACCGAAAAGAAAAAAAAATCAAATCAACTAATGAATGTCTAAAACTTGTTCACAATTTTGTTTCAATTTTAAGTTGTTAAGTCTGTGATCGGTCTAGTTCACGTCGGTTTGAGTCTATATTTATGAAGGTGTGGATGGCCCTGTGGTCAGCGCGCTTGCTCTTGTCTCGGCAAGGCGGTGGGTGTCGTTTAGAGGTGCTGATTCAATCCTTGCCCATTTTGTTAATTTGTATTTTTTTTCCTTGTTTTTTTCCTTCTTTCGTTTTATTTGACGGTCTCGCGCCAGATCTAGGGCCTTGAGATTGCTTCAGCTTTTCTAATTATTTCACAACCGGTCATGAGCATCTTTACATCCGTAAGTCTGGCTTCCTCTGCCCCAGCACCATTCTACCGTTGTTTGACTGCCTTGTCTGTTACAAGATAATTGTTTTATTTGATCAGGGTAAAAAGATCACTAAATAATAAGACAAGCAGGGTCGCTCAGTTTTCTTTCTTTTTTTTTTTTTGAAATATATATTCGTTCCTAATGATAAAAAAGTTATGGTCGTTCGAAACCGAAAATAGCTTCCTTACTTAATAAGTGTAAAAAAGAATAACGCATTGTACCTAGTGACAGTTTGTCAGCTAAAGCTTAGCTTTGAACGCTCGAAATTAGTACCAATTTTTTTGCATCAGCAAAACAGAAGAAGCTCGACCAACAAAAAAAAATGATTTGTCATAACTTTAACAGCTGCCATAGAAGTTGCATCGTTCTGTGCGAAGTTAAAAATTAAAGTTTAACATTTTTTTTTCTTCACGAAATTAATTATTCAATTTATTTAAAGTTTGAAATTCAGTTTCGCCAATGATCATTTCATTGAAGCTTGTGATTGAAAAAAATGTACAAAAAAAAAAAAAAAAAAATCAACAAATTGATTCAAAATATTTTTTTTTCACCTGTGGTTGGTTACACTTCAAACAATAAAATCATTTCCGTGCTCCCTACTTCCTACTGTGTGATGCGTGTATGTTGGGGGAACCGTGAGGCTCCTAAGACCACCGGTGGCGTGGCGTTAGAACGACCGCCCTAATATCCACACGGACTCGCGTGGCGGGTTCGAATTCCACAGCCACGGTAGGTGAGTTTAGAGCCTCAACTGTTGCGACTCCGCCTTGCCTGACGGAGGGTTTAACGTTGGTATGGGATGGCCGTGTTGTGGATTGGTTATATCAACAAACAGACAAACAAAACAATTTTGTGCGTTCCCCTTCAATAACTCCTCCAGCCTCCGCACTCTTTCCCATCGTCTTACTGTCTTGTTCTAGCCTGCATATAAGATCACCGTGTTGTGGACTGGTTATATCAACTAACAGACAAACAAAACAATTTTGTGCGTTCCCCTTCAATAACTCCTCCAGCCTTCGCACTCTTTCCCATCGTCTTACTTGTTCTAGCCTCCAAACCCTGAGATCAGCACATCGGTGTAGCGGTACTAGGCTTGTAAAATATACATTACGTAGACTTATCCTAATCAAAACAATATCCGAAGAGAGAAATTATTTTTTAACAGCAAGATAAATCCCGATATGGAAAACCGGTACATCTGTGAAGCTTTTAATAAAGTATAAAACGATGGTTAAAAAAAAATCCTTAGGCATCCGATGGGCAGGAAAAACTGTAAAAATTTTTCGGGAAATAAATACATTTAGTATGGGAAAGTTGTTTTACCAGCTTAGGGCGTAAATATTCTTCCTCATCCATGTCAAACCACCCCGCCCCTTACATACACACATACATACACAATCCTTGATGTCAACGATATATTTTTGTGCATTTATGCGGTTCAGATGCACATTCTATGATTTATTAAAAACGAAACCACACACACACATTCAAGCCAATATGATATTTGTACCTAGCCTGACGTTATTCGTTGATATAGTCTGCTCACACCAAGTTGATCGCAGGCGTTTGTTGCACGTCAAACATAAGCCTCCGTCGGGCACTGGCCTTAGGTCAAACGGAAGAAGTCTTATTTGGAATAGTTGGTTAAGATCGCAGCCTTATTCACCGAATTAACTCCAAAACCAGCGTTCGTCGTAGGGTTTGATGTATCTCATAGACTGGTTGATGTAGCTCACCCACGGTCGGTTTATCTCATGCACCACTCAATTGTAAAGAAGCCTCAGTCAAACAGCGGTGAATATATCACTCTTAGAGAGAGAGAGAGAGAGAGAGAGAGAGAGAGAGAGAGAGAGAGAGAGAGAGAGAGAGAGAGAGAGAGAGAGAGAGAGAGAGAGAGAGAGAGAGAGAGAGAGAGTTTTCCGCGCAGTCAAAATGGTTGATGACATGATTGTGTTGGTGCGCTGCGAGACAAAATTAGGAGAAAACAATTGTGCAGGGATGGTAATAATAATAATAATAATAATAATAATAATAATAATAATAATAATAATAATAATAATAATAATAATAATAATAATAATAATAATAATAATAATAATAATAATAATAATAATAATAATAATAATAATAATAATAATAATAATAATAATAATAATAATAATAATAATAATAATAATAATAATAATAATAATAATAATAATAATAATAATAATAATAATAATAGTAATAATGAAAATAATAATAACAATAATAATAACAACAATAATAATAATAATAATAATAATAATAATAATAATAATAATAATAATAATAATAATAATAATAATAATAATAATAATAATAATAATAATAATAATAATATTCATAGTAGTAGTAGTAGTAGTAATAATAATAATAATAATAATAATAATAATAATAATAATAATAATAATAATAATAATAATAATAATAATAATAATAATAATAATAATAACTATATAAATGATGGCGATGATGATAATGGCAATCTCGACGATGACCCACATGATAAACATCGCATACTTAAGATCTCGAACTAAATACTTATTACACTGATGATGGTAATAGGATCAAAATGAAAAACACGCTCTGGATCAGGAACTTTATATATATTATGTTTGATATTTATTCTACCATTCTGTGATAGTGCTCTTCAAAGGAAGCTTAATAATGATGATAATAAAATTGGTTACCTAGATTTGATTTGCCATGAGTCCAGAATTTCTTTGAATTATTAAAACAAAACAAAGCAAAAATATAATAAAAACAAAAAACAAAAAAAAAAAAAACAAAACAAAAACAAAACATCAGCTTGACTAAAAAATTTAGTTATGATTGCAAAAACTGAAAGCTTTTGTTCGCTTTTAGTTATAGCTATTTTCTTTGTCTACTAATCACATTAATTATTTTTCAATTTTCCAAAAGCGGCATGTCAGGTTGGGGTGAAATAATTACTTCTCCCATAACCCAGGTAACAATCAACATGAAAAAAAAAAATGAGCGATCAAAAGTAGGCCAAAAACTTACCGTGAAATTATTTCTTTTGAGCCACAATCCAGAACATAATGGTTTGTAGTCCTAGTTAAGAATAGACCAAGTTCACTTCAACCTGTCTGAGCGATACCATTCAGTTGCCTCGTTGGACTTTTATTAAATAAAAAAAAAAATGTATGGGCTTCAATCTATCCGGACAGATTCGAAAGGTTTCCTGCGATGCAGAGTAAAAGACCAACCAGATCTACGAGCCTTTGTGTTGGTTAAACTGAAAAGAAGAAATAAAAAAGAAATTAAAACACATTATCTTCAAAATTTTCAACCAGGTTTCATAATTTTACATCTGAATACGTTTAAAAAAATGAATTCTGGTTTAAAAGCCATATTGGTGACAATTTTGTCTGAAGGAGAAACAAAAAAAAGAAAGAAAAACATTGAGGAATCCAAATGCAATATTAGTCAGTGAGAAGAAGTAGGATAAAAGGAAAAATTAAAAAAGAAAGAGCTGTTTTCTCTTCTGTTGAAAAGAAGAGAACAAATACCCTCTCCCCACATTATCCCTCATCCACTGTTTAAGTTTCAAAATTACCATTTCTTTTTGTCTAT
Organism: Elysia crispata; assembly: GCA_033675545.1. Taxonomy (NCBI): domain Eukaryota; kingdom Metazoa; phylum Mollusca; class Gastropoda; family Plakobranchidae; genus Elysia; species Elysia crispata. Next base: position 169,296 of record JAWDGP010002306.1, read on the forward strand.
TTATTCATGGCAAAAATAAACGAAGATAAAAAACAAAACAAAACAAAACAAAAAGAAACAAAAAAACTCTCCCCCACCAAATAACAAAAACAACAAAGAAACGGAGAGTTTTTTTATAGAAATCATACAGGTTTCAATTGACCTGTTAAAAAACAAGACTTGTGAGTGTATGTGTGTGTGTACGTGTATCTCTCGTTACTTTACTTTCAAATCTTGGCGATTTGATTAATTTTTTTTCTGTGACAGCACACAAAAAGTAGGTCAACAGGAAAGATATATATCCCTCCTAGATCCTCCACACTCCCCCCCCCCCCCCCCCCCCCCACCCCCCGCCTTTCCCATACACAAAACCTACCCCAGTGTGATTATAACAAGATGTCGAGATGTTAACAGTGATGGTAGTTTGCTTGTATGAAATAAAAAAAATATAATTAAAAAAGATGTATGGCCTTTCAAAAAAAATTAAATACGTAAACTAAATCTTTTAAAAATTGATTCTTCTTCTTCTTCTTCTTCTTCTTCTTCTTCTTCTTCTTCCTCTACTACTACTACTACTACTACTACTACTACTACTACTACTACTACTACTACTACTACTACTACTACTACTACTACTACTACTACTACTACTACTACTACTACTACTGCTGCTGCAACTACTACTACTACTACTACTACTACTACTACTACTACTACTACTACTACTACTACTACTACTACTACTACTACTACTACTGCTGCTGCTTCTGCTATTACTACTACTACTACTACTACTACTACTACTACTACTACTACTACTACTACTACTACTACTACTACTACTGCTGCTGCTGCTGGCTGCTGCTGCAACAACAACAACAACAACAACAACAACAACAACAACTACAACTACAACTACAAGTACAAGTACAAGTACAACTACAACTACAACTACTACAACTACAACTACAACTACAACTACAACTACTACTACTACTACTACTACTACTACTACTACTACTACTACTATTACTACTACTACTACAACTACTACGACTGTCACGAAAATAATACCAGTATCTCGTCTAAAGCCTTTACACTAAATGTACCTCATTTAATCGTGAAACTAATATTTGGCAGCATTTATTTCATCATCATTAGTGACTTAAGTCTGAAAATAATAACTTGACTGAATATCCACATAAAACTGGGGTAAAATTGCAGATATCGACCCACCTTACGCCGGGCTCCACAATTGAATGTTTCCCGACAAAATTGAAACTTTTAACTGAATAGGATTTTAGAACAACACAAATGCTTTTATCTTGAAAAGTATTTATTTGCGTCGATTAAAACCTTTATATTCGTGTTCAGCATATCAAATTGATTAAAGAAATTACAAATTTAAAGCGTACGGTGAGTTGGGCCTATATCTGCAATAATACCTAAAACTAGACTGCCCTACACTGTAATTAGTCGCTGAAGGGATTTTGTTCCATTAAATATTGGTGCGCAGGCCTTCAAATGGTATCGTTCATTTTCCCGAGAAAATGTAACAGGAGATTTAAAAATGGCCCACAGGCAAACATCTTACCAATAATATAAATCTACCCATTTCTCAGGAGAATAGGATATGATGGAAAATTTGATCCGGTTGAGATTTTGTAGTTTAATCTACGTACGCTTCTGGAGGTGAGCCTAGATCTGGAGACCTAGATATCGCACCAGAGTTTTGTAGACTTATATAATGTTTTTCTATTCTTATAAGGGAAATGTATTGCACAGATCTACATAATTTTGGATGTTTCATTCTGAGAGAGGCGATTGAGCAAACAAAACACCATAGATCTAGAAATCTATATTTAGAAATATGCCAAGTGAATGAGACATTTAATTTTTTTTTTTTTAATTTTGAAACTCAAGAGAGAAAGTAATTATCTTAAATCTGGCCTCATAGATCTAAAACTGCATATCTAAATTCAAGAGCACGCAGTAGTACATATAGATCTAGATCTAGGTCTACATGCTAAATTAATTATCACAAGCACAAATTAAAATCGAAAAAAGAAAATCTTATCATAAATTCTTTATCAAAATTCAGTAGAAAACTATTTACCCATTAACCACGGCATGCATCGGCCCACGAGAATGTGACTCCACACATCGGTGGGGCAAGCACACACATCACTGACTTGTAAATGATAAACCGTCATGGGTGTAAGTGCCAACCCGGTAATAACACGGCATTTACATAAAAAAAGGAGCAAAAAGCTTGCGAAATTCTCCGCAAACACACTACTGCCCTCGTTTCGGTTTTTTTTTTTTTCACCCTGCCACTTATCTGCTTTGCCCTGGATATAAAAAACCCAAGGTTTTATTTTCTCCCCAAGCACTTTTCCTTATCACTGGCAAAAGTAATTACGCTAGAGTTTATAAGGAAAAAAACAAAAAACTCTGCGAGCGTTTTTCTTTTTTCGAATTTCTTGTTCTAGATAACGTCATTTCTATACAGTGATGTATTAAAATAGATTACTGTTTCTACATTAACAGATTTTTTTTTTTATGCTGTTCCCCTTTCATTCATACTTCAAAGCCTCTAAATAGTTGTTTAAAGAATGCCCGTCTTAAATGCCTTCCCCTCCTCCGCCCCCCCCCCCCCCCACATACACACACGATTTAGTTTTAGTCTTTTTTTCCCCCCCTGTCCTCTCTATATACATCACTCGTATTTTTCTAAAACGAGAGTCATGTGAATTACTTGAATGACGTGTAAATGTGAAGAATTTCGCATTCTTCAGGGTAGTTTCCCCCTTCTTCCCCTTTTCCCCCCTCTCTAAATCCCACACATGAAATCTGTCGACATATATCCCTCCCTCCCCCTCTCCCCGCATGATCACTTACAGTCATACCGCCAGCTTCCACTAGACGCAACCAGTGCTACAAGGTGTAAAAAAAAAAAATCTGTTTTAGATAGAGTTGGGAGGGGGGGGGGGGGGTAAAAAGCAGCGAGGAAACTTCTCCATTCGCTTAACTTTTTTATAAAAATAAAAAAGGATAAAAAAGGGAGGGCAAGGGAGGGCGCCGCGTGCTTACAGCTCAGGGTAGTGAATGCTGCCTGGCTGGCTGAGTGACTGACTAACTGCGTGTCAGCGTAACATGCCACATCAAGTTGTGTGTCAGGTCAGCAGGGAGAGAGAGAGAGAGAGAGAGAGAGAGAGAGAGAGAG
>JAWDGP010002306.1:180000-232500 GCA_033675545.1 Elysia crispata
AGAGAGAAAGAGAGAGTGGTGTACGAACTTAAAAAAGTTCCAGAGAGAAAGAAACGGTGCAAGTAAAAGAAAAAATAAAACAAAGAAACAAACAAAACTAAAATCAGTAAAAGTAAAAACAAAAATAAAAAACGAAAATAAACGAACAAAAAAAGAAATACAAAACAACATTAGAAAAATAAACCAAAGAGAAGTCATGGAGAAAAAAATCAAAAGAGAAAAAGGAGACAAAAGGTTAGAAGTAAAAAAGGAAAAGAACGCTGGAGCAGGAGGTATAAAAGAAGACAAGAAACACGCGAAATAAGAAAGTATCAAAAAAAAAAAAAAAAAAAAAACCGCCCAGGAATTTAAAAAAAATGTAAGTTATGACTACAAAAATATAATAAACAGCTACTATTTTCATGTGGCCTTATCTTGTGAAAGTTTGTATGTTAAAGCCATAAGGTTTTGTCGTGTGCACGCAGCAAACATGTGGACTGTGTCATCCGCGCTCTGTCTTGTCATGAATACGGTTATCGGTCAGCAAACTCTCTTATCTCTGAATCAACATATTAGAGAATGGAGATCTAGAGGCACTTGTTTTTTGTTTTGTTTTTATTTTCCAGTGTCAGTGCGCTGACTTGTGAACAACCGCTTTTCAACTGCGTTGTGTGCAGGGCAGTAACAATTTGTTTTGTTATCTTCTCCCGCACTTGACAATGTAACGCCTTGATCCGTCAGATGGGATTATCACACTTATCTTTTCAGTTTAGTTCTGGTATACTTGTGGGTCTTAATTAGTAAGCCTGTTTATATAACATAATTATACTTCTAGCAGTCTAATTTTAATATTTGTTTCTTATTCTGACTACTCGGCGCTCACTATTCCTCTTTCCCTTCTGCACTTACCGCTTTGATTCTTGTGTTTAGGTCTGTCTGTCCTATTCTCTCTCTCTCTCTCTCTCTCTCTCTCTCTCTCTCTCTCTCTCTCTCTCTCTCTCTCTCTCTCTCTCTCTCTCTCTCTCTCTCTCTCTCTCTCTCTCTCTCTCTCTCTCTCTCTCTCTCTCTCTCTCTCTCTCTCTCTCTCTCTCTCTCTCTCTCTCTCTCTCTTCCAACTCCTACTAATACTTTTGAAGACCACATCATTTACATTTCTGCTATTTAAGCCAGTTACGATCTTACACCTGTGTGCATGCGGATTTTTTTCTTATTTATTTATTTATTTATTTTATTTTATTTTTTTTTTGGGAGAGGGGGGGGGGGGGGCTATTACTTTGTTTTGTTTTCCAATTTTATGTTGACTAAAATCCGCGTGACAAAGTGAAGAAAATAATTAAAAAGGCAGCAAGTTCTACAAGAATAGTTAATATAGCCACCGTTTACATAGTGGAAAGAAAAATGTTTAATGGAATTTTTCAATTCTCTCATCTCTTACAAAAAGGAATAAATCACTGTGCCTGTTTTGTTTCTTGCATTTTTTTAAGGAATCATCCTCTTACGTAAAACTTAAAAGTATTTTAAAAAATCCAAAATCTAAAACGAAATAGAAACAATAAAAAGAAATGCAAACGAGCATTCCACGGGCAAAATGTGTAGCATAAACATGTTATGATGTTCTTTGGACCCAGCTTTAGAATAACATGATCCACGAACATCAAACATTACAATCCTAACCTACAGTGACATGTGCATGAATAAATATCTTGAAGCTCAGCACTTGACTATACTAACAGACTTAAAACTGAATAATAATAATAATACACTGTAGTTAGCTAATTTTGAAAAACTCCAGTCTATTTATAAACTCTTTTAACTCTTTGTCGTGTAGGGAAAAAAAGAGATTTCCCGAAAGGTACTCCTAGTTGAAAGCACTTTTTGTTTACATTGCAATAAGCGTATGGAAAGATCTTTAAATAGAGCGGGAACGTGCAGGATAAAAATAGCTTGCTAATTTAGTAAAATCCCAATCTATTTATAGATCTTTACAGCTCTATCATTATGATAGTTCCAAACTGGTTGTCAAGAATTTTCGCACGGCAGTGCACCACTAGACACTTGTTATATGATCTTACAGCACTCAGCGTTATAAGGAGAGAAGAGAAGTGTCTTACAATAGATCGGGAAAGTAAAGCCTCTCCTGTATTAAGTCAATCGGCAAAGTCAACTAGCTGTTTTACTGTATAAGATAATTTCCAGTATTAAAATAAAAACGAGCTGTGTCCCTCTATTTGGAGAAACTTTGTTTTAGTTTGAGTAAGGTTGACATGGGACGCTTTCAAAAGGTTTTAATATATATATTATATTTGTAATGTTAAAGTGACAGCTATTGCTTTGTTAATGACTTTTTAATCCAAAAATACGAAACGAAAAACCCCATTGCCACCATTTCCCAATTTCGACAGCTCAAAGGAAATACTGAAACATAGATAAATAGTAAAATCTATTCATATATATATAGTCACTTACAACCGACTATCCAATTCGACCACCATAGCTATCCACTCTAAAATTTTGACATTTTTATATCCACTACCATACTGACAAGAAAATATCTAAAACCAGATATACCAGCACCGCTAACATAGTGTTGTTGTTACTACTACTACTACTACTACTACTACTACTACTACTACTACTACTACTACTACTACTACTACTACTACTACTACTACTACTACTACTACTACCACTACCACTACCACTACCACTACCACTACAACTACAACTACCACTACCACTACCACTACTACTACCACTACCACTACTACTACCACTACCACTACTACTACCACTACTACTACTACTACTACTACTACTACCACCACTACTACTACCACTACTACTACCACCACCACCACCACTACTACTACTACTACTACTACTACTACTACTACTACTACTACTACTACTACTACTACTACTACTACTACTACTACTACTACTACTACTACTACTATAACGAAGTACTGTATTGCCCACTGTTACCAATCCCACCTCAAGTGTCCCAGCTGCATCACTTTCCCATTAATTAAGATGCTGCAGCACACTGCTAGACCACCACCACCACCACCACTAAATCCCCAGCACGCTTGTTAGCACTGTTGAGTTACGGAACACTGCACAGCTTTGCTCTGCCATCACTCTACAGCTCCAGCTAGATCTGAATGTAGACCGTGCCAGTCTATGCAGCCCGCTGTACCGTGCTTGTGGGACGCGTACACAAACTGCTCATATCATTTCCCTATACTTCACCGATATCTCGGAAACAGTGCGACACTTAATGAACCGCCTATCCTCTGATTTTGCGATTTAAAGAACAAGCACAAAATAAAAGAAGAAAGAATGAATCAGCAAGTTACCTTTAGATAGAATATCCGCTTTAAGCCTACACGCACTCTGAACTGCTTCTATATAGCTGTTCTTACATTTACCCTATCGACAGTAGCACAGTGACCGTCTAGATCTAGATTCGATCTTTGTAATTAAAGGCATTGGATAAAACTCCAATAAATATTCGAATAATTTCGAACACGAGATCCACACGACATGAAGAGCAATTAGATGTATTTCGGATTATAAAGGAGGGGAAATAACAACCAAAAACAACAAAAAGGAAAGGAAAAAAAAATATCTATTTTCAGTAGGCCTATCTTTCACTTACCTTAAGAATACGGAATGTTTATAATCCTAATCAAGTGCATCTCAAAAGGACAAAAAAAAAACCAGAACCAGAATAATAGAATCAGCCACTGGTCAACGCCGAAAAATACTGACCCGAAAAAAAAATATTTGTAAAAAAAATGATCGGCCCCTCCTGACAGAAGAAACGTGCAGCCACTCCGTCCATAGACAGATTTAGTACAAAGCGGAAACAGACAACGACTAAAAAAAAGTAGTTCGGAAGTTAAAAAAAAAAGAACAGGGAGAGAAAACTGGCAGTGGCCTGGTTCTTGCGCTGTTGGTGTGATTGAGTAATCCCAGTCACCGCACACGGCAATGGGAGGGGGAAGGGGAGGAGCTACTCTGGTCCACTTAATAGGTATGCGTGTATTCGACTTCTCCGGATAATGGAATGCCGATGACGATGAAGATTGAAAGTTAGGCCGATTAGTGTAAAGGGTTTGCTGGTTTGAGATTTCTTACTGTTTTTTCCCCCCTATGATATAGTAAACGTCATAAAACATAATTGCTATTTTTTTCCCAAAATCGCTTTTGTGTTGCATTTTTTAATTGCTTTCTTTTATTATCCATTATTTCTTTAACGTACAAAGAATGAAAAAAAAAAAAAAAAAAAAAAGTGATGGGTAGAAAAATATCGGAGGAAAACAAGCATATAAATAAAACCCTTTATCAATTTTTTAATTGTATTTTTCTCCAATTGTTATCAATAGAAACACGAACCAAAAAAAAAAAATTTATATATATATATATATATATATATATACATATTAAGATATAAAACTCTATTTTTCTTCTAATGAAAAACGTTCCTTCAAAAAACAAAGAGCACGAGAGGACAATATTCAAGGTTGCAAATTTCTGGTTCTTACAGACTCTGAGGACCTCCAGTTCATGTAAATTAAAAGTGAGTCGATTTTTAAAAATAAATTTTCCCTTTTTCTCCAGAGCCCGTGCGGATTCTTCAGGCAGCGCGACATTCACGCTGTATCATGGCTGCTGTGAGGACGGAACAAGCAGGCAGCGCGACATTCACGCTGTATCATGGCTGCTGTGAGGACGGAACAAGCAGGCAGCGCGACATTCACGCTGTATCATAGCTGCTGTGAGGACGGAACAAGCAGGCAGCGCGACATTCACGCTGTATCATGGCTGCTGTGAGGACGGAACAAGCAGGCAGCGCGACATTCACGCTGTATCATGGCTGCTGTGAGGACGGAACAAGCAGGCAGCGCGACATTCACGCTGTATCATGGCTGCTGTGAGGACGGAACAAGCAGGCAGCGCGACATTCACGCTGTATCATGGCTGCTGTGAGGACGGAACAAGCAGGCAGCGCGACATTCACGCTGTATCATGGCTGCTGTGAGGACGGAACAAGCAGGCAGCGCGACATTCACGCTGTATCATGGCTGCTGTGAGGACGGAACAAGCAGGCAGCGCGACATTCACGCTGTATCATGGCTGCTGTGAGGACGGAACAAGCAGGCAGCGCGACATTCACGCTGTATCATGGCTGCTGTGAGGACGGAACAAGCAGGCAGCGCGACATACACGCTGAATCATGGCTGCTCTGGGGACGGACCAAGCACGCAGCGCGACATTCACGCTTTGACATGCCTGCTGTGATGACGGAACAAGCAGGCAGCGCGACATTCACGCTGTATCATGGCTGCTGTGGGGACGGAACAAGCAGGCAGCGCGACATTCACGCTGTATCATGGCTGCTGTGGGGACGGAACAAGCAGGCAGCGCGACATTCACGCTGTATCATGGCTGCTGTGGGACGGAACAAGCAGGCAGCGCGACATTCACGCTGTATCATGGCTGCTGTGGGACGGAACAAGCAGGCAGCGCGACATTCACGCTGTATCATGGCTGCTGTGGGACGGAACAAGCAGGCAGCGCGACATTCACGCTGTATCATAGCTGCTGTGGGACGGAACAAGCAGGCAGCGCGACATTCACGCTGTATCATGGCTGCTGTGGGACGGAACAAGCAGGCAGCGCGACATTCACGCTGTATCATGGCTGCTGTGAGGACGGAACAAGCAGGCAGCGCGACATTCACGCTGTATCATGGCTGCTGTGGGGACGGAACAAGCAGGCAGCGCGACATTCACGCTGTATCATGGCTGCTGTGGGGACGGAACAAGCAGGCAGCGCGACATTCACGCTGTATCATGGCTGCTGTGAGGACGGAACAAGCAGGCAGCGCGACATTCACGCTGTATCATGGCTGCTGTGAGGACGGAACAAGCAGGCAGCGCGACATTCACGCTGTATCATGGCTGCTGTGGGACGGAACAAGCAGGCAGCGCGACATTCACGCTGTATCATGGCTGCTGTGAGGACGGAACAAGCAGGCAGCGCGACATTCACGAAATAGCGAAACAATTAGAGAGTAAATGGAAGGAATAAAGAGAAAGAGATAGAGAGAAAATGCAATGGAGAGAGAATTAGAAAGAGAGAGAGAGATACAGAGAGAGAGAGAACGTAAGAAATAGCGAAAGAATTAGAGAGTAAAAGGAAGGGATAAAGAGTAAGAGATAGGGAGGCAATGCGAGGGAAAGAGAATGAGAGAGAGAGAGAGAGAGAGAGAGAGAGAGAGAGAGAGAGAGAGAGAGAGAGAGAGAGAGAGAGAGAGAGAGAGAGAGAGAGAGAGAGAGAGAGAGAGAGAGAGAGAGATGAGGAAAAGTAAAGGGGAGGAGAGTCGTGATACAAGGAAAGAAAGAAAGCGAGAGAAACTGATAGTAAGAGAAAATTAAAGAGAAACACACAGAAAGACAGACAATTAGCCAGACTTAGCTATCAGAGAGAGACAACCACAACGAGACAGTGAGAGGGAGACAGACAGACAGACAGACACGCACACAGATATTTAGAGGCAGAGAGAAAGTTTACATTTTTCGCAAGAAATGGACACGATTTTCCAACAAAAACTAACACAGTCAAACAGAAATTTCCTGTTGACTGTCACATCGTACACCCTGACTCAGACAGATGGACAAATATTGGTTTACTGTAGTACACATTGCCACCACCTGGAAGATTGAAACCAAGATACTTGATACTACTAGTTTTGATTTTAATTTTTTCCCCTGTTTTTCCCGCGTGCTTTTTTTTTCGTGTTTATAAGATTTTTTGTTTTTTAATTTTCCAATTTTTATCAACTACTGAATAATGTAATTGTCAAACTCAGCATCTAACAAATCAGGGTGACATGCCATGGGTTTAAAATGTCTTGATATCGTTTTCTTCGGTTTTTTTTTTTTGTTTTTTTTTTACGGAATTAAACGAGAGGTTTTGACAAGGCCTCTCGAATGGTAAATATGATAGAATTGGGGCTAAGAAAGAGGAGACAGTGGTCATGGGAGACTGTCGCTCTAGCAGTAACTTTAACGGGATTTCAGAACACTTTGTAAAACCTGACTGAAGAAAACTAAAAAAAAAAGTTATGAGAAGAAAATGAAAAAACAAAAAAAGAAATGATAAATGTTTGTAGGCCCACAATGGGAGAAACATGGGAGATTCTAACTAAGGGTAAGAAACTTGAGAGGGGCTAGTACAATATTTACCGGGAAAATAGTCAAGGCCAAAGAAATAAAGACACATTTTTTAATCAAAATTAAAAAAAAAAAAATCATAACATCCATTCGATGAAGATAGTATTTAGACTCATGTATTTAATTTTGTAAAAAAATAAAAAGAAAAGCTGTCAATATTTCTCCATACTTTTGAAAAAAACAACAACATGTACCTTTGATGAAAATTTGCGCTTTTGGCAGCGCAATGTTGCAGACAAATTAATCGTGAGGAAATATCGGACATAGAAAATAACGTATTGAACTCTAGTCTACAGATCGTTTAGACAGAAAAGTTTAAAAAAAGGAATTTTTTGGGGCACATGAGGTGTTCTGAGCCACTTGAGAAATACGTTCTAAAAGCGAAAGTGGAAGAGAGAGGAAGTTGGGGAAGACCTCCAAGGAAGATTGGCGAGAAATGGCAAGGCTAAATGCAGGCAAGTTGGGGAGAGGGGGGGGGGGGGGGGGAGGGAGGGGGGATGAGTCTGAGGATGCTGTTTAGGTGGGGGATTCCAAGGGAAGGTCTTGTGAAGGAAGAATTTGCGATAGGTTCAGAGGTGAGAAGGAAAAACAAACAACAAAGTTGAAAGATGTAGGGAGAGAGATAGAAACAGAGAGAGAGAGAGAGAGAGAGAGAGAGAGAGAGAGAGAGAGAGAGAGAGAGAGAGAGAGAGAGAGAGAGAGGAGGTTGGGGAGGGGGGAGGGGAGGAGAAGAGGATGATGAGGTTGGAAGAATAGAAGGTTGAGGCAGTAAACAAAGGAGAGAAAAGGAGTAAAAGAAAAGGAGAAATGAAGGGAGAGAGGGATTGCGACACAAAAAGAAACGGTAAATGAAGAATGTGGAAAGAGGATGGGAGAGAGAAAAGGGTAAAGGAGGGTCAAGCGGAGAGAGACGGAAGAGAAAGTGACTTGCAGAGAGGAAGATAGATAAAAAGAGGGATTGAGGGACACGTGAAGGCGAGAGATCGAGATTTTTAGGGAGAGAGAGAGAGAGAGAGAGAGAGAGAGAGAGAGAGAGAGAGAGAGAGAGAAAATAGAGAGATACAGAGACAGAGAAGCAGAGAAAGAAAGAAAAACACTGAAATAGAGATCAAGAAAGAGAGAGATGGTAAGAGAAAATCAGGCAGACAGAACAGTCGGAAAAAACCAACAGTAAACAAATGCATAAAAAGAAAATGATCGTGAGTTTAGTCAAATTTCTATATTACGAAATTGATTTTCTTTTATTTCAAAGATTGGTTCTAGATCCATTTATCTCCCAAACCAACCCCAAGGCGTTTTCCCAAATAAAATCCAACTTAAAATAATTCGGCCAAGATCGACCTGCATTTTATAGACAAATCAAATGAAAAGGTGAATCAACCAAAATTGAAAAACAAAACAAAAACACAAACACAATAACAAAACAAACAAAACAAAACACTAGCCATTCACCGTTAAGGTAAAGGGTACCTGTCAATCTAGTAAACTTTTCAGAAATGGCTGCATGATTTCGACAACAAAAGAGAAAAGAGAAGATAGAACGAAAATTCGCGGCACTTTACCCTTATTTTACGAGTTTGGGCCCAAGTGACGATGTAACAATCTTGAATGTAGGATCAAGGCTTAACTTCTATTTGGACGGTAAACGAATGCACTGGTTGGCAGAGCGTTTGACTGACACGGACAGTGATTGGGAGTTCGATCCTTGGATGGGCCATTTTAACCAGCCCTAAACTGGGTTTCACGGAACGCTACGGTTTCTGGGAAAAATTCTTCGGAAAACTTAGGGGACATAAAATTAATGAAAAAAAACTTTGCCGTAAAAAACTAAAGAAAGAGGTGGAGATGATAGTTGCGGTAAAGCCTGAAATATGCAGCATACTTTTTTAGAGAGATATCACAATGACGTCACTTCCCTTGAACGGCGCGTAGTTACTGGTTCTGAGCAATTTATAGTAGATATATCCCCACTAACACATTTATCCCAAGTTCGATCAATAATAATAATAATAATAATAATAATAATAATAATAATAATAATAATAATAATAATAATAATAATAATAATAATAATAATGATAATAATAATAATAACATAATAACAACAACAATAATAACAACAACAACAACAACAACAACAACAACAACAACAACAACAGTAGTAGTAGTAGTAGTAGTAGTAGTAGTAGTAGTAGTAGTAGTAGTAGTAGTAGTAGTAGTAGTAGTAGTAGTAGTAGTAGTAGTAGTAGTAGTAGTAGTAGTAATAATAATAATAATAATAATAATCAAAGAAAACTATTAACAACTTAGGCCAGTCTTGACGCTAATGGACTTATATTGAGCTGCGAGGAAAACCTTACTACGTGAACGACGACTTTGAGCGTTCTATAGGTTTTTTTTTTTAATTACTCTCGCAGTTTTGTTTCGAAACACTCGTGAGATGGCAATAGTTCTCCCTATTGGTTCATCCGAGAACGTCCACATTGGCCGATTCCATTCCGGGCGTTTTGAAAATATACAGAGTTCTTTGAATCAAATCCTACCCAAAACAATGTGATCAGAGTGGCGCTAGATTTATCTTTGAGCTGCATAGAAAAGTAAGAAGAAAAGAGAGAGAGAGAGAGAGAGAGAGAGAGAGAGAGAGAGAGAGAGAGAGAGAGAGAGAGAAGGAAGGAGTTCTGAAAAAAAAGTCCGATAAAGATAAAGAGAAGAAGAGAGAGAAGAAAGAGAGGAGAGAGAAGAAGAATGCGAAAAAGGAAAAAAAACAACAACAGCAACAGGTAGATAGATTAATGGTAAAGGAGACTGGCAGACAAATAGAAAGTACACACACACACACACATATATATATATATGTGTGTGTGTGTGTAGATAGATAGAGAGATAGAAAGTTCGATAGGGAGATGGAGATCAGGAATGATGTAGAAACACTTGGCACGTCTCAAAAACAAAGAAAAAATGTATGCGTATTCCTTTAGGCTTAGATTTAAGATTGAGTTGAAAAAAGAAAGAAAGAAGTAAAAACCAGTAAAGAACACATAACAAGAAAAATTATAACAAACTAAGCAACTTAAAACCCTGCGTAACATTTTCTTGAAAGAACAATAGTTATTCATCTTCTGTTCTTTTCATAATCTTCTGTCACATGGCTTCTGCCATCTTGATAAATTCCCGCAAAACAAGGATCATAAATCTTAGAGAAGCTCGGGGAAATATCGCAGTGCCATCAGACATTTAACTCGACTTGTCTCGGGGTTTATGGGGAGTGAGTACTCTCATTGTTGACTCAAGGGTCGCACCCCCCCCCCCCCCCCCCGCCTCTATGTTCCTTGGGAAGTTTCACATTCTAGGCATCCATTGCGGTCGGGTCGCGAAATCACTTTAGAGTTTTAAGCGAATCTCGAGGTTGCTTTTTTTTTTTTTTTAAAAGAATTTCATCTTCAGACAGATGGACATTTCGAAAGATGAATGGATGGAGGGCGGTATAGATAAATGGATGGATGGATAGACAGATGCGTGGATGGGTGGAGAGTTCATTGTGTCTATGTGCTCAGGTCCACGCCAGACTTCTAGTCAGGATAGAAAAGCTAGAGGATGGCTGGGGTTACTCAAGTCTTCCTCAATCTTGAAAGAAAAGAACAAATCTCACGCGTCCAGAGAAGCACCCAAGGTGAGCAGATGGTCTTTGGGAGGGAGAAGGAGGAGGAAGAGGAGAAGGAGGAGCAGGAAAGAATTTAGCCCTTGTGTCCCTACAGGCTGATCGTTTCGGCCAGTACAAACCATTGTTCGGCGCCTGAAGCTTGGGCTGATGGAGACGGGCGTGGCAGAGCAAGAAAGAAAACGATGTTAAACAATGATTTCGTCTTCCATACGTTTTTTGCGCGCTTTTCGAGTGTGCGATTGATCTAGATTATGACATTTCATTTTATCTATAAAAAATAAATGTTGATATGTGTCTCAATGTATAGATATCTCCTTATCTTCTTTTCTTTAATTTTTTTTTCAATGTGGTCGAAACTTATGTATTTCAATAAAATTGATGTTTTATAACCAAATCTATTTTTTTGTCTGTATTGCGATGTTACCTTCGACACCTCGAGGAATTACCGGTATGTGAATAAAATTGTCTTCCATGCAATGCGGATTTTTGTGCCCGTTAGGGCTATAATTGATGGTTGACTTTGTTTATGATAAGCCCATTGGTAAGGCGAGCAGTCTTTTAATATGCCTTGATTCCTATGATTTTTTTTCATTGTAAGTTAAAAGGTCTCAGAGTTGTATGAGGGTATTAATATTCTTCATCTCCTTCCTTTATTCTTCTTTTACTCATCATCATCAGCCTTATTATTATTATTATTATTATTATTATTATTATTATTATTATTATTATTATTATTATTATAAGTAGTAGTAGTAGTAGTAGTAGTAGTAGTAGTAGTAGTAGTAGTAGTAGTAGTAGTAGTAGTAGTAGTAGTAGTAGTAGTAGTAGTAGTAGTAGTAGTAGTAGTAGTAGCAGTAGTAGTTGTAGTATTGTTGTTGTTGTAGTTGTTGCTATTGTTGTAGTTATTGTTATTATTATTATGGTAGCATGTTCTGTCAAAAAATCAAGTTCATCTCCTCTTTCTCTCTCTCTCTCTCTCTCTCTCTCTCTCTCTCTCTCTCTCTCTCTCTCTCTCTCTCTCTCTCTGTCTCTGTCTGTCTCTCTCTCTCTCTCTCTCTCTCTCTCTCTCGTCCTGTTTTTCTCTCCGATCTGATGTGAAGATCTGGGCCAACAGAGCTATTTCCCACGATGGACGTGGATATGAGAAAGATCGTGTAATAATCTAATAATGAGGGACGAAGAAACTAGACCGTGAAGGAGGCAGTGAGAGGTGGGAGGAGTTGGTTGGAGAGGAAAGCAAGACGGGACATTCACGAAAAGACAAGCATGGGCGTTAGATGAAATCTAGAAATCAAAAGATTCACAGATGTTAAGAGAAGGATGCAAAAAAGAGATATCTTACAAGAGGGAAAAAAAAAGGAGGAGGAGGAGGAGGAGAAGGAAAAGAAGAAGAAGAAGAAGAAGAAGAAGAAGAAGAAGAAGAAGAAGAAGAAGAAGAAGAAGAAGAAGAAGAAGAAGAAGAAGAAGAAGAAGAAGAAGAAGGAAGCGGAAAGGGAGGAACAGAGGTGGAGATAGAGAGAGATATGAGATGGGGATATACAGAAAGCGAAAGCAACAATGGAATGTTCTACATAAAAAAAAAAATACACAAAGACAATCATCACACTCACAGAAAACACACACGCATAAAAAAAGCGTAAGATAAGAAAGATGGATGAGAGGATTCAAGCTATCCAGAACAAGAGACAGAAAGTTGTGCTCAGGCCTGGCCCAAGACTGCGGCGTGTTATCTTTGACCTCTTATCAGTATCGCCTATCGCCTTTCTCCTTTCTGCACCGGCCTTTAATGTTCTCGAGGTCGGTATTATAACACTGTACTTACTAAGAGCTAAGCAGTTTGCTGATGGTAACAAATGCATCGGTCTAACTTAGAAACTTCATCGCGAAAAGCACCAGAAAAACTCGGTATTAAATTTGTTGCCTTGACGCTCAGCTGAGGAAGAGGAGGAGGAGGAGCAGGAAAGAATTTAAAAAAAACAAGGGTGGTTGGGGTGAGGTAGAGGTAGACGGGGATAAGTTGGAGATATTTAAGACTAATCTCTGACAGGGGACCGGGAATGAAAGTGCAAGTGGGGGGGAGAGAGAGAAAGCTACTGGTGATAAAAACGTTTCTCTTTCAAATACCGTCATTTAATATGTATATTTCTAGACTAAATTAAAAAAAAATATAAAGGAAAATCTAGCAAAAGACACACACACAAAAAAAAGATGTAACCAAAAAAAAAAAAAATGATTGCAAGTGCTGAAATACTCGCATGCTACTGCCAGTTACGATCTGAAGGAGCTATTGCGATGCGCATCACTTGGAAAAGATGTGATAATAATATGAGATCCTATGAGAACGCATCAGTAGCGTTTTACAGACTTTGTTACGACCTTGCGGATTGGTAGGGAGACACTTCGGCGCTTCGCCCGAGAAGAAGAAACAACCGCAGAGACATAATTATCTCTCTTACTTATAACAGCAGCCTGGTCAAAATCTTAGCAGCACAATTGGAAGACAAAGCGTGACGTCACTGACGGTTCTAAACAAATCTAAGAACAACAGAGGACAGATTATTTTATCACCTTAAGCAGGTTCAGCTATTACTTGAAGAGGGAAGTTTTCCTCAGAGCACAGAACGCTGATTGATGTTGTGAATTCCCTTAATTGAATCTATATATTTATATATATACATACATATATATATATGACTTAACTGACTTATTGCCGTGTCGCATCCCAGTTCACCGTCTGTGACGCTTCGGCAGCTTTCTCTATCCTCGCAGAGAGTTCTCTCCACTGCTTCCTGTCCTTTGCGAGCTCAGTGATTTTGACCAGATCATCGGTTGAACGGAGTCTAAAATGGTCAATTAGTCCTAGATCTCTGTTCAGTACGATTGGGAGAGTTGTTGTCGGCCGTCCTCTTAGTTTGTGGCCATATTGGATGAAGTAGGCTCCTGTTGCTCTGTTGGCAGGGATGTCGCTGTCTCTACGAAGAATATGCCCAAAGAGGTTCCACCGGGCTTTTAGAATTTGCAAATATATGTGTGTATATATATATATATATGTGTGTGTGTGTATATATAATATATGTATATATATGATATGGTTTATTTTATTTTTTTAATTTTTTTTTTTACTTCGGACAATTTACTCCTGCATGGGTTGGTTAGAACCAGTAGTTAAACATTGTTGAGGAGAAGTGACATCATTGTTTTCTTCCTTTTTGTTGTCGAGTTCCAGGTAACGTAGTTTGTTTACAGTTTCCACTCGAAAGGAGCACAGCTCGTGTCATTAAGTACAACTAACTCGCGGTATTACATTTACTCTCACTGAATCACTAGATGAGAACGAAATTTGCAAAAAGATGTGATGGAAAAAGAGAGAGAGAGAGAGAGAGAGAGAGAGAGAGAGAGAGAGAGAGAGAGAGAGAGAGAGAGAGAGAGAGAGACAAACACACACACACACAAGAGAGAATGAAAAAGGAGGAATAGAATGTGGGAAAGGAGAGAGAAGAGATAGAGAATGAGAGAGACTCAGAGAGTGTATATGCGCTTGTGTGTGAGAGAGAGAGAGTTCACAAAGGAGTATCAGTGCAGTGGAAACAAAGAGAGAGCATGAAAAAGCAGTGATAGATAATAAGAGAAAGAGGGAGTGTGTGTGTGTATGAGAGAGAGAGAGAAAGAAAGAGAGAGAGAAAGAAAGAGAGAGAGATAGATAGATAGATAGATAGATAGATAGAGAGAGAGATAGATAGAGAGAGAGAGAGAGACAGAGAGAGACAGAGAGAGAGAGAGACAGAGAGAGAGAGAGAGAGAGAGAATCATACACAGAGAGAGAAAACCAGAGAGACTTTACTTTTTTTTTTTTTTTGAAAAAGGAAAGAATGGCACAAAAACAAGGTATGAAAATAATGTAGGAAAATAATAGAGGAAAACACGAAAAAAATAACCAAAACCAAACGAACAACAATAGCAAGGAATCATATTACGTAAGAGTATCTGGCTAAAAGTGCGTCGCAAACAATTTAATTTCTCCACTCATTGAAGAAATTAATTAACGTGAAGAAAACCCCATTGAAACTCAACGAATTACAGAACAAGGTGCATACAACAAAACACTACCATTGGAGTAGTTAAAAAATAAAAATAAACACCAACAACAACAAAACCTTTTATTGTACTCACTTTTCTCAGAAGAAAATTCCAAAGACGTAAAAGAGTTCAACAAAAGGGCTATTATTACGAGCTCCTATCTCCAGTTTCTGATGATTGCTGGCCTGAGTTAAACGTCTGAGGTAACTCGAGAACTGTAGCATTACCACCTCGTAAGTCCTGGTGTACGAGTCCTGGAGGGTTTCAAAACGTTCTTAAAACTACAATGGAGTCAAAGTGTTTGATGAGCCCGTGCCTTGTTGCGAAGAACCATTGCAGACAATTAGGGCAGAGGTGGAAAAAAAAGTCACAAATGTGTTTTTCTTTAAAAAAAAAAAAAGAAAAATTTTAAAAGGAAGGATAACTAGAACACTATCGGTTTTCACTATGTCTCCGTCTCTGTCTCTCTTGGTCTCTGTCTGTCTGTCTGTCTCTGTCTGTCTCTGTCTGTCTCTGTCTGTCTGTCTGTCTGTCTGTCTGTCTGTCTGTCTGTCTGTCTGTCTGTCTGTCTGTCTGTCTGTCTCTCTCTCTCTCTCTTTGTATCAGATTCTCTCTTCGTCTCTCTTCTTTCACTCCATTTCTCTCTCTCCTTCCCCTCCCTCTAGATCTCTTTCCATACATCAATTATTTTTCTTTCTATGTGTGAACTTATGTGTATTAATGGGAGCATGACTGCATGTATGTAACTATGAATGTATGTCGGTAGGTAGGTAGGTAGGTAAGGATGTATGCAAGTTAGTAGGTATGGGTGTATATATACTTCTATATTATTATATTTATAATAAAGAAATAAAGGAGTTGACTACAGCATACGAGTGTACAGCATGATAAACCGATTTATATAGAATGTCGCAGTAATGCATCTCTTGCACGTCAAGACCCAAGATTGGTCAAGTGTTCTCGAATGTGTGCTAGATGTGCTTAGTACTTTGTGTATTAGAACAAAGAAAGTGAATACTTGTATGCTCACAGAATATAATTCTAGTTTTTGACATAAAGTAGTTCTCTTTGGTTTATTATTTCTTTTTATTCAAATTTAATTCTCTTTGCACGTTGCATCAAAGCGCATTAAAATGCAAGAGAGTTTAAAAATATTAAAAATCACAGTTCGTTTATAACAAGACAAGAAAAAAAAACAAAAAACAAAACAAAAAACAAAAAACAAAAAGAAAATCCAAAACGATAAAATTGAATGAAAAAATGACACAGCAAAACAAATTGCGCCTTTCAAATTGAAAGCAAAGTTACAGTTAAGCAAAATGAAGATGAAAAATAACTCGAGGAGATGCAAATTTGAACCTGTTTCTTGCTATAAGGAAGTTTAATACTTGTGGTTATGTCATTATTTGAAAACTAAATGCTTTGTAATTATGTCATGACTGGGGACGAGGAGTTCACTTCCCCCACATTTAGCCCTTAATGTGGTTGTCTTCCATGCATAATCATAACTGAGAGGCGGAAGGAGAGGAAGAGGAGGAGAAGAAAAAAGAGTTATACGAAAGCAGAGAAAGTGAGAGAGTTATATATATATATATATATATTTCATGGAGAGATCTAAAGATAGATAGAAAGACATTTAAAAATAGAGAGATTGAAAAGAAGAGAAAGAAAGGGAGGGTGAGATAGGGAGGGGAAAAGAAGAAAGAAATAGAGTGAGAGAGAGAGAGAGAGAGAGAGAGAGAGAGAGAGAGAGAGAGAGAGAGAGAGAGAGAGAGAGAGGGAGAGAAAGAGAGAGACAGATAGTAGAATTAAAACATATTGTAACATAATTGAGGTTATCCTTAATTTTTGTGTTTTATGGTGACCAGAAAATTTTCTCAAAATTTTAACGTTTCAGAGCTGTGACTCATTATGAGACTGTGCCTCTCACGTGACTAGAGGCTACACCGATTAATATATTATTTTCATGCGAACATCGTTGTCATTCAACACCCAGGTGACCTAGAAAAGTCACATGCAGAACAAGTAATCGGAATCGGATTTATTGATTAAACGGTTGTATTCGTACAAGTACGTAATTAACACCGACTACCTCAACCTTACTACATAATTAGGGAGCGGGTATTCTGACCATGTTGCCAAAATAACATTGAAAGGCAAACTTTCAAATCAAAATATGGAGACAGAACATAATTTTATTCTGGCTACATGGCCATTTTACACTCACCGTAATAATTAATCTTTGATTCCTAAAAGAAGTTATATCAAGTGCGTAATTATAGGGAGAAAAAGTCAAGATGCTAATAACACTTAATTATTCAATTTGGTTCCAAGCAAGGAATGCTTCATCGCTCCTGAACAGAGAACGATTTTTCTATATGTATTGAAAAGATATATCGATTTAGGCCAGAATGTAACTGTTCTGAATGGGCTACATGTATTAAGAATAAAATTCTCTACTTCTTGCTACATTTTTTCAGCGGTTAGAGATAGCACAGCTTGGTCTTTATTTTTAATCATTTCCTTCAACCCCTTGTGACGTCACACTTTCCACCCTATTAATACCTCCTTGTGAGAAATTTAGTCTTATAAATAATTATACACGACCCTTTTTGAGGAAAATCGTATGCGCTTCGCGAAATGGCAGTGTCTATCCGGCTCTTCATTCAATTGTTTGTTTCCTGCAAAACTCGTTTAAAACCTGGATCTAGCTATATGCAGTATGCTCTCAGCATGAAGAACTGTTTGGTTGCAGTTGGGAAAAAAAAAACACCAAAAAAAAAAAAGACAAAAAACACCAAAAAAAACCCGCACGCACACACTAAGATCCTGGGCAAGATTTATTGCATGCAGAATATTTATCCTGTCAGCAAGTATTTCGATTATCTGGGTATTTAGATTACGCGCCGCGATTAAAAAAAAGATAACGATAAAAATACAAGCATGTGCATAAACACTCCTCTTAACATAAATCATTCTTGGCATGCAATGATCTTACTTGCTTGAAAAGCCTGCACAAAAAAACAAAAAAACAAAAAAATAAAAAATAAAAAAAAAAACCACAACAACAACAACAGCAAAAAATCCCATTATGTTAGATGGTTTAAAGGTGGAATTTGTTATGTATGAAAAAATGCAAAATGGAAATTGAAGAAAAAAGAAAAAAAAACCCAAACAAAAAAGCAAGAACTTCAACAAATCATGAGCTTAGTGTGAGGGTGGTATTTGATCATTCTTGTGATAATTATTATTGACGGATCCAGCACCTCTTGAGTCAGTACATGTATATAGGAACAACCAGCCGTGTCAGTATTTTTTAAATCTATTTTAAGATCCTTGTTAGGCATCTCTGAATTCCCGCAAAAAGGCCCTATAGGGCTGGTGCGCTGTCTTGCGGGAACCGGTAGCTGCACGGGGGGAGGGAAGGTTTCGCGATCTATGAATAGATTTTGGATTTTTGCAAAATTCTTTTTAATATATACGCGTTATTACTTTGCAATGCATCTTACTCCATACATAAACGATTAGCTTAAGGTCGTCACACAAAACAACAATGAAAATGGTTTGCTATGCGTGAGTCGCAAGGTGACTCAGTCGGTAGAGCGCGAGACTGACTAACAGGAAGTCTTGAGTTCGGGCCCAGGTCGAATCATTTTGATAGTTGGATCGGATTCTAATCAACCCCGAATGGCCTGACGGAGTTAAAAACTAATAGGAGATTTAGAGTGAATGAGAAGCTCTTATATTTTTTTCGTCGCATAAGTTTTTTGTAGCAGTCTTTCACACCCACACACATACTTATACTGAGTTCAATCAATAGGACAAAAAATGAGGTAAAATCCTGCGGTTTCAATTAATTTTATACTTTTAAAAAATCACTATTGTTAAAATAACAAGAAAAGCAATAACAACAACAGCAACAACAACAACAACAACTACAACAACTCCACAATAAGTTACAACAACAACAACAATAAAAAGAAAACAAAGAAGTAAAAATTCCTCCAATCCTTGCACTCTTCTTCTTCGAAAATTTTTCTCTATTTTCATTTTTCGATTTTCAATAACCTTAGGTGGCACAAAAAACGAATCGGAAGAGTAAACAAAGAAATAATCTGAACCCAGACCTGAATTTCCTCACTGGTCTATGAGCCCAGATGTATTTGTCTCGCGATCTTCCTCATCTCCGTCACGATTATAGTCAACATCATCATCATCGTCTTACTCCTCCTCATTCTCATCAGTATCACCATCAACATCATCATCATCATCATCATTATCACGACCATTAATGTCAACAACACCATCATCATCACCACCATCACCACCACCACCATCATCATCATCATCATCATCATTATCACCATCAATATCATCATCATCATTATCACACCATCAACATCAACATCACCATCGTCATCATCATCATCACCATCAACATCATCATTATCACCATCAACATCATCATCATCATCACCAACATCATCATCAACATCGTCATCCTCGATATCATTAATCAATATCAACATCATCATCATTTTCCTCCCCCTCCTCCTCTTCAGCATCACCATCATCTTCCTCTTCTTCATCGTCATCATTATCATTATCATCATCATCACCATCACCATTCTCATATAAAGTTATGTACTTTGAGCCAACAGATTGGTAGTAATGTGAAACGCACGCACACTCACACACACACACACACACGCAAACACCTAGGCTTTATGCAGGTAGGTATTTGCACTGTGAACTTACACACAGGTGTCTGTACCACTTGACCCATCTTTCTCCTCTCAAACGTGGCGTTCCTTTCCAAAAAGGTGTTTCCCACTTCTTGAGCAAACACAAAATGGCAGTCATGTGTGTGTGCGTGTGTGTATGTGCATGCATATTTTAAAGATGGCGAAATCTCAACTTTCTTTTCATTTTATGCCACACAACCGCTTTTTTTCGCTCTCGGTCTGTCAACCAAACTGAAGGCTGGCCTTTCGACTGACTCGCGAGGCTGTAACAAAAATAGCATCAGTTTGTTTTTCATAAACTGCAGGAAGCGAAATCTAGATCTTGCGGTCTAATTATGATTGTGTTCTTTTCCCCCAATGCAAAGTAATTAATCCTTGAAACCTGAATACTTAAACACATTTTCTCGCTGCCTCAGTTTAATGCGGTAAGCTTTCGCTATAAGACTCATGCTTCTGATGAGTCGAAAATCTGCTCACAATTGCCGACAGCTGCCGACATATTTTATTCCAACAGCCAGAAACCGGATCATGGTTTTGAATTTCTACGAGCCGTTGCACTATGTCTTGCTTAATGAGAAATAAAATGACTCTTGATGACAATCAAAACGACCAAATTAGAATCTTTTACTCATTATTTGACGAAAAATCCATATCATGATTGATGTTTCAATGCGCTAATTTGAATGTATCAAATAATAAATTATACTTAATTCGTGTCTCTAGTTTTCAGTCTTGCTGTAGTCGCTTTGCTGCTAATTCTAAGTCGATGACGTTAAATGGACCTACCGGCAATCGTGGAAGGCAATTCGCTCTGACAAATCGTGTGTTTCAGCGATTTGGCCCTGTGATTAGTTAAGGGCCTCACCAATTAAGCTCTACCACGTCCGACAGAAGCTCAAGACTTTTCTAGACCATTTCGCAGTCTATTGTAGATAATAACAGAAAAAAAAAACACTCAACATTTGTGCACTCGGCAAGCCGTATAATTAAAAAATAAAAACCAAGAGATCTTAGGTCTGATCTAAATTCTTGAATGAACCCCAGTGAAAGAAGAACGCGGTGAATGAACAAACTGTAACAGAAATGCATCACCTTTAACCTGTAGATAAAAACACGTCACACCAGCGAAACGGCTGCACCAGGTTGCTCTGCGATCAAACCTCACCTGCTACAGTGACTTCCCATTCTCAGAGAAACAATTCTCCTAAACCGTCCACTGCGGCTGCGCAAATGACGCATGACAACAGTGCAGGAGATGCACTGAGGCATGATGTGTTCGAGTGGTTTACACACGGTAGGAATGCGGTGAGAGAGAGAGAGAGAGAGAGAGAGAGAGAGAGAGAGAGAGAGAGAGAGAGAGAGAGAGAGAGAGAGAGTGAGAGGGAGAGGGAGAGGGAGAGAGAGAGAGAGAGAGAGAGAGAGAGAGAGAGAGAGAGGGAGAGGGAGAGAGAGGGAGAGAGAGAGGGAGAAAGGGAGAGAGAGGACTATAATTGAATAGTAGATTTTATAACAGGTCTGTATGGATCTAAGCGACAAAAGACAAAAGCCCGTTCTCTTTCCCCACTCGCTGGGAGTGTGGGAGAGCTCAGAGCACATCGTAATTTGTATAGCTGATATCAGGATAAACCTGACATGTTCCCACTTCGCAGATCACGTAGAGTCATAGCTACCCTCAACCAGATAAGTACTATTTGTAATAAATATAGATGACCGAATTTATCTAGGGTGAAAGAATAAAGGGGACGGAACGAGATTGGAAAAAAAAGAGGAAAGGCGAAGTAAAGCAGATCGATTTTGAAACAAGAAGAGGTAGAGAGAGGTTTCATTTCATTATTTATTTTTTTTATTTTTTATAATTTTACATCTCTCTCCCGCCCCTCTGTACCCTATGTTATACAATCAAGCTATCAAAATGTCTATCAACCATTTCAAGATGTCATACAAGAGCTATAAGCCTAACCACTCATTATTATTATTTCCTTACCTGCAAGGCTGGTTTTGTTTACTCGCGAGTGATCGCCTCTTTAATCTGTTAATAAAAAAAAAAGGAGGGAGGGGGGAGGGAGGTTAAATTATTGGAATGTCTCACACGCTGACACGCTGATGAAAGGAAAGTATTACGCAATGAGGAAAACATATCATTAAAAGACAGATAATCTGATAAAATCGATGGCCTCGAGGAACAAAAACAAAGCGGAGGATAAAAAGGTAAGGAGAAGTAACAAGCAGGGAGAACAAGAGTGAGAGGAAGACAGAAAGAACAAGCTAAAGATGGAAGGAGAGAGAGAGAGAGAGAGAGAGAGAGAGAGAGAGAGAGAGAGAGAGAGAGAGAGAGAGAAGGAGACAGAGAACTAGAAAAAAAGAAAGAAAGAGAGGTGCAAATCCTATCTATAAATAAAGGTCATGCCATATCACATGACCCAAAGGTCAAGACTATAATTATTATCACATATCACTGAGCACGGATTGGATCCAGATCGAGAACTTCACTCAGTAACATCTATCTATCTTCTATTTGACCGTTTCTCTTTTTTCTATGTCCTTCCTTTATTTTACCTATACCTCAACACCACCGATTTAAAAAAAAAAAAAAAAAAAAAAAAAAAAAATATATATATATATATATATATATATATATATATATATATATATATATATATATATATATTAACTGTCTTTGTCAACACATCGTTCCAACCAATCCAGTCATTGCAAGGAGACAAAAAATATATGTGCCTTTGGGCTGAACGTCATTTCCGGGTTCAAAGAGCGGAGTCCACCCACTTCCTGCGCATGCGTCATTGTCCAAGACTGAGTCGTTGCGACATCTGCTCTGTACAGATCTACACAGTCTGTAAGAAGAACTCTGAAGCTCAAGATCTACACAGTCTGTAAGAAGAACTCTGAAGCTCAAGATCTACACAGTCTGTGAGAGGAACTCTGAAGCTCAAGATCTACAACCAAACTAGGAAGGTTTCTACACAGTCTGTAAGAGGAACTCTGAAGCTCAAGATCTACAACTTAACTAGGAAGGTTTCTACACAGTCTGTAAGAGGAACTCTGAAGCTCAAGATCTACACAGTCTGTAAGAGGAACTCTGAAGCTCAAGATCTACACAGTCTGTAAGAGGAACTCTGAAGCTCAAGATCTACACAGTCTGTAAGAGGAACTCTGAAGCTCAAGATCTACACAGTCTGTAAGAGGAACTCTGAAGCTTAAGATCTACACAGTCTGTAAGAGGAACTCTGAAGCTCAAGGTCTACAACCAAACTAGGAAGGTTTCTACACCAAGCCGGCTGCCAACTCTGATATAGTTGTTAAATAAAAAAAAAACTTGATGAAGAAAAGCAGAGATTTGATTGGTTGGTTCGTCGATTGAAGAACTTTTACAAGCCCAGCCAACTGCTAGCGGCTATCTCAGGGCTCCCGTCAATATGTAGACTGTTCTTTCTATTTTCGGGATAAATGTGTATTAATCTAGAAACTTAACAGTTTAAGGTTAAAAGAAGGATATCAAGAGATGAAAAAAGTTAAACTGCTGTTTTCTAATATTTTTTTTTAATAGGCTGTAAAAATTAAAAAAAAAAAGGAAAAACACCTCATCAACATCATCATCATTATCATCATCATCAAGAACAACAACAACAACAACAACAACAACAACAACAAAATAACGTACTATCTCTAGGTATCGCGATCATCGTACAGCTCAGTAAAGGTTCTCGACAAGATTACCTAACCCTGTTGTATTATTTGGCCTCCGTCAGACTTTGAAGAAAAAAGAAAGAAAATCGCCATACCGCCATATCGCTATATATGCTAACACTCTTGATGAGCACTTTGCATTATTTACGTAAACATTTTATTTAAGGGAAGCAACTGGAAAATAATTTATATCCGAAATGCGGTCATTCTGCATTATGTAACATACTAATGCCGTGTGATAATGTCAAAATGAAAAAAAAAAAAAAAGGGGGGGGGGGGGGGGGGGGCGCGGAATTTGGTACTTTCATCGCATGTCTTGGCTGGTGATCGAAAGACGACATCTTCATCTTTTCCAACTTGATGGAGATTTTGCCCATGAAATATAATCCGTATTTCCAGAACTTCTTTTTTTTTTTTTTTTTAATTCTGATGCTAAGATGTTCAGTTCCTGCTTGATTGTTATGTTTTAGTTTTTGTTTTTTTTAAATTTTTGTTTGTTTGTCTGTCAAAGTTTGGTACGCCGTTCCGCAAATCCTGTGATTTCTTTATTCTCAAGGCTAGATGAGGTTTTGTAAATTATTATTACATATTTTTATTTATTTTCTGGGCCAGCAAGTAGGAGCCGAATGCCTCAGTTGTGTCAGACACTCGAAACACAGTGCAAGCTCAGACTTTTTGTTTATCAATTTATTATTTTTTTTCAAGAAATAATAAAAGCAAAGACAAATTAAAAAAAAAATAAGAAAGAAAAACAACAACCAAAAAACAACAACAATTACTTTCACAAAAACACAAAACAAAACAAAACAAAATCACGATAAGAGCATGAAGTAATTACTTGCTGTTTACCGACCCCCTCAATCACTTTCTGAATCGTTACCGCAACTAAACATTTTACAATGTCATTAAATTTTGATAATCCAATGTCCAGCAAAGGTGGCTATTTCATAAAATATACCCGTACTCACCATTCTTTTTTCTTTCCTTTTTTTTTTTTCACACAAATATAAATCAAAATCTCGAAGTATCGCAAGTTTTTCTAACCCCCCCCCCCCCCCGAGTGCAACCTAATACCGTGAAAGTCCATAATTATGTTGAACGAGCAAGATCGACTATATTCTGTCGTTATTACGTGACCGTACGATTTGACCTACTTTCCGGTGACAAGTCTGAGAGTGGCAGATTTGGGACTGCAGAGTCCAGGCAGCGAGGATCACACGGTCCGGTCTGATGCTGGCGGAAATTAGGTCAGCTGGCGCGCCCTTTAACTCAGAAAAAAATCTTTTGCCAAATTTGCTTTAGAGTAAAAAAAAAAGAGAGAGAGAGAGAGAGAGAGAGAGAGAGAGAGAGAGAGAGAGAGAGAGAGAGAGAGAGAGAGAGAGAGAGAGAGAGAGAGAGGAAGCAGTATGAAATGATAATAATTATTAAATATAGGTCTGTCCAATCACTGAAAAAGTATGGAGGAGCTGTTTTTAAAAAATGGGTCTGCAGTTTTCTGATCTAGTTTTCAGCACTCAGCTGTGATGTGAAACAATTAATATTGTTTAAACAGCAACTAGGTATGTCAATATATCGATTCAAAATTTGAGACATCAACTGCCAAGGATTATTTTTTTAATTTTTGAAACGTGTAATATTGAAAGTCAACAAATTCCGTGGTTGATATAAGAATCTCTCCTTGAATCCTAGAATTTATAAGAAATCGATTTGAGAAAAAAATTTAAAAAAGGGACATTGTGCAAACATCTGAGTCTCATTTGTAGTAATTGTTTTATCAACTGCTCCCCATTTAAATCAAAGATACATTGAACCTAAAAGTTGTAGCGGGCTATGAAATGTATTAAACTAAAGAATCCCGGTAGAAAAGCACCAGCATCATCATCATCATCATCATCATCATCATCATCATCATCATCATCATCATCATCATCATCATCATAATCATCATCATCATCATCATCATCATCATCATCATCATCAGCAGCAGCAGCTTTATCAGCATCATCATCATCATAATCATAATCATCATCATAATCAAAATCATCATCATTATCATCATGCTCATCATCATCATCATCATCATCATCATCATTATCATCATGACCATCATCAGTAGCATCATCATCATCACCATGATCATCAGCATCATCATCATCATAATCATCCTCATCCTCATTATTATCATCTTCACTACCATCATCATCATCATCATCATCATCATCATCATCATCATCATCTTCATCATCATCATCATCATCAGCATCAGCATCATCATCATCATCACCAGCAGCAGCAGCAGCAGCAGCTTTATCAGCATCATCATCATCATCATAATCAAAATCATCATCATTATCATCTTCACCATCATCATTATCATCATCTTCATCATGATCATCATCAGTAGCATCATCATCATCATCAGCATCATCATCATCATCATAATCATCCTCATCCTCATTATTATCATCTTCACTACCATCAACATCATCATAATTTATCTTCACCATCACAATCATCATCATCATCATCATCATCATCATCACTATGAAGAACAACGACAACATCAAAAGCAACAACATCAGCTTTAGCAGCAGCAACATCAACACAAAACAACCAGCAATACAAAAGCTTCGGAAGGCTCGAGAAAAATGTGTCTTGTAACGAGTCCGAAATAAACCAGCATAATAAGCCATCAATATAAACCAGCATAATAAGCCATCAAAATAAACCAGCATAATAAGCCATCAATATAAACCAGCATAATAAGCCATCAATATAAACCAGCATAATAAGCCATCAATATAAACCAGCATAATAAGCCATCAATATAAACCAGCATAATAAGCCATCAAAATAAACCAGCATAATAAGCCATCAATATAAACCAGCATAATAAGCCATCAATATAAACCAGCATAATAAGCCATCAATATAAACCAGCATAATAAGCCATCAATATAAACCAGCATAATAAGCCATCAAAATAAACCAGCATAAAATGTTTTTGCACTTCACACTGCAGGTCTATAGAAGACATTTTTCCAATTGGTTCAGTGATAAAAATTTTGAGAGTCCCCTAAATCTTAAAAAAAAAGGAAATTAAAAGTGTCAAAGGTATGGGTTCGGCCCCTAATTAGAATAATAAAAAAAAAAAGAAACATTCAACAGGACTTGCATTGTTCGACCCACTTGGGTCGGGATTGAAAACCGAGCCGCATGATTTTAGTCAAAATTCTAGTGGTACATTCCGATTACAACATATGTAGAAAAAGAGAAAAAAAAGTAAACCATTAAACGAGATAAAATCACACCACTAAACTATTCGCCTTGCCCAGGAAATATTTTGATTCCTGGACACCCACTTTCACAGTTCTCGTTTATCGACATTAGGGGGGGTGGGGGGTGGGAGTGCGCTCGTGGTACTGCAGTAGATCGCCGAATATCAGGTTTATAGGTTCCACTTGGGGGAGGGTTCGAAACACATAGGTTCCACTTGGGTGGGGGTTCGAAAAATATAGGTTCCACTTGGGTGGGGTTCGAAACACATAGGTTCCACTTGGTTGATGGTTCGAAACACATTGGTTCCACATTGGTGTGGGTTCGAAACACATAGGTTCCACTTGGGTGTGTGGGTTCGAAACACATAGGTTCCACTTGGGTGTGGGTTCGAAACACATAGGCTCCACTTGGGTGTGGCTTTGAAACACAAGTCATAGGTTCCATTTTGGTGGGGGTTCGAAACACATTGGTTCCATTTGGGTGTGGGTTTGAAACACATAGGTTTCACTTGGGTGTGGGTTCCAAACACATAGGTTCCACTTGGGTGTGGGTTCGAAACACAAGTCATAGGTTCCACTTGGGTGGGGGTTCGAAACACATAGGCTCCACTTGGGTGTGGGTTCGAAACACATAGGCTCCACTTGGGTGTGGGTTCGAAACACATAGGCTCCACTTGGGTGTGGGTTCGAAACACAAATCATAGGTTCCACTTGGGTGGGGGTTCGAAACACATAGGTTCCACTTCGGTGTGGGTTCGAAACACATAGGTTCCACTTAGGTGTGGGTTCGAAACACATAGGTTTCACTTAGGTGTGGGTTCGAAACACATTGGTTCCACTTGGGTGTGGGTTCGAAACACATAGGCTCCACTTGGGTGTGGGTTCGAAACACATAGGCTCCACTTGGGTGTGGGTTCGAAACACATAGGCTCCACTTGGGTGTGGGTTCGAAACACAAGTCATAGGTTCCACTTGGGTGGGGGTTCGAAACACATAGGCTCCACTTGGGTGTGGGTTCGAAACACATAGGCTCCACTTGGGTGTGGGTTCGAAACACACAGGTACCACTTGGGTGTAGGTTCGTGACACATTGGTTCCATTTAGGTGTGGGTTCGAAACACAAGTTATAGATTCCACTTGGGTGGGGGTTCGAAAAATATAGGTTCCACTTGGGTGGGGGTTCGAAACACATAGGTTCCATTTGTTTGATGGTTCGAAACACATAGGTTCCACATTGGTGGGGGTTCGAAACACATAGGTTCCACTTGGGTGTGTGGGTTCGAAACACACAGGTATCACTTGGGTGTGGGTTCGTAACACATTGGTTCCATTTAGGTGTGGGTTCGAAACACACAGGTATCACTTGGGTGTGTGGGTTCGAAACACACAGGTATCACTTGAGTGTGGGTTCGAAACACATAGGTTCCACTTGGCTGTGTGGGTTCGAAACACACAGGTACCACTTAGGTGTGAGTTCGAAACACATTGGTTCCACTTGAGTGTATGGGTTCGAAACACACAGGTACCACTTGGGTGTGGGTTCGAAATACATGGCTTCAATCTGTGGGTGTTCAGACCTCATTTTATTAAGGTATTCTGTGCCTGATGTTTTAGTTTTGTTTGTAGTGAAATCAAAGTCTCACTTTATCTCGATGTGATCGGGCTATATCAGAAAACCAATCAACCTATCCGCGTCTTTATTTTTTTTCCTTCCTCATTGAATTAAAAAAAAAAAAAGAAAAAAAAGAATTAAAAAAAAGAAAGGCAGAAAGATAGAAAGAAAGAAAAAACATTTTTACGGTTAAAAGGAAATAAAGACCGACTCGAATTGACTTAGTTAACTTTGATGACAGAGGGTGTCAGAGTTGCGCCACAGTTTTTCCCTTGGCTAAATCCGTAGCTTGAGCTTTTTGTCTCCAACCGGCTTCTACAGTGACCTCAGAAAGCTTCTCTAGACCAATGACCCCGGGCAATGTCAGCGTAACCTCTCCCAAAAATATTCTAAACAACTCCATTTTTGGGAAATTATTTTCTAAAATCCTTGATCAGCGTAATATTTCTAGAGATATAAAATTAATGACTGTTTTTTGTTTTTTTTTTGTTAGTTTTAAAAGACATAAAACTAGGCGAAAAAACGAATTCTTTGGAAGTGAAAGAAATGTGAAAGTCGTGTAATGACCTCGTTAGTCTCATTCGGGTATTGTCCAACTAACTCTGTCCTCCAGCCCAACCCTCTGCTCTAGTGACCTCACCAAGGGGAGGGGGACGTGGGAAACTGGCCTGGGGAGGGAGATCAGTGTCTTGGTGAGATCATTTTCTTCTCTTTTCTCCCGACAAACACACACACACATACTCTTTTCTCACTTCTTCATCTTTTCCATATTCATTCCATGTCCTGCTTATTTATAAATTTTTCTTTCTATCTGTCTGTCTGTCTCTCTCTCTCTCTCTCTCTCTCTCTCTCTCTCTCTCTCTCTCTCTCTCTCTCTCTCTCTCTCTCTCTCTTTCTCTCCTTCTATATCTTTTTCTCCATCTATGTGTGTATCTGTTACCCTCTTTCAGCCTATTTATCAGGTGCAATTATCATGTTCATATTTTTTTCTCCTCACTCTCCCAATTCTCTCAAAATATAAGAGAAATAGCGAAAAAGTCCAACAACTCTTTCTCCAATAGTAAATTAGTCGGCATGTAAACGAAAGGTATTTAAAAAAAAGACATTTTATTGCTGTAAATAACTGTATATTTTTTACAATCACCTCATATAGAGCACATTAAAGAAATTAAAAAAAATTCTCATGCTTTACTTAATCTGTTTGATACCAGTAAAAATTAATAAAACTTATAATATATACATGTGGGCAAGGTACGTAATATGAAAAAAAAAAAAAAAGAAAAAAAAAACGGTTTAAAAATCTG
The DNA here is from genome assembly GCA_033675545.1 of Elysia crispata. NCBI lineage: Eukaryota > Metazoa > Mollusca > Gastropoda > Plakobranchidae > Elysia > Elysia crispata. The sequence goes on from JAWDGP010002306.1 coordinate 209,606, forward strand.
ATCTTCCTGGGTTTTTTTTTTCTTTTCTTTTTGAAATATAGAAAACTTTAGATACATTTATCTAAATTTAATTTTAACTTTTTTCGTTTTCATTTACCAAATTTATATGAATCGCTTTGAATGGAACAATCTGGGATTAAACTTTCACAGGTTTTGTATAAATCAACCAAAACGTTTTCGTCTGTTAAATTCCCAGTTTTTAGTAACCCAATTTCGAGAACAACTATTGAAATCTGAGCCATATTCCTCTTGAGATCCCCTTATTCCTCAGAAGCAGTAGTTTGAAGTTTTTGAGGGTCTCTAAGCCTTTCTCGGATTGTTATACTGAGACAAGAAGTTATGAATCAATAACTTCTTAGGGAACTCAAATTATGACGACGGTGATGGTGATAATGATAATGATGATGATGATGATGATAATGATGATAATGATGAAGAGGAAGAAGAAGAAGAAGAAGAAGAAGAAGAAGAAGAAGAAGAAGAAGAAGAAGAAGAAGAAGAAGAAGAAGAAGAAGAAGAAGAAGAAGAAGAAGAAGAAGAAGAAGAAGAAGAAGAAGAAGAAGAAGAAGAAGAAGAACAAGAACAAGAAGAAGAAGAAGAAGAAGAAGAAGAAGAAGAAGAAGAAGAAGAAGAAGAAGAAGAAGAAGAAGAAGAAGAAGAAGAAGAAGATGATGATGATGATGATCATGATGATGTTGATATTGTTGATATAATATTAGCTTATTGCTAAGTACACACCTTCTCACTTTTACCACTCCATGATATCCTGGGCAGTCTTATACTCTGCAGACAAATTTGATACCGTTTCTAAGCAAAGTTTTGGTAAAAACCCACGCAACACAGAATAAACAATTAGTTGAGAGGCTATGGCGATTCTTGCAGATGTTCCCCATCTTTTGCCACGCGATTATTAACTCTGAATTTGAATTACTTGAGGTTCTCTACTCTCTCTCTCTCTCTCTCTCTCTCTCTCTCTCTCTCTCTCTCTCTCTCTCTCTCTCTCTCTCTCTCTCATATAATAATAGATGGGCCGTCCCATATTGCTCTGCATATTTTGTTTTCAGGTAGTACCCGCATGGTGTTCATCTCAAAACAATTTATACAACAAAGATATATGAAAGAAAGAAAGCAAGTGAGAGAGAGAGAGAGAGAGAGAGAGAGAGAGAGAGAGAGAGAGAGAGAGAGAGAGAGAGAAAGATAGGCAGATAATGAATGGTATAGACAGATATAGAAAGAGTGAGTAAAAAGAGATAAGAGTTGGACCTACATATTTTAAAATCCTTCGTATTTGAGACTTAAAAATTATCGCCCCTCCTCCTCTTTCTATTCATCCCTGCCCTTTATGTCTTCCCCTGATCTTCTTCACAGGCTGTTGTTCAGCCACTCACCGTCAATCCGTCTCTCGTTGACATCCATCTTTTTTTCTTCTCCCCACCCCCCCCTCCCCCACCCCCCAACACACACACACTAGTTTCTTCTCCTCCACGACTTGGTTTGCTCCCCCCCCCCCCTTTTTTTTTTTTCCTTTTTACCCCTAGTTTCTTCTCCTCCTCCAAGACCTGGTTTGACCCCCAGGACTGAAGGAGCAGAGCGACAGCGCCAGCATCTGGGAGGAATCGATCACTTGACGGTGTGACGGGGCCAGGTCAGAGCCTGACAATGGTCGCATCAACCAAGAAAGTCGGACGACCTCTTGAGGTGATATTCGCAACCACCTCCACCACCACCTGCTCAAGGGCCCACGGGCCGGAAGACGAAGGCCAAGAAGTAATTACAGACTCGCTCGATGTCTTCCAAAAAAAAAATTGATATAAAAGAGGATATTAATGATGGAATGAATGATTTTATTCCATTAGTGGATAAGATAGAAAGAGAGGGAGGGAGCCATAGAGAGAGAGAGTTAGAGAGAGAAAGAGAGAGAAAGAGAGAGAGAGAGAGAGAGAGAGAGAGAGAGAGAGAGAGAGAGAGAGAGAGAGAAAGAAGATGAAGAGAGACAGAGAGGAAGCGGCAGAGTGAGAGAAAAGAGATGAAGAGAGAGAGAGGGAGAAAGAACGAGAGAGGAAGAAGATGAAGAGAAAAAGAGAGAGAGAAAGGATTTGAAGAGGAAGAGTGTGTGAGAGAGAGAGAGAGAGGGAGAGAGAGAGAAAGAGAGAGAGAAAGAAGATGAAGAGAGAGAGAGAAAGCGACAGAGTGACAGAAAAAAGATGAAGAGAAGGAGAAAGAAAGAGAGAGAAAGAAAATGAAGAGAAAGAGAGAGAGAGAAAGAGAGAGAGAAAGAGAGAGAGAGAAAGAGAGAGAGAAAGAAGATGAAAAGAGAGAGAGTGAGAGAAAAGATGAAGAGAGATGGAGAAAGAGAGAGAGAGAGAGAGAGAGAGAGAGAGAGAAAGAGAAGATGAATTGAGAGAGAGAGAGAGAGAAAGGATTTGAAAAGTGAGAGAGTGTGTGTATATGTGTGTGAGAGAGAGAGAAAGAGAGAGAGAGCAAGAGAGAGAGAGAGAGAGAGAGAGAGAGAGAGAGAGAGAGAGAGAGAGAGAGAGAGAGAGAGAGATGGTCTAGCAGCTTGGAGAACTGCTCCACGGAAATTGTTAATCAAGAGGTGACAAAGGCCTTTTAAGGACAGTCTTAGCTCAAAGATGTCCTCCCTCTGTGTGGATGGGAAGTCATTTGGTTCTCTCTATAAATATATTGTGATTCTCTGAAAAGCTTGAAAGATCTAAGGACCTCAAAACTCTCTGTACTGAGCAGAATATATCCACATAAGAGGGCGAAACAGAGACTCACTAAAAAGTCTCTGCGCGGTGCAGTAAAATTTTTACGTATGATGTTTTACCGTAGCGAGATTGGAAGAAAACTTATTTGATTTGAAAAACTCTTAATAGCTGTGATAAAAAGATTATCGAAAGAAAATTTAAAAATACCAGAAATAAGGATGGCTATTTTAAATCTTGTTTGCATTAGGTTTTAGCGGCGGTTGAACATCTGTTTTTATATATTCAGCAATTGACCAACTTTATCATGAAGTCTTTAGTTGTTCGATATAGCACATCCACAAGAAGACGATCTTAAGCGTTTTGTGCTTCCAAAATTCGAGTTCCCGTCCAACAGGGCGGATCTGACAACACGACGCCCTAGTTTTTCCTACCGACGGTGTCGAGTTCGTTACGAACAGAGTCTCTGATGATATGAGTGGGTCCGCAGAAAGATCACCTCTCTCCACAAGATACAATATATTACAAGATCACCTCTCTCCACAAGATACAATATTCTACAAGATCACCTCTCTCCACAAGATACAATATTCTACAAGATCACCTCTCTCCACAAGATACAATATATTACAAGATCACCTCTCTCCACAAGATACAATATATTACAAGATCACCTCTCTCCACAAGATACAATATTCTACAAGATCACCTCTCTCCACAAGATACAATATATTACAAGATCACCTCTCTCCACAAGATACAATATTCTACAAGATCACCTCTCTCCACAAGATACAATATATTACAAGATCACCTCTCTCCACAAGATACAATATATTACAAGATCACCTCTCTCCACAAGATACAATATATTACAAGATCACCTCTCTCCACAAGATACAATATATTACAAGATCACCTCTCTCCACAAGATACAATATATTACAAGATCACCTCTCTCCACAAGATACAATATATTACAAGATCACCTCTCTCCACAAGATACAATATATTACAAGATCACCTCTCTCCACAAGATACAATATATTACAAGATCACCTCTCTCCACAAGATACAATATATTACAAGATCACCTCTCTCCACAAGATACAATATATTACAAGATCACCTCTCTCCACAAGATACAATATATTACAAGATCACCTCTCTCCACAAGATACAATATATTACAAGATCACCTCTCTCCACAAGATACAATATATTACAAGATCACCTCTCTCCACAAGATACAATAATCTATGAGATCGTCTCTCTCCGCAAGATACAATAATCTATGAGATCGTCTCTCTCCACAAGATACAATAATCTATGAGATCGTCTCTCTCCACAAGATACAATAATCTATGAGATCGTCTCTCTCCACAAGATACAATAATCTATGAGATCGTCTCTCTCCGCAAGATACAATAATTATATAATCTATGAGATCGTCTCTCTCCACAAGATACAATATTCTATGAGATCGTCTCTCTCCGCAAGATACAATAATCTATGAGATCGTCTCTCTCCACAAGATACAATATTCTACAAGATCACCTCTCTCCACAAGATACAATATTCTATGAGATCGTCTCTCTCCGCAAGATACAATAATCTATGAGATCGTCTCTCTCCACAAGATACAATAATCTATGAGATCGTCTCTCTCCACAAGATACAATAATCTATGAGATCGTCTCTCTCCGCAAGATACAATAATTATATAATCTATGAGATCGTCTCTCTCCACAAGATACAACAGATACAAGATATATCTATGAGATCGTCTCTCTCCGCAAGATACAATAATCTATGAGATCGTCTCTCTCCGCAAGATACAATAATCTATGAGATCGTCTCTCTCCGCAAGATACAATAATCTATGAGATCGTCTCTCTCCGCAAGATACAATAATCTATGAGATCGTCTCTCTCCGCAAGATACAATAATCTATGAGATCGTCTCTCTCCGCAAGATACAATAATCTATGAGATCGTCTCTCTCCGCAAGATACAATAATCTATGAGATCGTCTCTCTCCGCAAGATACAATAATCTATGAGATCGTCTCTCTCCGCAAGATACAATAATCTATGATATCGTCTCTCTCCGCAAGATACAATAATCTATGATATCGTCTCTCTCCGCAAGATAAAATAATCTATGAGATCGTCTCTCTCCGCAAGATACAATAATTATATAATCTATGAGATCGTCTCTCTCCGCAAGATACAATAATCTATGAGATCGTCTCTCTCCGCAAGATACAATAATCTATGAGATCGTCTCTCTCCGCAAGATACAATAATTATATAATCTATGAGATCGTCTCTCTCCACAAGATACAATATATTACAAGATCACCTCTCTCCACAAGATACAATAGTCTATGAGATCGTCTCTCTCCGCAAGATACAATAATCTATGAGATCGTCTCTCTCCGCAAGATACAATAATCTATGAGATCGTCTCTCTCCGCAAGATACAATAATCTATGATATCGTCTCTCTCCACAAGATACAATAATCTATGAGATCGTCTCTCTCCGCAAGATACAATAATCTATGAGATCGTCTCTCTCCGCAAGATACAATAATCTATGAGATCGTCTCTCTCCGCAAGATACAATAATCTATGAGATCGTCTCTCTCCGCAAGATAAAATAATCTATGAGATCGTCTCTCTCCGCAAGATACAATAATTATATAATCTATGAGATCGTCTCTCTCCGCAAGATACAATAATCTATGAGATCGTCTCTCTCCGCAAGATACAATAATTATATAATCTATGAGATCGTCTCTCTCCGCAAGATAAAATAATCTATGAGATCGTCTCTCTCCGCAAGATACAATAATCTATGAGATCGTCTCTCTCCGCAAGATACAATAATTATATAATCTATGAGATCGTCTCTCTCCGCAAGATAAAATAATCTATGAGATCGTCTCTCTCCGCAAGATACAATAATTATATAATCTATGAGATCGTCTCTATCCGCAAGATAAAATAATCTATGAGATCGTCTCTCTCCGCAAGATAAAATAATCTATGAGATCGTCTCTCTCCGCAAGATAAAATAATCTATGAGATCGTCTCTCTCCGCAAGATACAATAATTATATAATCTATGAGATCGTCTCTCTCCGCAAGATAAAATAATCTATGAGATCGTCTCTCTCCGCAAGATACAATAATTATATAATCTATGAGATCGTCTCTCTCCGCAAGATACAATAATCTATGAGATCGTCTCTCTCCGCAAGATACAATAATCTATGAGATCGTCTCTCTCCGCAAGATACAATAATCTATGAGATCGTCTCTCTCCGCAAGATACAATAATCTATGAGATCGTCTCTCTCCGCAAGATACAATAATCTATGAGATCGTCTCTCTCTCCGCAAGATAAATTAATAATTGAGATCGTCTCTCTCCGCAAGATACAATAATCTATGAGATAGTCTCTCTCCGCAAGATACAATAATCTATGAGATCGTCTCTCTCCGCAAGATACAATGATGTATGAGATCGTCTCTCTCCACAAGATACAATATTCTACAAGATCACCTCTCTCCACAAGATACAATATTCTACAAGATCACCTCTCTCCACAAGATACAATATTCTACAAGATCACCTCTCTCTACAAGATACAATATTCTACAAGATTACCTCTCTCCACAAGATACAATATTCTACAAGATCACCTCTCTCCACAAGATACAATATTCTACAAGATCACCTCTCTCTACAAGATACAATATTCTACAAGATTACCTCTCTCCACAAGATACAATATTCTACAAGATCACCTGTCTCCACAAGATACAATATTCTACAAGATCACCTCTCTCCACAAGATACAATATTCTACAAGATCACCCATGTTCTCGCACTTCTCTGAAAATCTACTCATTGAACAGATTGAACAGTCGTTGAAATCCGAAGATTTTTGTACGGGGTTCCGAAGATTCACAATATATGTGGCGCTCAGTACGTTCTGGTTTTTCCTCAACTTTCTCTGACGTAGAATGCATGAAGACGTGCAACGAACGTTCGCCGCGGGGAGCAAACCTGTGTTGGCTGCGAGTAAGAATGGGGTCTCATCTTTACAGCACTATCAAGTTTGATGAACGTCTGTTCCCTGTGCATGCTCTAAACCTTTATTACTTTGCTGGGGAGGGATTTTATAAAGCAAACTACCCATCGCTCAATGAATGACAAAAAATTAACAAACGGTCAAGAAAGACTAGGCTTATCAAATATCATTCAATCTATTGATCTGTTAATAATCAATCAATCAATCAATCAATCAATCAATCAATCAAACAAGCAACATGTGCGAGATGGAAGTGTATAAAGATCACTTAAAACATACTCTCCAACTTAATTTCCAGAACATAAGAGACTGAAAACAATGACGCATGTCCCCATTTTGTAAACAGCTTAAGACTGCAAAGCTTTTTAAGACTGATCTTGATCTGTATATGAAAGATCATTTCTCGTCCATGTCTATCCTCAGCCTGTGCTTGGCATACTATTCTAACCTTGCTGCTAGAACTGTGTTATCTTGCAAACATGCCTGCAGCCATCTGATGATGGATCGCATTCGCGGAAAACACGCCCAAACAGCGGAGATTTCCTGTTAACAAAATACAATGCTTACGTCGTGGGAGCAATGTGTATATAACTGCTGGAGATAAATGAAGCGGATTATAAATAAAAAAGTGAAACAAATTAATTTGTCAGGCTGAATGATCCGCAATCTTTACTAATTCGAAGAAAATTAAAGTAAATTATAGTCGATTTTAGTTTTGCTAATTTTTATATTTTGCGAAAAAATCCAATCCAACCCATTGTTAGATATAGCCCATCCACAGCTAAGTCATGTCAATCTATTGTTAGATATAGCCCATCCACAGCTAAGTCATGTCAATCTATTGTTAGATATAGCCCATCCACAGCAAAATCAAGCCAATTCATTGTTAGATATAACCCATCCACAGCTAAATCATGTCAATCCATTGTTAGATATAGCCCATCCACAGCTAAATCATGTCAATCCATTGTTAGATATAGCCCATCCACAACTAAATCATCTCAATCCATTTTTAGATATAGCCCATCCACAGCTAAATCATGTCAATCCATTGTTAGATATAACCCATCCACAGCTAAATCATGTCAATCCATTGTTAGATATAGCCCATCCACAGCTAAATCATCTCAATCGATTGTTAGATATAGCCCATCCACAGCTAAATCATGTCAATCCATTGTTAGATATAGCCCATCCACAGCTAAATCATGTCAATCCATTGTTAGATATAGCCCATCCACAACTAAATCATCTCAATCCATTTTTAGATATAGCCCATCCACAGCTAAATCATGTCAATCCATTGTTAGATATAACCCATCCACAGCTAAATCATGTCAATCCATTGTTAGATATAACCCATCCACAGCTAAATCATGTCAATCCATTGTTAGATATAGCCCATCCACAGCTAAATCATCTCAATCGATTGTTAGATATAGCCCACCCAAAGCTAAATCATGTCAATCCATTGTTAGATATAGCCCATCCACAGCTAAATCATGTCAATCCATTGTTAGATATAGCCCATTCACAGCAAAATCATGTCAGGCCATCTTTGCTATACAAACTAGCCGCCGTCGGCCATAATAAATAAAACGAATTAAAAGATGAAAAAAAAACTAAAAAAAATAAAATAAAACAAAAAAGAACTTAACTAAACTCAAATCTGTCATGCTGCAACGAGGCTATTATTTTAGGATGTTATAATCTGGCCCCCCCCCCCCCTCTCTCTCTCTCTCTCCCCCTCCTCGCGCGCGCTCCTTTTTTACTTATCATAATGAGTATTTTGACTTAAACAAAAATTACTTTAGTCTAAAGAAAAAAAAAAGGTATCCGTTGTTTCAACAGTATTTCTCGATTTATTATTTCTAAGGTTCTTTGGTGACTTGCAAAAGAATAATTATATTCACGCAACCTTATATATATATCAAGTTTTGGGTGTTGGGCAAAGATACGAGGACATTGCTATCTCGCCAACAAATCAAAGTTCAATATAATTCGAAAAAGAATAAAAAAAAAGGTAAAAAAAAAAAAAAAAATAAGAATAAAAAAATGCAAGTAAGCGATATTCCTAGGTCAAGGTCAAAATCGCGGCGTAAAAAAATCTCCATAATATTAACTTTTGTTAGCATTTAAGCCTTTGTGACTTTAAAGACGGCAAACAATAGAAATCCGTAGAAATCCGTAGAAACAGTAATGAAAGGGAAAATATGCAAAACAAATGACAGCGACAGCTCGAAACCCAGTTTATGCAAGATCCGATGTCAAAAGTACTGATCGTAAGTCAGTGCGGTTTTCTTTTCTTTTCTTTTCTATTTCTTTTAAAGGCGTTTGCCGGTCTGGTTTGAGACTATGCCGTAACAGCCATCAGTGCCGGTATTTTATAAATCCCCTCGTGGAGATGTTTTGGTCGCTGCATGTCGGAAAATCCTGTCGCAGTACAGACCTGACATGCTTTATGTATGCGGCCAGGGGAGGGTGTGTGTGATTGTTGGGGGCCACGAGGAGGGGACTGGACAGTGTTACGTCACGAGGCTAAGAAGGTTGTCGTGTTGGTCCCCTGGTAAGTCTCCATCTTGCGTAACACTGGCTGGGCAGGTGTGGTGTCAAGGTCGTTCAGTGGGCAGTAAAGGTTGTCTGGCACGGCTGGCACGCTATGGTTTTTTCGTCCTCGGATATAGAGGAATAAATATATGTAAAGAGAGAGAGGGATAGAGAGAGAGAGAGAGAGAGAGAGAGAGAGAGAGAGAGAGAGAAGAGGAGAGAAGAGAAGAGGAAAGGGAAGAAAATAAAACACGAAAAGTAAAAGTCGTATTTTAATAAAGATTTCCACTATACTACGGACTATAATCTGGTTCATCTTTATTTCGACCTCCGGGTTTTTAAACTCCAGGTTTCTCATGCAGAGTCAGTCAACCTGTGGGTCAGATGGCCGTGGCTACATAAATAGGGCTGGAATCATGAGTAATACCTGGGAATATATTTGATCCTATTTTGATCTCTCAAGATGGGGTCTTGGTGGGTTTTTTTTTTTTTTATTGCGAGAGATCTCGGGAATGGGTCAGATGGGGTTAAGAGAGGTCAGTCGTGTTTTACATAATACTGTCTGGGTGGGTGTCGATTGGAGAGATGAAAAGAGATGAAGAAAAATAGACAGAGGAGAGGGAGAGAGAGAGTGAAAGAGAGAGAGAGAGAGAGAGAGAGAGAGAGAGAGAGAGTGAAAGAGAGAGATAGAGAGAGAGAGAAAGAGCGAGCTAGAGGGAGTGTGAGGCAAAGAGAGATAGAAAATAGAGAGTGCGTGAGGTACACAGAGAGAGAAAGGTAGATGGAGCGAGAGGAATAGAGAGAGAAAGGTTGAGAGAGAGAGAGCGAAAAGAACAGAGAGGGAAAAATAGAGAGAGCGAAAGGAACAAAGAGAAAAAGGTAGAGAGTGCGTAAATAACAGAGAGAGAGAAAGTTAGAGGGAGCGAGAGGAGCATAGAGAGAGAAAGGTAGAGAGAGTGAGAGGAACACAGAGAGAGAGACAGAGAGAGAGAGAAAAACAGGGAGAGAGAGAGAAACAGAGAGAAACAGAGAGAGAGAGAGAGAGAGAAACAGAGAGAGACAGAGAGAGAGAGAGAAACAGGGAGAGAGAGAGAGAAACAGAGAGAGAGAGAGAGAGAGAGAGAGAGAGAGAGAGAGAGAGAGAAAGGTAGAAAGAGCGAGAGAAACAGAGAGAGAAAGAGAGAAAGCTAGAGAGAGCGACAGAAACAGAGAGAGAGAGAGAAAGCTAGAGAGAGCGAGAGAAACAGGAGAGAGAGAGAGAGAGAGAGAGAAACAGGGAGAGAGAGAGAAACAGAGAGAGAGAGAAACAGGGAGAGAGAGAGAGAGAGAAACAGAGAGAAACAGAGAGAGAGAGAGAGAGAGAGAGAGAGAGAGAAAGCTAGAGAGAGCGAGAGAAATAGAGAGAGAGAGAGAGAGAGAGAGAAAGCTAGAGAGAGCGACAGAAACAGAGAGAGAGAGAAAGCTAGAGAGAGCGAGAGAAACAGAGAGAGAGAGAGAGAGAGAGAGAGAGAGAGAGAGAAAGCTAGAGAGAGCGAGAGAAACAGAGAGAGAGAGAGAGAGAGAGAGCAAGCTAGAGAGAGCGAGAGAAACAGAGAGAGAGAGAGAGAGAAAGCTAGAGAGAGCGAGAGAAACAGAGAGAGAGACAGAGAGAGAGAGAGAGAGAGAGAGAGAGAGAGAGAGAGAGAGAGAGAAAGGTAGAAAGAGCGAGAGGAACAGAGAAAGGCCCATAAGGTAAGAGCCTCAAATCACCATGATTGCAATGTTTCACGGTACATCTGGAAAACTCGCGCGTTGCTACTTGAAGCTAACCATCACGCGGCCAGCTCAGTCCATGCCGGTATTTAAAGTTTGAGAGGATTTTGGTCGGAAAAGCAACACTTTTCCCGGACCTACATAAACCCTGACATCGAAAACATAAATACTGACCATTTTTTTTTTTGCATCTTTTTTTTTTTTTTAAAAGCGTCAACAAAAACAAAACCTTAGATAGAATAATTCCACATCCCTCCCTTTTCCTCATAAAGAAATCAAGTAGATGAAAACAAACTCGAAAATGGAACAACATATTTAACAAAATTTTTGAAAAAACACACACAGAAAAAAAATCTACTGGGCTGTGGCCTTGCGCTTTGGCACAGCTCGGACCATGCCGTCCACAGAGTGACGTTCTGTGAGGGGCAATGCACCACAAGCTGCTGGCACCCGAACTGTCAGACCAGCACCATCGCTTCCTACGGTGGTGACCTTGACACACTTTGGTCAGGACCGACATTCCTGGTGTCTCCGGACCCACGGCAAGGGGAGGCAAGTCAGCCGTGACCTGACAGTGGACAATGTATGACGTCAGCAGCCTTTCCATAACAAGGATGATGTCTAGGCATGCGCAGAATGAAGCAGTTAATGGTCATCTCTGAGCATGTATCAGAAGTAGAGCGGTTTCAAGGATTTAGGAAATAAAAGCAAAAAAAAAAGTAAACAGGGAGGGAAACCACTGGCGAGGAAGCATTATTGTTTATTTAAAAAAGTGTAAAAATTTAATAAATAAATAAACACAGATAATGGAGGAAAGACAGAAGTCGATTAGGGTAAAAACAAAATAATGCGCCATAACAAATCCTACTTTACACTACTCCGGTATATTTAACTCATATCTAGATAACCACAATAACGACCTTGCACGCTTACATCACTAACATGACTACAACAAACCAAGAAGACTTTTTACTAAAGTTGTAGGTTGCCGCCATTAGTACTGTATCCTGACTAAACCATTGTAGCCAAGCGAAACATCTTTCCCTAGCTAACTTCGCGAAATCTTTCTCCACATCCAGGCGACCCTATTTGTCAGTGCAGTGAGGCTGCGACCTAAGACTTAGCAGTCTGCACCGGTTTTTCCCGACCAAGTTTGATCGGTGCCAAGGAATTCTGGGACAGTCGGATAACCTACAGCTTCCGGTTAAAGGAAACACTCGCATGAGGACAAGTCTTCAAAACTAGAGACAATAAGTTCTACGGAGCTTGAAAGGTTAATGAAGGGAAAGAATTCATGCATCCAAAAAAAGAAGAAGAAATCTAATGTTAAAAGGGCGGACCATAATGAAAGTGACGAAGTTTAAAATTGAAAATAAAATAAGAAACGGCAAGAAGAACATACAGAAGACTAAAAATATAAAAGCAAGCAGAGATCACTCAAAGGTAAGGAGATGGAAAACGCGGTTGTGGTAGCGGGGGTAATGATGATGATGTTTATAAGGACGAGGATAAATGTCATGCTGATGATCAGAATGTCATGATGATGACAATGTTGAGGATGATGTTGATAATATTGATGATGATGAAAGTGATGGTGGTGGTGGTGGTGATTTTGATGATGGAAATATTAATACTGATTTCGAAAGTTTTGTTAATGAAGGAGATGATGATTATGATGAAGATAGTGATATGTTCCTTCATGCTTTTCGTCCTATTTGTTAATGGCGATGATGACAATTTTACTAAAACCAAAATTACTCTACTGTAACTCCAACAACAACAACAACAACAACAACAACAACAACAACAACAACAACAACAACAACAACAACAACAACAACAACAACAACAACAACAACAACAACAACAACAACAACAACAACAACAACAACAACAACAACAACAACAACAACAACAACTACTACTACTACTACTACTACTACTACTACTACTACTACTACTACTACTACTACTACTACTACTACAACTACTACTCCTACTACTCCTACTAGTACTACTACTACTACTACTACTACTACTACTCCTACTACTACTACTACTACGACTACTACTCCTACTACTCCTACTAGTACTACTACTACTACTACTACTACTACTACTACTACCACTACCACTACTACTACTACTACTACTACTACTACTACTACTACTACTACTACTACTACTAGTGATGCTGCTGCTGCTACTACTACTACTACTACTACTACTACTACTGCTGCTGCTGCTGCTGCTGCTGCTACTGCTACTACTATTAATACTCTTACTGCTACTACTGCTACTGCTGCTACTACTGCTACTACTACTACTACTACTACTACTACTACTACTACTACTACTACTACTACTACTACTACTACTACTGCTACCGTTGCTACCACTACAACTAATAATAATAAAAATAAAGTGCATTTATATAGCGCATATTCAAATGATTAAAATGCTCTATGCGCTCTATGCTCTACTACTACTACTACGAGGGCAGGCTGATAAATAAGGGCCGTTTTTGAATAACTTTTTTATTTGAAGGACTACAGAAGCAAGTTACACATCAAATGAAAGCTTAGAGTCTCACCGATCTGATGAACTATAAAATAGATCTGTGTGACGTCATTTGCGTTCACAATCAGTGACGTTGCAATATGTGTGCAGCGATCTCGGTCGGTGAGAAAATGGCGGATTCTAGAAATGACCACCTTATGAAACAACGCTCTGTTATCGAGTTTCTTACTGCAGAAGGATGTTCTGCAGTTGTCATCCAGCACGATAATGAAAGCTGAATACGATGATGCTCGTCTTACTGAAGGTAAAGTTCGAAAGTGGGCGAGATTTTATCGAGGAGAAGACCCTAAAGAAACAACAGTCCGTGATCGCAAAAAAGCGCTCCGGGCGGCCGGTCTCTGCAACTGACACTATGCACCAACAGAAGGTAGACGAAATGATTGCTGCAAATAGAAGAGTGAAACAAAAAGACATTGCAAATGCGCTTGACTTTTCAAAAGAACGAGTTCATCACATTATCACAGTCCACCTTGGTTACAGGAAAGTCTCGCAAGATGGGTACCGAGACAGCTCACTGTGGAAATGAAGGCACAGAGGAAAACGATCTGTACACAACTGTTGGAAAGATTCACTCATGATGGCGAGCGTTTTCTGCGGAGCATCATCACTGGTGACGAGTCTTGGGTGCATCACTATGACCCAGAGAGCAAGATGCAGTCTATGCAGTACCGACACAAGAACTTCCAGCCCCGAAGAAGTTCAAAGTCGTCGCATCAGCTCGAAAGGTTTTGCTGACAATATTCTGAGACATGGAAGGTATCGTCCATATTGAGTTTTTGGAGCAAGGCACAACAATAAATTTAGAGAGATATGTGTCAACTCTGCGTGCATTGAAGGGCCGAATCAGACGGGTTCGACAGGACAAAGTCAAAGACGTTGTCATCCAGCACGATAATGCTCGGCCACACACCAGTCGCCAAACCCAGTGCGCTTTACAGCAGTTGGAACTTCCTACCGTACCACATCCGCCATACAGTCCTGATTTGGCTCCGTCTGACTTTTTCTTATTTCCTTTGCTGAAGAAACATCTCAAAGGAAATCACTATGAAACCGATGCAGAAGTTGAGGCGGATGTTCGCACTTGGTGCCGATCCCAGACACCAGAATTCTTCGCCGACGGAATGCGAAAACTTGTACAACGCTGGCGCCTCTGTATTGAACGCGATGGTGACTATGTTGAAAAATGATAGTTCATCAGATCGGTGAGACTCTAAGCTTTCATTTGATGTGTAACTTGCTTCTGTAGTCCTTTAAATAAAAAAGTTATTCAAAAACGGCCCTTATTTATCAGCCTGCCCTCGTACTTGTACTTCTTCTGAGGCTGCCTCCGCTGCTGCAGCTTCATCTTCTTCTTCCACTCCTACTCCTCCTCTCCCTCATATCTTTCCCTCATTATCTCTACCTTACCCTTCAATCTCCTCTTCCACGAACTCCATCTTCTTTATTCCCTACGCGCCCCAACCTCCTTTCCTTTTTCCGTTTTTTCTCCTTCCCCCTCCACAGGTGTCCCGAGGAGTTCCATGCCTGATGTCGGAGTCTGGCCCTAACCTGCGACCTGTTACGTCAGTTATGTCCCACCACCCAGTGTCATCTCGTGTTGGGTCACCGTGACCGGACAGACGCGACCATTCATCGTACCGTGAGAGGCGAGGGAAGGGCCAGCCGCAAACTCTCATAACAGAAGGCTGACCACAACCCGGATGCAGTCAGTGGCCGAGCAGAAATAGCTTGACCACTGGAGCGCCGAGGATAGAAGCGCAAGTCGGCTCCGATTCGCCAAACTAGAAGGATGAACACTTGGGGCCGGTACATCGAAAAATGGGGGGGGGGGGGGGGTAAAACAACTTTGTCACGAGCCAAGTCAGTGTGAAGAGGAGAGTAACACGTCATAATGAATGGTGGTCTATAATCTACTTAGGTATCGCGTTGTTTGAAGAACAATAAGGATTATCATAATAATAATAATAATAATAATAATAATAATAATAATAATAATAATAATAATAATAATAATAATAATATAAAAAAAAATAAATAAAAGCAAAGAATAAAAAAGTAACTTTGACTACTCTGTCTTCTCTCTCTCTCTCTCTCTCTCTCTCTCTCTCTCTCTCTCTCTCTCTCTCTCTCTCTCTCTCTCTCTCTCTCTCTCTTCCTCTCCCTCTCCCTCCCTTCCCCCACAACATCTGTCAGGTATAGCAATCATTCTACACTCGGGAGACCGATGATGGGGTTGAACAAGAGCTACCACTGGATTACCCAACTGCTGCAGGATGTTCTGAGCTGCTGAGGGCAAGCCTCGAGGGGGTTGACTGAAACTGGAGGTAGCGACCGCGCAGTAGCTAGTAGGCCCTAGGCAGGCCTGTTCTGTCTTTTTTATGACATACAAGGCCTTGACCATCACAAGATAGGAACAAAATAGCTTGGGGGACTGCGGTTCTCACATTTTTTTTTTCCAACTTTGAAGAATTCTATTATGTGGTTGAAAATATTTTCAGGAAGAAAAAAAAAACAGAAACAACAACGAAAAAAAAAAAAACAAAAATCAAAAACTATCTGACTTATTGCCAACCGCTATTTTACTTTTAAAAGAGGAAATGATGGTAAACAGAGAGTACCTATCCAATGGACAGAAAGAAAGACATTGAGAAAAAGAGATAGAGAGATGCGAAGATATGATTTTGGATCTGAAAAAAATGAAATTCACCGATAGATTAAAAAATAAGCATATTTATCAATAAGAAGAAAGATAAGTAGGTATATAGATAAATAAAGACATATACAGATAGATAATCTGAAAGATAGAAATATAAGAGCGAAGGAGAGAGAGAAAAATGAGATGAAGAGAGAGATAAAGAAAATGAAAGGAAATGAAGAGAGAGAAAGGAGATGAAGAGAGAAAAAGAGAGAGAGAGAGAGAGAGAGAGAGAGAGAGAGAGAGAGAGAGAGAGAGAGAGAGAGAGAGAGAGATAAGACACACAGACAGACAGACAGAAACAGAGACAGAGACCCACATACAGAGGCCACACATTTCCATAGTTGGAGAATCATTGTTTATCTCGACCCTTCACAGTTTCCACCCCGCACTTGATTCCTCCTGCAAGCATCACTCAAACAGCCAGTCAAGTGTGTGAAGGTTACAGCAGTGTTAAAGCAGGTCAGCTGACCGCAAGGCCAGAAGCTGTTCAGGTTAGGCCCTCAACCACTGCTACCTCTTTCAACCTATATCATCATTCATCGCTGGCCTAGTCAGCCTCTCACAGGGTCAATCCTTGGAGGGGGGGGGGCGGCGCTCGCGCAATTTCATGGACTTCAGAGACGTTCGCGAGCCTGCTATCACCTCGTCAGCGCACGGTGGTTACTGGTCAGACCTTGGGAGTCGGGCGGACAGTCGCGTCTGCTGGTCAGACGCGCCCACGTCTGTTTCTGAAGCCGGGCATCACAGTTTCTCTGGATCTGCAGCAGTTGTGCGGTAATCACAGACAATGAGACAGACGCGGCTGGCGGCTGCTCTAGGAATTCACCGACGTTTCCGTTGGCGCGCGCGCACAGGTTGAAGGTCGTTACCCATGGCTGATTAAGCAAGAATAATACTGAAAGAGAGGCATGGAAGGACGGTTGAGAGTACCGTTGTGAGAAAAAAAAAAGTCGGAGGGAGTGGTCAGCGCATAACTCACTCAAGGACGAACCTCGTCATGGAAGAGAGAGAGAGAGAGAGAGAGAGAGAGAGAGAGAGAGAGAGAGAGAGAGAGAGAGAGAGAGAGAGAGAGAAATAAAGAGAGACGCAGAGAGAGAGAGAAACACACACAGATAGAGAGAGAAATAAAGAGAGAGAGAGAAAGATAAACATAGAGACAAAAAAATGCCGAATGTGAGACAGAGGGAGACAGTTAGAGAAAGAGAAAGATAATGATCATGATGACGATGATGGTGATGATGATGATGAGGAGGAGGAGGAAGAAGAGGAAATTGTGAGGTAAAGGATGTGAAGATCGTCAGCAGTGATCTGATGAAAAAAAAAGGCGTGAATAATGACAATCCTTCGTTTTCTTTCCCACTTTCTGTCTGTTTTTTCTCCTCACATACAAACACGTCTTCTCTCTCTCGCTCTCGCTCTCTCTGTCTTTTCTTTCTTTCTCTCTTCTTTTCTCTCTCTCTCTCTCTTTTCTTTCTTTCTCTCTCTATCTCTCCTATCCGTATTTCCTCTCATACACGTACAGAACACAGCATCAGAGACTTTTCCTTGCATTCACTTCACTTAGGGTAGATAAGGAAGAAGAATTGCAAAGATGGATCGAGAGGTCAAAAGGGCGAGAAACGAGCCGTGGGCACGGCGTGGAATATAACGCTGAGAAGTTGAGTCCTTGGAGGAAGGAGACGAATTGGTAGTAAGGTAAGGCCTCGCCTGCGTGACCCTTCCCTGGACTTGACCGAGGCCTGAATCTTGATGATTGGGGAACTAATGGTACGATGAAGCAAATTCAAAGTGTAAAACCTCTTCCTTCTTGGAGCATAGCAATAGCATTGTACAATTACAAAGAAGGACAATCGATTTTACGGAATTTTGTTATAGTTGATTTTATTGAATTGTTTTGAATACACGGTCCTTTGTCATGGAAGCATTGGTACGGACTACTGCGTGAAACGATACTCTAAGCGTCTGACCCAAGCGTCGAATTTTAAACATGCATAAATACTACTACTACTACTACTACTACTACTACTACTACTACTACTACTACTACTACTACTACTACTACTACTACTACTACTACTACTACTACTACTACTACTACTACTACTACTACTACTACTACTACTACTACTACTACTACTACTACTACTACTACCACTACCACTACCACTACCACTACCACTACCACTACCAATACTACTACTACTACTACTACTACTACTACTACTACTACTACTACTACTACTACTACTACTACTACTACTACTACTACTACTACTACTAATAATAATAATAATAATAATAATAATAAAAGTTGTTTTAGTGCCAAAATCTAACTATTCACCCATCAGACTAATTTCCCATCAAATATCTTTCTACCCATATAATTACTCATCTTTCTATCCATCACCATAAGTGATTATTCATCCAAACAACCATGAACTTATTTATATAATTATCCATCCATCCATCAATACATTCATGCATTTAGCTTCATAATTATACATCCATCCATCTATCAATAGATTTATGCATTTATCAACATTATTATCCATCCATCCATCAATACATTTATGCATTTATCAACATAATTATACATCCATCCATCCATCAATAGATTTATGCATTTATCAACATAATTATACATCCATCCATCCATCAATAGATTTATGCATTTATCAACATAATTATACATCCACCCTTTCATCTATGAATCAATCGACATAGTTCTGACTATGAATCTATCCATGTCCCTATCTGTCGATCTATCGCCTTTCCCATCTCTGCAATTATAATTATTTGTGAATTTTTCTGGATAAACAATCCATAAGTAATGGATTATCGTTGCATGAACTGTGGATAAAGATTCATGATGGCATGGTGTTAACTTTCAATGCTGTATTAAAAAAAAATCGACTAAATCTGTATTTCCCAAGCCTTAAACGCTTATTAGAAAGCTGTGAATTTTCGTATTAACCGCATAAAAGTGCACTGCCTCGCGGGAATTCCTTGCCGCACAGTTTTTTAAACCTACATGATAATGGATACGTTGAATAATCTGTAAAAAGAGTTAGATTATACAAAATAAGTTAATTATTCCTATTTCAGAAAACCTATATCTTGCCGGGAAATATGTAGGTCGCTTGATAAACTGTTGACCTAATTTTTGTTTCCTGTTTCCTCCTTCTTTTTCCCGTTTCTAAGTGCAAACATTGCACAGTAGCGGTGACTTTCGGTCGCAAGTGCAAAAAAAAAAAGAACCCACTTGTAAGCAAATTGTACGCACGTATACACACCGTCACTGCAACCTCTACACACATTTTACTTACTTGATGTAACGTGAACCAGAAGTTGGAACTGTATGTGCCTGTTACAATTAGGTCAAATACAACATAGGTCAGGAAAACACAACACAGCCATAATTATTATTTTCTTCTTTGTAAAGATCGGCAATGGATGGGTTGGGGGTGGGGGAGGAGGGGGGAGTGCTTTTCGAATTAATTTTGTCACTTTTATGCTCCTATGCACGTTTTATTTTTCTTCTTTACGAGCATGCGCTGATAGAATAAACTACGGAGGGGAGAGAGAGAGAGTGAGAGAGAGAGAGAGAGAGAGAGAGAGAGAGAGTGCAAGAGAGAGAGAGAGGAAGAACGAGAGTGAGATGGAGAGTGATAGATAAATAGCGAGAGAGATGGAGAAAAAGCAATAGAGATAGATAGCGAGAGAGATATGGGGAGAGAGAGAGAGAGAGAGAGAGAGAGAGAGAGAGAGAGAGAGAGAGAGAGAGAGAGAGAGAGAGAGAGAGAAAGATTGTTAGAAGATGACTACCAAATAAAAGAAAGACCACGACGAGACTTCTTTTTCTAGAATTCAAGAATTCAGGTTGTAAAAAAAAAAAATAAAATCAAAAACAAAAAAAAATAAATCAAAGAAGCAAACTAGCAAACAAGCAAATGAAATAGCAAACAAATAGTGCCAGGTGTCCTTGTTGATACCGCTAGTGAACATTATTTTATAGATGTAGCGCTGTGTAGGTTGACCTCATAACCTCCAATCTCTAAGGGTGAAATAGAAAACTTTATGACCTTACAAAAGTTTCATTGAAGTTTCATCATGAACACTCTTAGTTTTTTTCTGTTTTTTTTTTTTAATTAGCTGGTTAACACAAACGCTTTTTCTCCTTGTCAATGAAATCAGAGAGAAGAAGAAGAAAAAAAAACAGCGAAAAAATAAAGATAACATTCTTTACTTCTATCACAAATTCAGGAAATTTCATCAAAGAATACAGAAATCTATGAGCAGAATAATATTCGCTTTGACCATCCTGCTTCGCCTCTCTTTCTCCCTAATTGCCTGTCAGTCAGTCGGTCAGTCTGTCCTCGTCTCTCTCTCTCTCTCTCTCTCTCTCTCTCTCTCTCTCTCTCTCTCTCTCTCTCTCTCTCTCTCTCATTCTCTCTCTTTCTCTCTCTCTCTCTCTCTCTCTCTCTCTCTCTCTCTCTCTCTCTCTCTCTCTCTCTCTCTCTCTCTCTCTCTCTCTCTCTCTGTCTGTTTTTTTCACAAACCTTTTTACTGCCGAGCTACCCGCTTAAAATTCTCCAAATCATCAAGAGATGTCGAGAAATTAGAATTAGTGTTACCGTTAAACACCAGCAGTGTTGGCCGTGATGGGTGTGGCTGGCCCGAGTCCTTGATCTCGCGAGCGGGAGGTCACCGGACCGAGGACCATCCCTACGAGGGATCTCGTCACGGACGTGGGTAGACACGTCAGAGGTCAAGGTCATAAGGTATAAAAGAACAGAGGAGAGTAAGACATTAGTGGAGAGAGAGGAGAAGGGAGAGGGGGGGGGGGGCGGTGGAAGATAAAGAGAGAAAGAAGAGACTTAGAGAGTGATGGAGAAACGAACGTTGGTAGTGGATGAAGTTAAGATGATGGTTGGATGAGGAGGACGAACTAGAGATGATAGAACGAGAAGAAGGGAGATGGAGGGAGAAGGGGGGTGCGGTGGAAGAGTTATGAAAGAAAGAAGGGAGTGATGAAGAAACAAAAATTGGTAGTGAAGATGATGGTCTGTTGAGGAGGACGAACTAGAGATGATAGAAGGAGAAGAGGGGAGATGAAAGAGAGGGGCGGGGGGGGGGGGGGAGGAAGGTAAGATGCCAATCTGTCAAGACGTTATGCAAGAATGAAGCAGCAAACCAGGCAGCCAGGGGTGGGGGAGGTTAAGGAGAGTAACTGCGTTCACTAGAGAAATGGCGTAACGCCTGTCTTAAATAAAAACAGCAGTTGACCTTCACCGCGCCACAGCGGTTTGGCCGTGAAAGTGGAGCAGTGGACCTGCACGGCTCGGACATAGGCTTGGCGCTAGGACTGGGGAGATAGCAGGTGTGGGATGATGCTTTGACCGCATGGCGTTAGAAGAAGAGTTCGTGCAGTGCTCTACCAGTCAGCCCACCCTTCGCGCCTTCATTAGTTCTGGCCTTTTTTTTTTTTTTTTCCTTTCTTTTTTTTTTAAACTGGCTTGCAGCTCTCCAGTGGATAATTTAGTACATGGGAACCAAGCAATTAGCAAAAATTAACTAATTTTGTGAAATCCAAATCTATTTACAGATTTAAAAAAATAATTCATCATCGTGTAGGTTTAAATAACTGCGCGGCTAAGAATTCCCGCTAGGCAGTGCTTTTTTTTTGCGGTTAATACGAAAACTCACACCTTTCGAAAAAGCGTGTGAAAAGATCTAAAAATAGATTGGGAAAGTAAAGAATTAGATCTAGTCGATTTCCTACATTGCATACTTTCTACATCTATTGCAAAAAGTTGCTTTTGAACGTTTATTACATATACAAAGCTATGAATTCTAGCAAAAAAAGTGTCTTAAAGTGCTCCGATTTGGAAATTCTTAGCTGATCATATATTTAAAACCAACCTCAATATAATGAATGTTAAAAAGAAGCTATAAACAGATTTGGATGTTTCATTTATCTATCTAAAAAAAGAAAGAAAGAAAAAAAAAAGAAGGAAAAAAAAAGCAAAAACAAAACACCCGTTCATCATCCAAGAATTATCTTTCTT
The DNA here is from genome assembly GCA_033675545.1 of Elysia crispata. NCBI lineage: Eukaryota > Metazoa > Mollusca > Gastropoda > Plakobranchidae > Elysia > Elysia crispata. Next base: position 232,059 of record JAWDGP010002306.1, read on the forward strand.
CCCACTTCTGAAGTTTGTCCGCACAATAACAAAAATTATAAACTCTTAGTCCTCATGCTAATTTTATTTAAGGTACCCTAATCGAGACTTGAAAGATTGTAACCCTTCGTTCTTTCTCTCTGCCCCAGCCCCCCCGACGCATGTAATAATAATAATAATAATAATAATAATAATAATAATAATAATAATAATAATAATAATAATAATAATAATAATAATAATAATAATAATAATAATAATAATAATAATAATAATAATAATAATAATAATAATAATAATAATAATAATAATAATAATAATAATAATAATAATAATAATAATAATAACAACAACAACAATTGTAACACGCCCTCCCTGATAACCAGGGCAGATACGAGAACGGTCTAGATCCTGCCAGTGAGAGGAGAGATACGTCCTTCGTCTCTTAATTGGTTTTTGGTTC
>JAWDGP010002306.1:247500-250000 GCA_033675545.1 Elysia crispata
GGTACAAACCGTATGTCACACAGAACAATGAGTAGAACAGTGGCACAAACCGTATACCACACAGAACCATGATCTAGAACAGTGGTACAAACCGTATGTCACACAGAACAATGAGTAGAACAGTGGCACAAACCGTATACCACACAGAACCATGATCTAGAACAGTGGTACAAACCGTATGTCCCACAGAACAATGATGTAGAACAGTGGCACAAACCGTATACCACACAGAACCATGATCTAGAACAGTGGTACAAACCGTATGTCACACAGAACAATGATGTAGAACAGTGGCACAAACCGTATACCACACAGAACCATGATCTAGAACAGTGGTACAAACCGTATGTCCCACAGAACAATGATGTAGAACAGTGGCACAAACCGTATACCACACAGAACCATGATCTAGAACAGTGGTACAAACCGTATGTCACACAGAACAATGAGTAGAACAGTGGCACAAACCGTATACCACACAGAACCATGATCTAGAACAGTGGTACAAACCGTATGTCACACAGAACAATGAGTAGAACAGTGGCACAAACCGTATACCACACAGAACCATGATCTAGAACAGTGGTACAAACCGTACGTCACACAGAACAATGATGTAGAACAGTGGCACAAACCGTATACCACACAGAACCATGATCTAGAACAGTGGTACAAACCGTATGTCACACAGAACAATGATGTAGAACAGTGGCACAAACCGTATACCACACAGAACCATGATCTAGAACAGTGGTACAAACCGTATGTCACACAGAACAATGAGTAGAACAGTGGCACAAACCGTATACCACACAGAACCATGATCTAGAACAGTGGTACAAACCGTATGTCACACAGAACAATGAGTAGAACAGTGGCACAAACCGTATACCACACAGAACCATGATCTAGAACAGTGGTACAAACCGTATGTCACACAGAACAATGAGTAGAACAGTGGCACAAACCGTATACCACACAGAACCATGATCTAGAACAGTGGTACAAACCGTATGTCCCACAGAACAATGATGTAGAACAGTGGCACAAACCGTATACCACACAGAACCATGATCTAGAACAGTGGTACAAACCGTATGTCACACAGAACAATGACTAGAACAGTGGCACAAACCGTATGCCACACAGAACATTGATGTATAAGAGTAGATTAGAAGTATAAGTATCCAGCTCTTCGTAATCATGACTCAAATAGTGTTGCTCTCCGCAATAATGGATGCCAGCAGTGAGGCAGGGAGATAAATATATTCATATGCGGGGGGATAGATAGATAGATAGATGGGTAGACGGATAGGTAAATAGAAAGAGGGAAAAACAGGGAGAGAGACACACTTAGTTAGGGAGAGAAAAAGAGATTAAAAGAGACAGAGAGAGGTCCAAGGGGTGGTGGGGAGTTGGGGGAGGGAGAGGGGGAGCAAAAAAGGAGAGATATGGAAACAAAAAAAACAAAAAGATAAAGAGAGAGTGAGAGAGACAGTGAGACAGAGAGAGAGAGAGAGAGAGAGAGAGAGAGAGAGAGAGAGAGAGAGAGAGAGAGAGAGAGAGAGAAGGATAGGGAGACAAACTAAAAGAGAGAATGAAAGAGATAGATGGAGATGGCAATTTTTCAACTCTGTCAGTGTTTAAAAATAAATCTATCTTTTGTTCCTCTACTACTGTAAATTCCATATTGGCAGATCTTTTACCACCATGTAAATCTGCATTTTTCATATCACAGCTTGCAGATTTCACGATCCAGCCATATTTTTGCCCCCCAGTTGTGTCCGGACTGTTTAGCTATGCGGCCCAGTTCCTATCTTTTCCAATCATCCCTCACTTTGTATCGCACTGGAACTCTTCTATTTTTTCTCCTCTACTTTCGTTGTTTGCCTGCCTGCCTGTTTATTTGTTGGTTCGTCGACAATACATCCTCGTGTAGGACACTGAGATTGATCAGGTTGACCTTAAACAATCTGGAACGACGAGCTATATAAAGCGCTTTCTCTCATTCCATCCCCTCCTTTCTCTCCCTCCCCCCACCCCCTCTGTCTGTCTTTCCCTCTTTCTCCCTTTTCTCCGTGAGGTCCTCTCAGTACTCACTCTCCTTTTCACTTCCAGCACACATTCATTATTTTCATGCTCAATTATATGGGACCACACAAGGACTAGGGCAGCAGTGAAGAATCAATACAGTAGCGCGCTTCAATGACAGCTCTTCTTCCCTTTCCATTCTTTTTTTTTTCTGCTTTTTTTCTAGGCAGCGTCAAAGACTATTCAATATCTTCTTGATCACTTCCTTTGGCACAGTTCTAGCGACACTCTTTTTCACTGATGTTACGGAATGTGCAAAAAAAAAAAGTAAATTATACAAAGTAAATGTTAATAAATTAGTTAAAAACAAAACAAAACAAAACAAGACCGTTAAGACAATAATATGGAGCGGCATGGGGCCATGCTGCGCTGATACGAATAGAATAGGCATTAGTTGCATACGACATTA
>JAWDGP010002306.1:255000-257500 GCA_033675545.1 Elysia crispata
ATTGTTGCAATGGGATTCCTTAGGAGCCATGTAACGTAATTTTTTTTTTTCAGATACACGAGTTTGAACGTTTTGAAAATTTGAAAACTGCGTAATTAAGTCCCAAGTATTTGATTATTTTGAAGACTCAGTTTGCCCCTTGTTCAGATGCCCCAATTTCGTGTTGCTCACACCTGTAAAGAATAGCTTTCTAACTATGACCATAATTTTACGAATAATCAGTCTACTTTGAAGGGTTTTTAATTCTTTTATGTAATATCTTTTTTTTTTAATTCGAAAATCATTTTGCCACAAAATTCATTTAGATTAATAATTCATTACACATGACTATTACAGACGATGTCTATAAAAAATACGACATTTATCTCGAGTTGTGCCCAGCTCCTTCCCCAAATAGACTCACACTTAGACATCAACTGAACAGGACAAAATGAATCATGCGAGGTTTTTTTTCGCGGTAAAATGGCAAACATTTTATAACACTAATGACTTACCACAGAGACCAGCAGGATTTGACCAGCGGCGGAAATTAGAGACGATTTCCGAAGTACAACACGTCCAAGCTCAGCCTTAAACGTCGTCCAAGGTAAAGCTGCTGCAGAATGAAGATTTGAAAAACAGTACAGTTGTACTCTCGATGAAGTATCTTGCACTGAGTCAGAAAGTGGTGACGTGGTCTGGCGAAAGTCTTGGGATACCATCAACAACCCGAAGCTTTTGTAGACTATTCTAGATCTAGATCTAATACTCGCGCCGAGGTTTTTTCAGTTACCGGAAAAAACTCATGAACAAAATGCTGTTTCAGAGTCTAGTCTCCATGAATCCATGATGTGGGCAGTGCTCGGTCGTAATCCTTCCAATACAAGTGTTTCACAAGAAACATAGAATAGATAGAAATGAAAAAGAAATGGTGCAAGCCTTTGACCAATCTCCAGTGGCACCAAGAGTAAAGAATGCCAGGTGAAAATGATTATGAGTATGGTCTAGATCTGGGCCAAAGTCTAAAGTTCAAAACTTTGTGCAAATCTTTCCCTCACAAGGAACGTTATTCTATTGTGATCTCTGGTTGTCACGATGGAGATATAAGAAGGTTTTCTTTGCTTCGGGTTTTAATTAAATTTAACGTAAGACTGGTCTGAAATTTGGAAAAGTAGAAAAATACTAACATGTACATTTATCACTTAGTTTTCAATCGCCCACATAAAAATGTCCGACATGTGTAAAAAAAATACATGAAGTCATTTCCTTTTAAAACGCCTTGTTACTGTAAAGGGAAAAATTCATGATGACATCATATCAAAGTCTTTTTTATCTACGGGGAAAAAGTCACGTCCTTTCTATTGAAAACGTCTCGTTTTACAAAGAGGTTATTATCTTTCAAATGTCTAGTTATTGACTAGGAAAACGTATTGATATCTAAATTAAAAAGCTTAGTTGTTAAAAGGAAAAAAGTCTTGTTTCCCTTTCAAACATCTAGTTACATAAAAAAGCCATGCCATCTCGACTTAAAACATTTTAGTTACTGCAAGGAAAAAAAGTCATGATGACATTCATTAAACCACTTATTTACTCAATAAGGAAAATCATGTCTTTTCTCTAAAAACGTCACACTTTTTCTCCAAATACGATCAATGGTAAAATCAAAATAAACATACAATTCCATTTAATTATCACTTTTTTCTTCCGATTCTTTGGACTAGATTCTTTTGACCCCAGCCTCTATAGTTTTTAGAATGACTCCTCTTTATCACTACAAATTTATATATTTGATTTGTATTCTAAAGATACATGTATTAAATCGCTATAAGCACTACGGATAAACCCAAAAATATAGGCGTACTTCTATTAATAGTGTCATATTCATACCCTGACTTATTGACTTGAGTAAACCCTGCTCACCAGTCACTCGAAAGATGGAAATTTCAAACGCACCTTCGAATAGCTCTTGGGCTTCACTAGTTTAACAAGAACATTAACTTTATACGGTTATTTCCGATGATTTTCTGATTTCGAAAACTGTCAATGTTACTGTCAACATAGAGAAGCAACGCTCAGCTCATGGTCCTTGACTAAAGCTTTGATTTTTTTTTACTAACTCTATCTAAAGCATTGAAATCGCTCTGACTAAAGCCGTGAATTCATTTTTACTCACCTCGTTCAAAGCATTCATTTCGTTTCTACGGCGTCCATCTAAAATAGTGAAATCATTTTACTGACCTTATCTAAAGCATTGAATTCGTTTTTGTTGACCTAGTCTAAAATAGTGAAATCATTTTACTGACCTTATCTAAAGTATTGAATTCGTTTTTGTTGACCTAGTCTAAAAGAGTGAATTTATTGGACTCACTTCATTTGAAGCAGTGAAACTTACTTCGTCTAAATCGTTTTATTCAATTTAATGAATTTGTATCCCACATCCAAACGTTTTTTGTAACTATAATATACACCGTAAGTTGTATAATAGGATGAAAAAATGTGTATAAATTATGAACTTCCATGC
>JAWDGP010002306.1:260000-262500 GCA_033675545.1 Elysia crispata
TGAAGCGAGGTAAGCAAGGTCTACCTAGAATGGACAGTTTACTCAAGTGGAGTCAGTATTGAAGCGACTGAAAGAAAAACATCCATTTTTATCATTTTCAAAGGTTGTTTTGTTAACAATAAACAAGAAGCTGAAATATTCACGAAATACGCTTGTAAATTCACGGGGGTGGGGGAAAAAATCAATATTATTCAGATATTGATAAATTCTGATAGTAGATTCGAGACTTATATGGGAAAAAAATAGATAAGAATAAAAATGAAAATTAATTAATTAAAAAATGAACATTAGAAAACGGGGGAGCAAGATAACTCATACGGTAAAGCACTCAACTCGCACAAAAAAAGCTCTGGGTTCAACCCCTTGCTGGACAGAGGGTGATGGGGTGAGATCTTCAATATTAGGAGATATGAAGCGAACCTCAAGGACATGAAGAGATACACCATTTTTATTGTTTGGGGTAGGATTCACATGTGCCACAATGCTACAAGTGCTACAATGTTAATCTATATTAACTATGGCAGTTTTTCCAAGAGGTTAACTTTTTTCGTGTACTGAAACACCTCCCTTTCCAAGCAAATCTTCGACGAACAGAGTGCAATTTTAATTACTGTTTTCCTCTCGCTTCTCTTTTCCCTGAATGAGCAAAACAAAATAACATTTGACTTTTCTACACGAGTATAAGACGTTATTATCCGATACACGTTTGTTACTTCCCTCCGTTTTCTGATACAGATCGGATACTCAATATTATTTACGTATTTCTGATACACCAAGAAGCCTCCGTCGGACTGAATGGGACTGATGAGTAAACCAATATAACCCAGAACAGCTGGTAACTTTCTGGTACAGAGTGAGCGCAATCAAATATTGATTAATTGCCTGATTAATTTAAGCCTAGGTGATCTAAACCAGTAAAATCTATAACTTCCAAGAAGCCTCCGTCGGGCAGGGTAGGGCTGATTATTTGACCGAATTTAACATTCGTGCGTTGAAATTTAATTGGAGCTATCATGTAAAGCGATAATATATTGTCGACATTTATAATCTCCTAATATACTATTTACGCAATTATTATTATTATTATTATTATTATTATTATTATTATTATTATTATTATTATTATTATTATTATTATTATTATTATTATTATTATTATTATTATTATTATTATTATTATTATTATCATTATTATTATTATTATTATTATTATTATTATTATTATTATTATTATTATTATTATTATTATTATTATTATTATTATTATTATTATTATTATTATTATTATTATTATTATTATTATTATTACTATTATTATTATTATCATTATTATTATTATTATTATGTTATTCTAATTCTCATTATCATCATTTTTTCCCCTCTCAAATCGTCGTTAAAAAGAATGAAGCAATACACGTTTAAGCAAAAGGAGTTGATAATGTGTAAATAACTAGAATGAACTTTTGCATTATATTATTCCTTGAACTGAGCAAATTTCAGCCAGGCGCTGGCGCCGAGTGGCTTTCTCTGCTGGTTGCCAGGTTTGTAGCTCTAGTAATGTATTGTTTCAACTGTCGTGAGAACAACAAATTCCACTGACGTCAAGCACGGTCTTTGAAAAAAAAAAAAAAAGAAAAGCATCGTCGTGCGAGATGGAGAGATGGAGGGAGGAAAGGGAAAATAGAAGAGAGGATTTAGAGAAAGATGAAGAAATTGAGTGAGAGAAAAGTCATGCAAACATATGGAGATACAAAGAGAGAGAGAGAGAGAGAGAGAGAGAGAGAGAGAGAGAGAGAGAGAGAGAGAGAGAGAGAGAGAGAGAGAGAGAGAGAGAGAGAGAGAGAGAGAGAGAGAGAGAGAGAGAGAGAGAGAGAGAGAGAGAGAGAGAGGGGGGGGGGGGGTAGACACACACCCACATAAGTGGTCGAGTTAAAGATGTAACTACAATATATCATTATTGCCCTAACTGTTTACTAAGCTGAGCACTACAGCCCAATATGGCAAACAATTACCTGACTTTCTACGGTACTTCGTCATATAGAACAGCGCGGCACCATTGTTTCCCTGTAATGAGAAATTGTATTGATTAAAATAACTGGATTGTTCCAGACCTGTTGCTCATGCTGAAAATGCATTGCTAAACGAACCATAACTCTTTTTTTAAATTAACCATGGGAAAGATTATGACAGGCTTGGACCCATTTATACACAGTTAGATGAATATTAAGATAGATAATTTTTTAATATTACGATTGATAGATAGGTCTACATAAAAAGATACACAGATAGATAGAAAGAAAGATAGAGAGAAGGATAAATGGTTAGATAGATAGACGAATAGGTAGATAGGTAGATGAAGATGCAATTGTGTGTGAAATAACACACTAAAAACAGTGCTCGACAATTAAGGAGCATGGTATTTTTTTAAATAGATGAAGAGATAGATAGATAGTTAGATAGGTAGGTAAATAGATAGATGAAGAGAAAGATAGATATATAG
>JAWDGP010002306.1:267500-287500 GCA_033675545.1 Elysia crispata
ATACCACGTTACGAAATGGGCACTTGAACTTTCTGATTCATGGCGAATCTGTTTTCTTTGCATGTGATTGTTACTACGATCGAAGAGCAAATAAAAGAACTAGTCAGCGGTGATTGTACCACATGGCGCTTCCCTTCCCCTTTGCTTGCCCCTACCCCAAACCTGCCACACTCTATGAAGAGTCGTGGCTTTACATGTAAAGGAACGTGATTGGCCATTTTTTTTATTTTCATTTGACCCAACCAATCCGGCTACAGTTCAATCACAGCCTCTTGTTACTATGAAGCCGAACAAGAAAGGGAAGAGTTTACTGCGATGTAAAGAAAGGCATGACGGCATGAACACTTAGAGCGTGATATGTGTATGTGATTGGGTATGGGTATATGTGAAATAGAGAGAGAGAGAGAGAGAGAGAGAGAGAGAGAGAGAGAGAGAGAGAGAGAGACAGAGAGACAGAGACAGAGACAGAGACAGAGAGACAGAGAGGCAGAGAGACAGACAGATAGAGACCAAGAGTCAGAGGTGTCCATTAAAAATGTTTAATTATGATTAATTCATTAAAAAAAAAAACAGAACGAAAAATGTATGCCACCTCCACCAGCCCTCGAAAAAAATAGCCTGAACCACGCTACAGTCACGATTTTTCGCGCAAGTTTCATCAACAAAAATAGAAATATTGAAAGTGTAGCGTCTAATCATGGATAAACTCTGGTTGTTTCAAAAGAAACGGATCCATGTAACCTCTGAACCCAATTACAATTCTTTCAGTTCTTTATTTAAGCCTTCGCTACTATCACTTAGGCTTGAGATTATTTTCTGCCCCTTGGATCCCATGCGAATATACTTTTTTTTTTAAATGCAGGTTAGATAAGTGAAGTTCTTAAGATCTCATTATCTTTGTATATCATAGTGAAATATGAGTCGTCTCTATTCATTACGATTTCTGCCCGCTCATTTCTGTCCTTGTCGTTTTTACCAGGTGCAGGCCTGTTCCCAGATTGACGTTGCTTCAAACAATGTTCATAATTTATCCTAAGATCTAATCCGGGATTCAAATTTTCGCATTACATTTTGTTTTCGTTTGGAACAAATTACATTTTAATGATACGTTATACCACATATTGATTTAAGTTAGGGAAATAAACTCTTGGAAAACTGGATGGTTCTGCTAATAAGGTGACACCAATAATAAATAAACAAAATGAAATAGATCATATCGTTTAAGCTCCTTTTAAGTGTCCCTGTTACAAAATTAAATTTACAATATTTGGTTTCTCATCATACGAACTCTTTTTTATTTCATTTTATCCATATTTCTTTTTTGCGCTTACCATGAAAGTTTCTTTCTTTCTTTATTTTTTTCCTTGTAAGTCTCCACGCAGTGTCTTGGCTTCAACCCAATATAGCTGCTGTTGTTGTTGCTGTTGTTGTTGTAGTTGTTTTGTTTTTTATGTTGTTGTTGCTGCTAATAATGATTTTTGTTACCGTGTTGGCTGTTGTTTGGTGATCCTGCGTTCTCTCTTGGTGGTTAGGCTCTTATGGCCGCAACTGGTGCATATAGCAGAGAAATACAACTGCTGAACTTATTTTCAGCCCCACAGGTAACCAGTAAGTGCAGAATCGTTGTAACCTCTACAAAGAGACTTTGTCTTTTCATTTTAGAACATTCTTCACTCAACTGCGGAGATCAACAAGTTTTTAAGGGTGATAACTCTGCAGCCCAGGTCTGAAACAAAAGGGAGCTCAAAGAGCTACTGATTAGGTTGTCAGAGAGGCGTTGTCGTGAACAAACTTCGCTTGACAATAACTACACGCAGGAAACTGTGGAACTTCAAAGAATTACTATGTAAAGCTGGGATACTGCTTGCTAAAATGAACTTGAAATAGCTGAATCTAAGGATATTAAATAATGATAAAGACTCTAATGTCTACACAGGAAAAGAGAAAGAGCGATAAGGAGAGAGAGAGAGAAAGAGCAAGAAAAAGAGAAAGAAAGATAGAAAGAGCAAGAGAGAGGTGGGAAGAGAGAGAGAGAGCAAAAGAGAGAGAAAGAGAGAAAGAATGAAAGAAATAGAGCGAAAGAGAGACAGAGAGAGAAAGACAGATAGAAAAAGCAAGAGAGACAGAGACAGAGCGAGAGACAGAGACAGAGACAGAGAAAGTGGAGAACACCTTTAACACATAAAGAACAGGCGAGATGGAATAGTAATGCGACATGCCTGGAGCAGTAAGTTAGATCTTCGGAGGTTATCCTGCTCTAATGGCGACCCTCCAATCTGGGATTAAGACAATGCGATCAAGAGAGAGAGAGAGAGAGAGAGAGAGAGAGAGAGAGAGAGAGAGAGAGAGAGAGAGAGAGAGGGAGAGAGACAGACAGACAGACAGACAGACAAAGAGCAAAACATGACGGATTGAGTGTGTTAGATGGAGGAAGATATCTCGTGAAATAGACTTCGATTTATCCAACCAACGGCAACAGTGCGGAGGATAGACAGACTAACCGTTCACACACGACTGCGTCCAAGTGTTCACCCTGTCCTCTCGCTCTCTCTCTCTCTCTCTCTCTCTCTCTCTCTCGCTCTCTCTCTGTCTCTCTCTGTGTCTCTCTCTTTCTCTCTCCGTCTCTCCTCTTTCTCTCTCTGTCTCTCTCACTCTCTCTGTCTCTCTCTCTCTCTCTTTCTCTTTCTCTCCCTCCCTTTCTCTTTCTCTCCCTCTCTTTCTCTCTCTTTGTTCTTTCTCTCTCTGTGTTCTTTCTCTCTCTGTCTCTTTCTCTCTGTCTCTCTGTCTCTCTCTCTCTCTCTCTCTCTCTCTGTGTCTCTCTCTCTGTGAGCCTGTTAAATGATATGCATGAAATAACTAAGATTAACAAACACATTTCAAATACATGTGTATATTTAATGTTTGCCAGCCAATAAACTGTATGCTTCATTATAATTCATCCGAAACAACCCAAGTTAAAACAAGACTCTATTATTATTCCTTGGAAGAAATCGATACTTCAACTTTCAACTTCAGTAATGAATAGAATCTGCCACCGCGGGCGATATTGGTATTGACCAATCCAAACGCTGCACCGACTGTGACATAATTGGTCTTCAAGCTCCTGTCCTCAGGTGACCTTTCCCAAAGGGAGCTCACTCCATCGAGCGCGTGCGGCGCCCGGTGCATGCCTGACACAGTAATCGCCTGAGGTGGTCAACTGTACTGAGGTAATTACTGGCTGGTGTCACCTGGCGATTACTCACACCGAGACTAAGGGCGGATTGCTCTAGTTTTCTGATTACGAGAGGAGGAGGAGGAAGACAATTATTGTAGGATGTGGTCACAAGAGCGCCTCGTTCCCAACCAGGTTAATTAAGTCACAAAATGTTTGACAAGGGGAAGAAGCTTCGGAAGAGGGTTTGAGTGAGGAAGAGAATGATATAGGGAATTGAAAGCAATTGGAATAGAGTGACTGAACGTGTAAAAGAGAGAAAGAGTGATAGGAAATTAGAGACAAAGATAGAGATATGAAGGGATAATGTAAAAAGAGAGAGATAGAGAAAGATAGCGAGGGGGAAAGAGAGACTAGAAGAGAGGGAAAGGATGAAAGAGAGAAGGGGGAGGGGGGAGAAGAGAGAGAAAGCGAGAGACAAATGAAAACATTAAGGTCTTCATTTCTTCGTTTGCTTACCAGCTGCAGCTGCTTATAACACTGGTTAATGCACCATTTTGCACGGCATCTGACTTCGACCTTGACTTTGGACTGAGACACATTAACTTCACGGTATATCGAGGTTCAAACTCCGTTGATGGTTTTGGTCAAAATAATAGTCAGAGCTCTACAGTCCCTCTGGAACCGCGCAGCGGTCCTCTTGAAACAGTAACTGTCATCTTGAATTTTATTCCGCAAGACAATCCACTAAAGAGGAGGCAGCTTGACTCGCACTTCACTGTTCGCTCTGGTCAAATTTTTGTTAAAAAATTGTTAAACTCTATAGCTCCTTTAATAAACCGCACAACAATTACAGTAACTGTCCTCTTGAGTTTTATTCACAAAACACTTAGACTCATTCGCCACTGTTCATTCTGGTCAAATTGTTAAACTCTATAGCCCCTCTAAACCGCGAGATAACTGTCATCTTGACTATTTTCTGTCTTTTTTGTCCCGTTATTATAAAGTTTTATACCTGTTTCCTTTTACCCTGTGAATCCACAGGACATGACTCTTTAGAAGATGATCCTAGAGATCTATCGTTACCCATGCGCAGATGACTAAAACAAAGCATCGTTTCTCTGTTTCAGCATATGCACTTCTCAGCTATTATGCAAATCCCTTGTTTCCCCTCCTCCTACCTCCCCTATTCTTTCCGAAGAAAGTGGCTGTTTTATAGATTGCCTCACTCAATTTTTCCCCGCGTTGCAGTGTTTGACTTTTAATCTTATCAAGAGATGCAGGCGCCACACCATAATTCCCTATTCACTATCAGAAAAGTGTACATTTTAAAGACCTCGTGATATTTTTACTCTCTCTCTCTCTCTCTCTCTCTCTCTCTCTCTCTCTCTCTCTCTCTCTCTCTCTCTCTCTCTGTCTCACGCACACTCACAAACACACACTCAAAAAGATGCTCATGATACAAGGTCTCTATAGATATGTTTTGATAATTTCACTCTCACACACATTCAGAGAGGTTCTCATATTAAACGGTTTATTGATCTTTTGATGTTTTCACTCTCACACACATTCAGAAAGGTTCTCACATTATACGGTTTATTGATCTTTTGATTTTTTCACTCTCACACACATTCAGAAAGGTTTATAGATGTCTTGATATGTTCACACTTACTCAGTTGTGTGTCACTCCATGTTATCTTCCCTAGTGAAACATAGCAGTAGAGATCCATCAGTTTAGAAGCAAAGTCCGAAAAGGCAATTGTTGCTCTGCTTTTCTCAAAGTCCTTTGAGTCATCAGGTATAGGATTGACTTTTTCGACCGACATTTTTTTTTCTAGCACTTAGGTCATAGCCTTCGCATCTTCCACTAATTTTTCGTTCAAGGCAAATCCTTTCATTTCACCTTGGGCCGAATCATCAGTTTCTTTGATATATCTTTGTTTGTCTCTTTATTTCAGACTTTTGGATTTGAGGAAGGGAGTTTATCTTTTGACTTTCTTAATATGTCTTCACCGTGTTTAAAAAAAATAGGTAAAAAAAAACCAGCAACAAAAAACAACACACGCACACACATATATACATACATATATATATATATATATGTATATATATATATATATATATATATATATATATATATATATATATATATATATTCCATGCTATGTTTGGAAAGATCTTATGTTTTCTCTTAATAATTATATGTGTCACAAAGGTTCTGGCTTACCTCTAAAACTTGATCGTGGGCATGTCTCGCTTTGTAGGATGTGAACTATTAAATGTTCATCCCCTCAGTTTGCTTCAAACAGTTTCCACTGGTAGATCCGGGTGATGATTCTGGTGATGATTGCTTGGCTAACACATTGTTTATTCTCGAAACCATAACGATCTGAAAGAAACTGGAAGAAAATATCATAATTGTTGATTTTGCTCTGTTTGCTTATCTGAATGCTGGTACTTAAAATGCTTTGGAAAATGTGGATTAAAAAAATTTGGTTGGAAATAAAATCTGGTATTTCTTTTTGTGGTTGTTAAATAAACGTCGGCGACAGAAGGAGAGGTGGAGAAAACTGACTGATTTGAGGGAGAGAGAATGACAGAGAAACAGAGACAGAGAGAGAGGGTGAGAGAGAAACAAAGAGGGACGAATATATAGAGAAGGATAAAGGAAGACCGAAAGAGAGAGAGAGAGAGAGAGAGAGAGAGAGAGAGAGAGAGAGAGAGAGAGAGAGAGCGGAGAGAGAATGTCTATGAGGGTATATGTGTGTATGTGTGAGAGAGATAGAGCGAGAGAGAGAGAGAGAGAGAGAGAGAGAGAGAGAGAGAGAGAGAGAGAGAGAGAGAGAGAGAGAGAATAGGTAGGTTAACGGATAATCAGACACACTGTTAGTGCAAGTTTTGTGACCTTTTGACTGTATTGGGAACGGGGCGGAGTAAGAAGATGGAGAGAAGAAAAAAAAAACAATAGAAACGGATACAGTAATAAGAAGATGAAAAGAAGATGAAAGATCACAAAAAGACTCAGTAATAAGAAGATGGACAGGAAAAAAACACTAACGGATGCAGCGATAAGAAGATGGAGAGAAGAAAAAAGGACGCAGCAATGACAAGAAAATTGGAAGAAGAAAAAACAAGACAAAAGGATACAGTAATGAGAAGAAGATGGAGAGAAGAAAAAAGGAAGGAGTAATAAGAAGAATATGGAGAAAAGAAAAAACAAGACAAAAGGATGCAGTAATAAGAAGAATATGGAGAAAAGAAAAAACAAGACAAAAGGACGCAGTAATAAGAAGAATATGGAGAGAAGAAAAAACAAGACAAAAGGATGCAGTAATAAGAAAAATATGGAGAGAAGGAAAAACAAGACAAAAGGCTGCAGTAATAAGAAGAATACGGAGAGAAGGAAAAACAAGACAAAAGGATGCAGTAATAAGAAGAATACGGAGAGAAGGAAAAACAAGACAAAAGGAAGGAGTAATAAGAAGAATATGGAGAAAAGAAAAAACAAGACAAAAGGATGCAGTAATAAGAAGAATATGGAGAAAAGAAAAAACAAGACAAAAGGACGCAGTAATAAGAAGAATATGGAGAAAAGAAAAAACAAGACAAAAGGATGCAGTAATAAGAAGAATATGGAGAAAAGAAAAAACAAGACAAAAGGACGCAGTAATAAGAAGAATATGGAGAAAAGAAAAAACAAGACAAAAGGACGCAGTAATAAGAAAAACACGGTGAGGTGAAAGGAACCATGACAAAGGTAATGAGAACAAACACTCACTGGAGAAATTAGGTCACCAGGACCAAAGGTCATGTGACTTGTGAGAGGTTTGTCGGTATCTGTTTGACCTAGTACTATGTTGTGCTGATGATTCAGTTCCATCTTTTTTCAGGAAAAAAAAAATTCTGTCTGTCCTTCGCTTTCAGTGTCATCCAATATCGACTTTTAAAATAGAAACCAAGAAAACAAAAAGTAAACAAAGACAAACAAAAAACAAAACAAAACAAAAGAAACAGACAAGTCATATAAGATCCTATAGGCCATTGTAACTTCATGTCTCTCTTTATTGTAACAGTTCGCTTGCCTTCATTATTCTATAGTCACCTATTTATAATCTTGTAAACATGACTGTGTGTATGTCTGACAGATTGACTGTCGGTTAGGAAAATCCTCAGGCTTTCCATTCAGTCATAATTACTTCAAAATTATTAATCTCTGTTTGTCTTTTAGTTTGTATTGTTTGTCTGGTCACAGACGA
The DNA here is from genome assembly GCA_033675545.1 of Elysia crispata. Classification (NCBI taxonomy): domain Eukaryota; kingdom Metazoa; phylum Mollusca; class Gastropoda; family Plakobranchidae; genus Elysia; species Elysia crispata. The sequence continues at coordinate 274,911 of JAWDGP010002306.1, forward strand.
AATATGTGAACCTAGTTTAGGGTCTTTTTGTTTCATATCTTCATACTTTCATTGGTTGTTTTAAAACGATCTTTTTGTTTCATATCTTCATACTTTCATTGGTTGTTTTAAAACGATCTTTTTGTTTCATATCTTCATACTTTCATTGGTTGTTTTAAAACGATCTTTTTGTTTCATATCTTCATACTTTCATTGGTTGTTTTAAAACGATCTTTTTGTTTCATATCTTCATAGTTTCATTGGTTCTTTTCAAACGATCTTCTTCTTTTATATCTTCATACTTTCATTGGTTGTTTTAAAACGATCTTTTTGTTTCATATTTTCATACTTTCAATGCTTCTTTCAAAACAGTCTTTTTCTTTCTTATTTTCATACTTTCTTTTCTTTGTAGAAATTATCTTTTTCTTTCATATTTTCATACTTTCATTGCTTCTTTCAAAACAGTCTTTTTCTTTCTTATTTTCATAGTTCCTTGCATTTGAAGAAACGTTCTTTTTGTTTCATATTTTCATACTTTCATTGGTTCTTTTCAAACGATCTTTTTGTTTCATATTTTCATACTTTCTTTCTTTATTTTTTTTTTTTAGGAATTTTTTTTCTTTCATATTTTTCATACTTTCCATTTTTTGAACAAAGCGGGCTTTTTCGTTCTAATTTTCTTACTTTCTGTCTGTATCAGCAAACAACCTCATTACACCCTGCACCAGTGTGCCCGCTTAGCCACCTGACCGTTATATTTCTTTATGTTTTACCGTATTTACTCTTGATGTGGCCCCGCGTAGGTTGAGGCGGTAGAGCGCGCATCTAACAACACGGACGTTCCATTTTCCAGCCCAACTAATTTGCTCTATTAATGGCTGGAACAGAGTCCAATTGTGAGTTTAAAGGGATTGTTTGCTAATTTTGCAAAAACCTAATCTATTTATAACTCACCTACTATCAATAAGCCCTTTAAAGAATTTAATATTATCATGAAGATTTAAATAAACACGCAGATTTGAATCAGTCCACCTTTAGGCAGTGTTTGCGGGACTTATATCCCCGTATAAGCGTTTTGAAGTACCTTAATATAGATTTGGAAAGACCAAAGATAGCTGATTTCTCATATTATGAAATGTTAAACGGTAGTGTTGGTCTCCGGTGTTTAGAGTGGTAACACTTTCATTACCCGCTCTAAATCCACTTTTTTGCTGGCCAGTGGTCTAAAGTAAGTACAGGCTCTGACACAACTATACATGCCGTGTGCCACAATCATGTCTTACTAATCTCTACTTTATACTTATTCGTCTTTTCTCCCTAATCATAAATCATTTTAGAATCGTCTACAACTTTTAGGCTGCCTTACCTTCCGACTTCTCTCTCATCTTGTCTATCTTTCGTCCTCAAGTCTATTTGGAACAAAGTCTGTTCGTACGATCGTACCGTTTCTTCACCTTTCTTTCTTGAGACTACCTTTCTGTACAGCAATGACAGCAATGATAAACTTCCAGATTTTATATATCATTTAGATCACAAAAGAAACTTTTTTTTCTTTTAAATATAAAACTATTTACAAAAAAAAAAACAACAATAAAAAACAAAACATCAAAACCCCCAAAAAACTATGAACACACAAAGCCAAGGAAGTAAAGATGAAAAAAAAAAAAAAACAGAAAAAGAATCATCGATCAATTAAGGATAAATTAAACAGTGAAACCGGGAGTTGGCACGATAGAAGTTAACAAAACAAAGACATTCTACATTTTAATGTTAACAACATAACGCGAGTTATTTCCCCCAAGCCTGTAAAGAGGGAGCCTTCGCCGCGCTTCCTTTCCTTACATCCTCTGGTCAATTCAAGGTCTTCGGTGGTCAGTTCTTCAGGCATGCGCCTTTCACCAGGTCAGCAAAGAGCTGTGGCCATCCAGACACTGAAACATGAAGTTCATGTCTCACTGATTGTGTGGTCAAACCTCGACCACACGTGTGGTTACATCATAAAGACCAACAAAATCAGGGTGTTGCACAGGAAGTAGCTGTAAAAATTATTGGGACAGTACAATCCGGCAGTACAAACTCTCTCTCTATAACAAATATAATTACAACAAATATCATAAAAGGCACCACTGCGGCTGGTCTTCCATTGATTTTCCATTGCCAAAGAAACATCCCTTTTACCCCCCCCCCCCCCCCCCCTAAAAAAAAAAAAAGATGTGGAAGATAAATCATTAACATAATAAAATGCCTCTGGGTTATGGACTTTTTAGAAATGCATTAACAGCATAAAATAAAAAGTCTTTTAGTCACACTGCCACCTCAATATGGAGGAGTTATTTTAACTTACCATCAATTTATGTATACGAGGCAACGCTGGGCGTCTGTAAGACAAAAATGGATGGGAAGAATTCTCAGTAATAGCAAAAAAAAAAAAATCAAAATAAATAAATAGACCAGTCACTCTGGTGGCAAATAAAAAAAGGTATTCTTGCTCCATCTCTCTTTCTCTCAGTCTCTTTACCTGTCTATCACTTAGTTTTTCTTTTTCTTCTCTCAAACAAACTTTCGTACATACCTTCTCACCACTCATTGGTTGTTTCTTTCTCTTCTCTCTTTCTCTAACTTTATCTATCTATTATTTATGCTTTCACGTCTTTCGTCTTATTTGTCAGTCTCGAGCTAGATCTAGGTTTGTGGTACTTCTCTCTCTCTCTCTTTCTCTCTCATAATGGTACAAAGTAAGCAAACAACAGAAGAAGTCAAAACAAAACAGCTTGTGGACATCAAACAAAGCTTGAGAGTGACTATTAGTTTGTAAACAGAGAGCACGCGCTGCCTCTATTGACATCATGAACTTTATACCGTGAGTACTATGGACTCAGGGGCCATTGCGAGAGGTCCACCAGAGCGCAGCAGATGTGCTCACACACGAAATGACCGCAGGGCTCAGGTTTCTTTGTTGTTCTTTCGATGATTATCTTCTTCAATATCATTACCTCCCAGACGTTTCCTAGCATTCACGGGGGCTTTGGGCGAAAAAGAAAAGCTCTTTTTCTACGTTGCGGTTTTTTTTTTTAGCTTAGATTGGTACTTCAGGTGAAATTTTGTACCATTTCTTGCATGATTTTTGTGTTATTATTACGATCATCGTCTTTGTCGCAATCGCGTCGTAGTGGTTGTCATTCATTTTAATTGTCATCCCGACAATCCTCCGCATCATCATCATCATCATTATTATCATCACAATCAGCAACAGTAACCATCATCATTATTATCAAAAAAGGAATAACCACCAACATTAACATCATCATCATTATTATTATTATTATTATTATTATTATTATTATTATTATTATTATTATTATTATTATTATTATTATTATTATTATCATCATCATCATTATCATAATCATCATCTTCACTATTTCCATATTCATCTTTCCAACATCGCCACCATTATCTTCCCCATCTTGATCTTGATAATCATCGAAATCATTATCATCATCTACAACGTTGCTGCTGTACTAATCTTCACATTTCTTTACCGTCACCGAGAGCAAAATTCTCGTTATTCTCACCATCATCGTGATCATTATTATCATTACTAAAATCGTCATCCTCATCCTCATCATCATCATATTTATATTCACAATATTATTTTCGTTACATCCAGTATCATCCTCATCACCAATTTATTTCGTTGCTACCCTCATCATCTATATTATCTTTATTCTTATCAGCCAAAGACGCACCTATTTAAGATCTGCCGCGACTTTCTGTTTCGATTTAGCAACATCTCATTGTTGGTGGAGGACCGTAGGGCTTCATGATTCATCCCTAACTTCTCTTATGGGTCAAGATTAAATTTAATTTGAAAGCCATAATGAAAGCCACATCCTCATTTTCTTGAAAAGGTTTCATAGTATCTTGAATCTAAAGCAAACAGGTAATCATAAAAATATGAAAATTCAAACAGACATTATAATCCATAGATTGAAATATCACTCTATTGTTTGTTTGGGTTTATCTACGCATTATTCATAAATAATCTAAGATCACCATATATGTCTATCTGTATATCTCTATATCTTTCCATCTATCTATTATAACCATCAACTATCTGAACTATAATTATAATATGCGCATTTGTCTGCTAGTCTGGCTAATCTCTCCATTCTATATCTTTTCTTTATTATTTCTGATGTATTCATACATTTTTTTTCGTACAATTTCTATCTATAAATCCACAGCTCTTTCCATCCTCTTATATACATATAATTTGACTCTTACGATATCTAATTTATCCATCTTCCATTCATGAGCCTATAACTATGAATCTATCCACATTTTGTCCCCTCTTATCCACGCGCCTCTTTATCTCTCCCTACTCTAAACCCTCCCTCACTCTTTCAATCCCAGAAAGTCACTAGATTCCTTCAGGCTCTCCTACCAGATTTTCAGGTTTACGTCATTTTACTCAACTCACTTTAGCCTTTCCTTTGCAGCAGCCCCCTTCCTGTCATACTGATATTCAAATCCTTTTTTTTCTTCATCTTTTTTTTCACTTTTTTTTATTTAGCGGTGGTTTCTATGAAGCGCTCGCAGTTGATCCAGATGGGGCACCTAATTATTCTCACAACTGCTCCCTGGTCCAGCGCCCGACAGTACTGTGGACTAAAATCGATCCTCTCTTTATAATGCGCTGCTGCTGCTGCTCTACAGAAAATGACTAAAATATGGTTTTTTCCCCTTTCCTTTTTCTATTTTTATTTTACCTCTTTTTGGGTTATGCAAGGGATGAAGAGTGAGACTGAGAGGATAAACGAGCTGTGGCAGAGAGGACTAGTCGAGATGGTTGGGTTGGTGTGTTTGCTGTGGTGAAAAGAGGTGGCGGGGGGGGGGGGGGATGCTGATTGGAATAGTGTGGAGGGGAGGAGAGGAGTTTCTCAGAAGGAAAGTGAGAGGATCTGTTGAGATGTTTAGAAAGAGACAGACACAGAGTCAGACAGAGGAGGAATAAAGAACATGGTGAGTGAGTGAAAAAAATAATTGAAAGAGAGGATCTAGGAGAAAGATCAAGAGATAGAATTTTTTAAAGAGAATGATAAATTGTTTGATAGCAAAAAAGATAGATAAATGTAGAGAGGAAAAAAAAAAGAGAAAGTGAAAATTAAAACTGAACATATTGAAGCTTAGAGAGATGCGCAAATCAAAGAGAATGTATTAGTTTTACTGAAATTTTCTATCAAAATATTTGTGCAATTGGTATGGTATTTTCGAGGATGTTTTTGTAGGAATTTATCCATTTCAATTAAAAAATAAACAGAGACGAGAGAAACTTATTAGGAAAAAAAACACTTATATCTGCAACACATCTTGATTTTATGATTATTTTTTCATTTGTTTTTCACATTATTTTGATCAGAACATTTCTCACTGCTCGCCCTGCTAAGAATCTGAAAAAAATATAGCAGTTGTTGTAGCAGTAGTAGTAGTAGCCGCAGCAGCAGCAGCAGCAGCAGCAGCAGTAGTAGTAGTAGTAGTAGTAGTAGTAGTAGTAGTAGTAGTAGTAGTAGTAGTAGTAGTAGTAGTAGTAGTAGTAGTAGTAGTAGTAGTAGTAGTAGTAGTAGTAGTAGTAGTAGTAGTAGTAGTAGTAGTAGTAGTAGTAGTAGTAGTAGTAGTAGTAGTAGTAGTAGTAGTAGTAGTAGTAGTAGTAGTAATAGTAGTTGGAGTAGAGTAGTAGTAGCAGAGCAGCATCTAGTAGTAGTAGTAGTAGTAGTAGTAGTAGTAGTAGTAGTAGTAGTAGTAGTAGTAGTAGTAGTAGTAGTAGTAGTAGTAGTAGTAGTAGTAGTAGTAGTATTGAAAGCAGCAGATCTAGTGGTAGAACTACGCGTAGTGATAGTACTGTGCTTGTTAATAGGGCGCCATGATTTTGTCTCCCTATTAATCGCTAATTGACTTAATATAGCTCCTCGATGTAAACAATTTTACACAATAAAAAAAAAAAAAAAAAAAAAAAAATAGCTGGCTCCCTCCCTAGATTTCTTAGACTCAGAATACAAAAAAAAAGATAACGTTCTGGTAAGAAAAGTTAGCCGATTATGCTGAATCAATTTTATTTACTTTGAATATTCATTATCAAACAGGATTAAATAATTTACCGGTGATGAATTTCAGCAAGGCAGTGCATGCGCCTTTAGGTACTTATTGCGGGAAATCACACCATTCCTATAAGAGTCCAAAAAGGATCTTAAAATAGAATTTGGATTGTCCGGAATTGCTGATCAATCCACGAATTACGCTATTCCGACTGAGCCGCTCGTGAGGCAGGTGGTTTACCAGAAACTGATCAAAATCCCCTCTTTCAACACTGTGTCCTGCAGATTCGTGGTAGCATCTCGACTTTATAAACATCCAGAAACTCCGGGAATGCCTCCTTTTTGGACCTTTATATTTTATGTACCCATTTTCAGTGAGATATTTTGTTAAGCGGAATGCCATAACTGAGAAGAATATCTTTCCTTCTACATTCAACAGCGAGATTTGTCGAAACTGGTTTATTTCTGTCGAGTTTTGCTCCATAGGTATATAAACTCCATCAGCAGACATCCACTGGTCACTGATCTTTATGTTTCTCCATGCTGCTCGGAGAATTTTGTGTGACCGCTTTAGAACATTTGGACATCTTCTATACAGTAGATAAGCGACACCATTGGGCCCTGAAACTTATAATAACTTACAAGGTGGGACATTTTTCACGGCGTATCTATGACAAAAGCGAGAAGAAAGTGTGACGTCAGTGGTGATTCAAAAAGTTACCAGTAACAATAAAGGTCGGGCCGAACCATCTTTGATTGGTTGTAAATGTTACATCAACTAATGGCCTTGACCTTTCCTTTCAACATGTGTCGATTAAGTCTTTTCAACACACTTGGAACACACGAGGAGCGGTTGACAAGAGCTTGTTTACAGTCAGTAACTAAGCGTTGTCGATCCGGGAGGTCACATCCTTGCTAAATCTCCCTCTTATCAACTCATGAATGACAGGATTAACTAAGCTTATGGGCATAAAGGGTTTGGGTTTTTTTTTTTTTCATCAAGAACGTTCAGAACGAACTTCCGTTTGTGTGGTTTTATCTACCCCATGAAAGATAATAAATCGGTCGAGCTCATGACCTAATTAAAAGCAATAACCAAAAGTATGACATTTAACTTGCTTTATGGCTGAGACATATGCAGCCAATAATTATAGAACATACAGAATGTTTTTTTTAATGTGAATCTACTAAAACTAGATTTTGCATTAAAGCAAATTGCAATCTAAATTTCTGTAAAAAAAAAAAAAAAAGCAGAAATGCAAATACCACACTTATGCCTCTCTCTCTCTCTCTCTCTCTCTCTCTCTCCCTCTCTCTCTCTCCCTCTCTATGTCTCTCTCTGACTCTCTCTGACTCTCTCTGTCTTTCTCTGGCTCTCTCTGTCTCTCTCTCTCTCTTTCTTCTCTCTCTATCTCCACCTCCCTTGCTCTCTCTAAAAAAAAAAACAAAAAACAAAACTGAATGATCTAAAGCATCAAAGATTAGAAATCTAAAGCACGCAACCCAAATAATACTATTAAATGCTATTACTATGGTCATACACCAATTCTTTTGAGCAGTGCCATCCTTCATATCAGTGTCCTCATCGCTCTTCGCTGTTCACAGAAAGACATCTTAGGCGGACATCACCATCTGAGGCGGACATCACCATCTGAGGCGGGTCTCACCATCTGAGGGGGGCCTCACCATCTGAGGGGGGTCTCACCGTCTGAGGCGGGTCTCACCATCTGAGGCGGATCTCAACATCTGAGGCGGGCCTCACCATCTGAGGGGGGCCTCACCATCTGAGGGGGGTCTCACCATCTGAGGCGGGCCTCACCATCTGAGGCGGGCCTCACCATCTGAGGCGGGGCTCAACATCTGAGGCGGGTCTCACCATCTGAGGCGGGCCTCACCATCTGAGGCGGACATCACCATCTGAGGCGGGCCTCACCATCTGAGGCGGGCATCACCATCTGAGGCGGACATCACCATCTGAGGCGGGTCTCACCATCTGAGGCGGGCATCACCATCTGAGGCGGGCATCACCATCTGAGGCGGGCATCACCATCTGAGGCGGACATCACCATCTGAGGCGGGCCTCACCATCTGAGGCGGACATCACCATCTGAGGCGGGCATCACCATCTGAGGCGGGCATCACCATCTGAGGCGGGCCTCACCATCTGAGGCGGACATCACCATCTGAGGCGGGCATCACCATCTGAGGCGGGCATCACCATCTGAGGCGGGTCTCACCATCTGAGGCGGGTCTCACCATCTGAGGCGGGTCTCACCATCTGAGGGGGACATCACCATCTGAGGGGGGGTCTCACCATCTGAGGCGGGTCTCACCATCTGAGGGGGACATCACCATCTGAGGCGGGCATCACCATCTGAGGCGGGCATCACCATCTGAGGCGGACATCACCATCTGAGGCGGGCATCACCATCTGAGGCGGGCATCACCATCTGAGGCGGGTCTCACCATCTGAGGGGGACATCACCATCTGAGGCGGGCATCACCATCTGAGGCGGGCCTCACCATCTGAGGGGGACATCACCATCTGAGGCGGGCTTCAACATCTGAGGCGGGCATCACCATCTGAGGCGGACATCATTATCTGAGGCGGGTCTCACCATCTGAGGCGGGTCTCAACATCTGAGGCGGGTCTCACCATCTGAGGGGGGCCTCACCATCTGAGGCGGGTCTCACCATCTGAGGCGGGCATCACCATCTGAGGCGGACATCACCATCTGAGGCGGGCCTCACCATCTGAGGGGGGGTCTCACCATCTGAGGCGGGTCTCACCATCTGAGGCGGGGCTCAACATCTGAGGCGGGTCTCACCATCTGAGGCGGGCCTCACCATCTGAGGCGGACATCACCATCTGAGGCGGGCCTCACCATCTGAGGCGGGCCTCAACATCTGAGGCGGACATCACCATCTGAGGCGGACATCACCATCTGAGGCGGACATCACCATCTGAGGCGGACATCACCATCTGAGGCGGACATCACCATCTGAGGCGGACATCACCATCTGAGGCGGACATCACCATCTGAGGCGGGTCTCACCATCTGAGGCGGACATCACCATCTGAGGCGGGTCTCACCATCTGAGGCGGGCCTCACCATCTGAGGCGGGTCTCACCATCTGAGGCGGGTCTCACCATCTGAGGCGGGTCTCACCATCTGAGGCGGGTCTCACCATCTGAGGCGGACATCACCATCTGAGGCGGGCATCACCATCTGAGGCGGGCATCACCATCTGAGGCGGGCATCATTATCTGAGGCGGACATCACCATCTGAGGCGGACATCACCATCTGAGGCGGACATCACCATCTGAGGCGGGCATCACCATCTGAGGCGGACATCACCATCTGAGGCGGGCTTCAACATCTGAGGCGGACATCACCATCTGAGGCGGGTCTCACCATCTGAGGCGGGTCTCACCATCTGAGGCGGACATCACCATCTGAGGCGGGTCTCACCATCTGAGGCGGGCATCACCATCTGAGGCGGGCATCATTATCTGAGGCGGACATCAATATTTTATGCAGCCTCAGCCCTGACTGTGCTGTATGGAAGTATAATCCTTGTAATTAATATCATCATAATAATCCTTATCATTATCATCATCATCATAATCATCATATTATCATAATTACTATTTCAAATCATCAAATTCATGAATGTCACTATAATCACTAAATGTTCCTCATTTTTACATTAAAATCATATCAGTCATTTTCATTATCATCCTAATTTATCATTGTATCAATATAAGATCAGAAATTGTCATCTTTATCATCAACACCGTAGCAATATGTAATCAGCCGTTGTAATCATTATAGTTGTATTAAATCAGTCAATCATTGTCATATAATTCTTCTTCTTCTTCTTCTTCTTCTTCTTCTTCTTCTTCTTCTTCTTCTTCTTCTTATTATTATTATTATTATTATTATTATTATTATTATTATTATTATTATTATTATTATTATTATTATTATTATTATCATTATTGTCATTAAACACTCATTGTCATCATTATCGTTATTATCATCTTCATCGTCAAAATTAACAACTGCAACTGTACTATCAGCAACAGTTTCAGTAATAATGATAAGTAATCCTGATATAATCTACATAATACTACGACAAGAATTTTTATCAGCATTGTCACCACTGTAGTGAACATTGTTTTTCATACTAATTACATGAACATAGGTCTAAACGATAGTCAGTGTAAAAACTCACATCATCATCATTATCGATTAATTTATCATCATCATCATCATCATCATCATCATCATCATCATCATCATCATCATCATCATCATCGCCATCATTGTCATCATCATCTTCATCATTATCCTCATCATCATCATCATCATAATTATCCTCATCGTCATCATCGCGATCATCATCATTATCATCATCATCATCATCATCGCCATCATTATCATCATCATTTTCATCATTATCATCATCATTATCCTCGTCGTCATTTTTGTCGTTTTCTAGATTATCATCATCATCATTATCATCATCATTATCCTCATCGTGACATTATCATTGTTCAAGATTATCATCATCAATATCATCATCATTATCGTCATCATCATCCATTAAGATGATTATTATCATCATAATCGTTTAGCAAAATCACCATCTTCATTATCATTATTATCATTTTCATGAATTTTGATTATTATTATCTCCATCATTTTCATCTGTCAATATTATCATTATCACCATCAAATTCATCACTTTTATCATCCATCAACATGATCATCATCAGCATCAACATCATCACTTTCATCATCCATCCACATCATCACTTTTATCATCCATCAACATAATCACTTTTATCATCCATCAACATCATCACTTTTATCATCCATCAACATGATCACCATCTCCATCAACATCATCACTTTTATCATCCATCAACAGGATCACCATCTCCATCAACATCATCACTTTTATCATCCATCAACATGATCACCATCTCCATCAACATCATCACTTTTATCATCCATCAACATAATCACCATCTCCATCAACATCATCACTTTTATCATCCATCAACATAATCACTTTTATCATCCATCAACATGATCACCATCTCCATCAACATCATCACTTTTATCATCCATCAACATCATCACTTTTATCATTCATCAACATGATTACCATCTCCATCAACATCATCACTTTTATCATCCACCAATACGATCACCATCTCCATCAACATCATCACTTTTATCATCCATCAACATGATCACCATCTCCATCAACATCATCACTTTTATCATCCACCAATACGATCACCATCTCCATCAACATCATCACTTTTATCATCCATCAACATGATCACCATCTCCATCAACATCATCACTTTTATCATCCACCAATACGATCACCATCTCCATCAACATCATCACTTTTATCATCCATCAACATGATCACCATCTCCATCAACATCATCACTTTTATCATCCATCAACATGATCACCATCTCCATCAACATCATCACTTTTATCATCCATCAACATGATCACCATCTCCATCAACATCATCACTTTTATCATCCATCAACATGATCACCATCTCCATCAACATCATCACTTTTATCATCCATCAACATGATCACCATCTCCATCAACATCATCACTTTTATCATCCATCAACATGATCACCATCTCATCAACATATCACTTTTATCCTCCATCAACATGATCACCATCTCCATCAACATCATCACTTTTATCATCCATCAACATGATCACCATCTCCATCAACATCATCACTTTTATCATCCATCAACATAATCACCATCTCCATCAACATCATCACTTTTATCATCCATCAACATGATCATCATCACCATCAACATCATCACTTTTATCATCCATCAACATGATCATCATCACCATCAACATCATCACTTTTATCATCCATCAACATGATCATCATCACCATCCACATCATCACTTTTATCATCCATCAACATGATCATCATCTCCATCAACATCATCACTTTTATCATCCATCAACATAATCACCATCTCCATCAACATCATCACTTTTATCATCCATCAACAGGATCACCATCTCCATCAACATCATCACTTTTATCATCCATCAACATAATCACCATCTCCATCAACATCATCACTTTTATCATCCATCAACATGATTACCATCTCCATTAACATCATCACTTTTATCATCCATCAACATGATTACCATCTCCATCAACATCATCACTTTTATCATCCATCAACATAATCACCATCTCCATCAACATCATCACTTTTATCATCCATCAACATAATCACCATCTCCATCAACATCATCACTTTTATCATCCATCAACATCATCACTTTTATCATCCATCAACATAATCACCATCTCCATCAACATCATCACTTTTATCATCCATCAACATAATCACCATCTCCATCAACATCATCACTTTTATCATCCATCAACATCATCACTTTTATCATCCATCAACATGATTACC
>JAWDGP010002306.1:290000-295000 GCA_033675545.1 Elysia crispata
AAAAAGAGAGGGTATATTTTAATATTTCCCCCGCCCTATCCAAATGTTCTTACTGACCGAAGCCATAATTTTGCCCCCGTGACCCCCTCCAGATATCTGCACGAGTCGAGGTTACACTTTTGAGGTCACACTTGTGAAACAGTTAAATCTAATTTAGGAAAAGAACAGATTTATAAGCCTTTTAAATTTTTTGGGGGGTTTCACACTCATGTAAAGCAAAATGTATCTTTTTTGCTTCTGGAATTTGAAAGGGAAAAGAGAAGAAGGAAAGTAAAAATTAATTTTGTCGGAAAAGATTTAATTTGATACATCCCGGTAATCAATATCCTGGGTCGTGGCGACACTGCTCGGCACTGACTGATTTTTAAGGTGGACGATTGATTAGTTTTACATGGTAGACGTAAGGTCAGAGATTTAAATAAGTGGAAATATTTCATAAAGTAAAAGAGCTGCACATGTGAAGCTTCTAAACCAGTGGTCTATTTTCAAATCGACAATCGAATCAGGAAATGGCATTTAACTGGTTGAAGCCTGAACAATGGTTTTAATCTATGAATTTATAATAAACATTTAAATAAATAAACACCGAATAATGTGAAGTATATATATATATATATATATATATATATATATATATATATATATATATATATATATATATATATATATACTAGCGATGAGGTCCATAAATATATGACTATTTCATACAACTTGCTGTATTGTAAAAATTAAGGGATCATAAGCTGGTAAAATATAATGAAGTTTTTTTCTCCCTCTAGAGATGTCAAAAGCATACTGAAATTTCACCTTATTCAGGCCTCTTGATTTTAATTGTACAACTTCCATTCCAGCATATTCACTAGTATGCGTCGCTGCTTAGTGCTAGACACTTGGCTTGCGGGTCATGTCTCCGGGGTTCGAATCCAGGCTAAGCTAGGTGCGGTGCTGTATCCTTGGTAGAGGTTCTTTACACACATTTTCCACCACATGGAGGTGAAACCGGTGTCTGGCTCTAGGTAGGGAAATTTTTTGTCAGATTGGCGCAGTGTCGCACGGTTCCTCATAACAGATCTGAATGTTCAGAAACGTTCATGATGGTCTGTTGGGGAACCTGTGTAAAGTGCTTAGAGTGGGAAAGCGCTACATGAATAGCATACGTATTTTTTTTTATATTTATTGTTTTTCATGAAAATTAATCGCATTTAATCTAGGACCAAGTCTAAATGTCATGTCGTAATGTGTTCTTGTATAACTTTCGGTTTAAAAAAAAATAACGTAAATGGAAAACGATGAACACCCCCCCGCCCCCCAACTTTGGCAAACATATAGCTTTTATATTCAGGACCCTGCGTAACTGATATGAATTCTCTCTCTCTCTCTCTCTCTCTCTCTCTCTCTCTCTCTCTCTCTCTCTCTCTCTCTCTCTCTCTCTCTCTCTCTCTCTCTCTCTCTCTCTCTCTCTCTCTCTTTTCCTGTCTGTTTTTTCCTTGTTCTTCTTTTAACATTTCCCCCAAATACTTAAGAATTTTTCTTTGTTTGAAAGTAATCAGAACATGAGTTGTGTACCAGGTTGAAATTCTTTTAAGTCCAAACTTTGTGGCACGATGAGCCTCTGATATTCCTGTCATTCTGTGTGACCGCACTAAGTGGGAAGCGGAAACTCTAGCTTATTTTCCTTTTCTGACCTCAGCCGCAGGGGGAGATTATTCTGGTCAGCAGCATCATGCCCTGTTCCGGTCAGGCTTTGGCCCGTGCTCATCTCCAGGAAGCCAAGACCCCCGCCCCCTTTTCCTCCTTTTGTTTTACCCTCTATAAATTTTTTACCTCATCTCCGTCCTATGAGCTCGATAGATTCTCGTGCCATTCGCTTCCACAATCCCCCATCATTTCCATCCGGCTCATGTGGATGAATTTTGAAAAACTAAAAAAAAACAAGAAAGAGATAGAGAAGTGGCGGGGAAAAAAAAGCTAAAAATAAACCACAACCAGAACGAGGCAGCTCCTCTTATGTAAGTCAGCGCAACAGCTCGTTCTAGAGGTGAGCTGCTGCTCTCTCCCATCTCTTTGTCCTGCCTTAGGAGGAGGAGAAGGAGGGAGAGGGGGAGATAGTGTGTGTGTGGGGGGGAGGGGGTGAGGGAAGGAGGGAGGTGAAAGATGGAAGCTGGACGCTGGTCAGTCTGCCTGGATCGACTTGCTGTCACTGGCTGACCCGGCCGTAATTTATCCTCTTCACCCTACAGCCCCGGAAACTTACTGGAACACTTTCTTTATCTTTTTATTTTATTATTTCGATGCCGGATTGGGCTGCCTTTGAAAAACTCACTGGAGCGGTGGAGAAAGCATGCTGGAGCTACAGAGAGAAGAGGGGTGGGGGGATATTGATCCATGGATACAGTCAGATTAGAGGCTTGTGGATTGAATTCAGGAGGCTTTGCAACACAAAGGAAGGATTGGTCACTTTGCTGTATGTCGATGGTTTATTTCTGTAAGGGCATGAATTTAAAAGGTATGTTTACAGTCATGGTCTGCACGGCTGGAATAAAAGAAATACTTCAGGACGTTATTCGTAGTGAAATAAAAATGTTGCTTTGTTATGATTTTTGTCCGTGCGTTAAAAAAGAGGACGAGAAGCCAGAATGAAAAGAAAACACAATGCACGAAATGTGTGCAGATGTGTGTGTGTGTATGTGTGTGTTTGTTTGTGAGGGGGGAGGGTTGAGTGTTAATTTTAGAGAAGTTAATATTTTTTTTTATTACCGGAGATGCAAGACGCCAATGCCTTATGTTTAGTTCGCTACATAAGGCATTTTTATATTAAAAAAGTCGTGTAAGAGATGAGATGGGTTGGTCTGTTCGAAAGAACAAAAAAATTCTCACGAGTCAAATAATCTTACATAGAGGAATATTTTTTATAATTAATTATTTTGCTATTCAAAGAAATGAGGTTTGTTTGATAACTTAGAATGATATACAAGTCCAGATCACCATAAATAGTCATCTCAGAGTTTCCGTGTCTATACTAGTTGTTCCATTTCATTTTAACATCAATGAATCCTTTTTTTTTTAAGTAATACCGTAAGTTTAAAATGGAATTGAGCACGATAAAAAGTTTATTTACTGTTTTTCTTGAGTCCTTAATTAAGTAGAATGCTATAACTTTGAAACCTGACTATTTTTAAGTATTGTGTTCTGCTAGCAGAACAGAAACAACCAGGAATAAATTAACTCTGTCGTTAAGACTAGCCCCCGTCAGGCCTCCTGGTCGCGAAGTTCTCTGTTGATGAGCTACTGAGTTTGTTCTGATTGCAGAGTAGAAAGAGAGTTTTATTTCATGGTTACAACAATATTTGGGGTGAGCGGTGCCGTATGGCACTTGGCTATCAATCCAGAGGTCCCGAGTTCAAATCATAGTCCGGGCCAAAAGTTTTTTCAGCTCCCCTGTGTCCACCCAGCACTAAATGGATTGCTAGGTCTCCTTAGACTTGGCGAGACTAAAGGTGATGAGGAAAGCAATGGCAAACTACCGCACAATGTATGCCGAAAAAAATCAGGACTCTACGCTCGAAACGAGTTCGGGGACTTTCATTTTACTTTTACTTTACTTTACAACATGGTTGGGGGAAAAAATCACTAATTGTGAAGAGCGATAAGAAAAAAAAAAGAACCGAAGGTTTAAATCGGTGCCCAGTTTTATCACCTCAACTCAACGGCTTGATATCTGGCGTCAATGTTTCTCTAAAGCTTGTAACACTTCGGTCAAACCAAACCTTCTCTTTCGGTGGCAGTTAAATTCAACGACGAAAAAGAACAGACGCGAAAATTTAGTGCCCAAAAGATAATTGAAATTTAATTGAATTGATGTTATTCTTGCTTACAATCCATAAGGTCTTACACTTTGAAACTTAAATGTTTTATGTACTTATGCATTGCATGCTTTCGTAAAACCAACCCCAAAGTGATTTTCAAAAATCTCCGTCTGTTTACATGTTTATATAACAGTCCGTCTGTCTGCTGATTGCCTACCTTTATGTCTGTATACCTCTGTTATTTTCTTTATGATTGTCTCAGTGTGTCATTACCACATGCCCTTTTTTCACTCGAATATCCTCACCTATAATTGTCCTTGATTTCGTTGACTCACTTTTTAATCTCCTCTTTCTCGTCATTGTTCTTATTTCCCTACTTCAAGCATTTGTTCAACCCGCCCACTTCCACATCTATCCTCCATCTAGCATCTCCTCCCAGCCCTCTTCACCCTCCCCCCAAGCCCACTTGCTAGGACCAGGACAGCTGCTGGCTGGGGAGGTCAACCCCAGACTCTGTGAGTGGGTGTGTTCAGGTGCTCGCTATTGTTTTCAAGGTCAACAACCTCCACCGCACTGCACACTGACCACTGATCTCGTTTTATTTATTTATTTATTCTTTTTTTATTTTATGTTTTGGAGAAAAGGGTACATTTATATGTGTAAGTTTTTCTTTTCATTTTCTTTTTTTTTTTGTTTTTGTGTGTGTCTTTTTTCTTTCTTTTTTTTCCCCTAATCTTTTGTGTGAGGGCTCAGGATCATGGGTAAGAAGTTAGAAATTATCACTAAAACAATTTTATTCAAACATTTCTGTTTTTTTTTAACTGTGCTTTTTCTTGGATTCAGCATGTAGACAGAATGAGCTCCTTAGACATGGTCGATTTTCCAGCCTAAGGTGGAACCTCGCTATCAATTTTGCGTAAGTCAAAGCCTCACCCTTCAGCCGTTACTTGTACACAGAGTGCCTATGGACGTGTTAAGGCCTGTGGCTATTATAGCCGCTTAAATAGGACAAGATTTAAGAAATGAATTAATAGAACTTTCTGGTTTAGGGAGAAACAAGGAGGGGGTAGAGGAGTTGGATGCCGCTTACTTACAGTCATTTTAGCGACAAAGTGGCCACAAAGTAGGTCAATATAATAATAATTTTGAAGTCAATAGCGTGATAAACAACAATATTGAACTTGCTTGAACTAG
>JAWDGP010002306.1:300000-310000 GCA_033675545.1 Elysia crispata
CAGATCCAGGCTATCTGAGGATCTCCGCCATCATAATAGGAAAATGAAAATTGGTGCAGCAAGGGTGATATAGAATCTCCGCCATCATAATAGGAAAATGAAAATTGGTGCAGCAAGGGTGATATAGAAACTCCACCATCATAATAGGAAAATGAAAATTGATGCAGCAAGGGTGATATAGAATCTCCACCAATAATAATTGGTGTAGCAAGGGTGATATAGAAACTCCACCATCATAATAGGAAAATGAAAATTGGTGCAGCAAGGGATAGAATCTCCACCATCATAATAGGAAAATAATAATTGGTGTAGCAAGGGTGATATAGAATCTCCACCATCATAATAGGAAAATGAAAATTGGTGCAGCAAGGGTGATATAGAATCTCCGCCATCATAATAGGAAAATGAAAATTGGTGCAGCAAGGGTGATATAGAATCTCCACCATCATAATAGGAAAATGAAAATTGGTGCAGCAAGGGTGATATAGAAACTCCGCCATCATAATAGGAAAATGAAAATTGGTGCAGCAAGGGTGATATAGAATCTCCGCCATCATAATAGGAAAATGAAAATTGGTGCAGCAAGGGTGATATAGAATCTCCGCCATCATAATAGGAAAATGAAAATTGGTGCAGCAAGGGTGATATAGAATCTCCGCCATCATAATAGGAAAATGAAAATTGGTGCAGCAAGGGTGATATAGAATCTCCGCCATCATAATAGGAAAATGAAAATTGGTGCAGCAAGGGTGATATAGAATCTCCGCCATCATAGAAGAAAATGAAAATTTGGAGCGGTAGCGGTGATAGAATCTACGCGATTTTCCTTATAAAGTTTTTAGCCTTATCTGCTATGGATAAACTTAAGGTGTTAAATTTCTGCGCCAGATTCAAGCACATTTTCGTGATTCGAACGTACACCACTACGATTTATTGATAAATCGCCAATATCTCAAATATGCAGAGAACGAATCCAGTGGGAAAAAAAGAAATAGTTTAATTTTTTTTAAGCCAATAGAAAGCCTACATTCAAAGTATCAACCAGGAAGCGAGGAGTTTCAAAATTTCCCCCAAGTAAGGCTCTAAAAGAGAGTTCAATGGCCTTAGACACTAATAGAATTTCGAGTTACACAAGTTTCACAGCATGAATTAAGAATATCTTCCTACCTCGCTTTGGTGTACAGTTCATATCTCATGGTTTTCTTGTGTGTTTTGAGAAGCTGAAAAATTAATGTCAACATAAAGAATGGTTTTTGTCTTTCTAACTAAGCAAAAATCTTGTTTTGACATTTGCATATGTATAATAATATGTCAGATCCAAGGGAAAAAACTCTTTGTGTTTACAAAATGTTTCACCTCAATATTATTTTATCTATACTTTGAATCGTGGGTTTACTTGCATTTCATTCGCAATAAATATTCAAGACCAAAAAACAGGTGACATTCTAAGTTATTGCCGTGGGACGTGGGAGTGAGCAAAGAAGCTAGAGAGAAGTACAGTACTCACCTTTTTCAAATAAGTCTGTATGTAGGCGACCTGTAATATATAACGAATGTCAGTCATTCTCTAAATCGCTCTGTCTTTCGTGCAGACGACGAAAAGAATAATTGACGAAGCTAATTCTAAGGGGAGGGAATAGATGAGGGGGACAGGGAAGGGGGAGGGGAATTGAACCTGACTCAGCAGTTTTTAGATAACTTTTCTTTGATATTGTTTCTGATTTTTTACACTTTTTAAATTATAATCAATGTTAATTACTCTCTTGTCTGTCATTCTATAAATCTATCTATCTATCTATCTATCTATCTATCTATCTATCTATTTGTCCATCTATCTATCTATCTATCTATCTATCTATCTTTATATATATATATATATATATATATATATATATATATATATATATGCAGAGAATTTAAGGTAAGATTTTCTATATCTATGAAATGCTCCCACAGTTGAGCACTCTTATCAATTATTCCAACTTAACTTCAAACTATATCTATCTATCTATCTATCTATCTGTCTGTCTGTCTATCTTAATGTCTATTTATCTTCTTATCAATCTATACCCTTAACTATTTATTTACTTTTCTTTCTATAAAAATTTATCTTTCTATTTATTTCTTCTTCTATCTCCATTTATTATCTTTTACTATTGCTTTCTATGTGTCTGTCGAAAGATATCACTTAAACAATGGACTGAATATGTGGCTGATATTTTGGTATTACCTGTCCATGTCATACCTACATTAGACATTTCCTTCAGTATAAGCCCTCGTCAAGCAAGGTAGAGCTGTTACGGTGAGGCCTCATATTATCCCCTGTTCATTGATGAGCCCTTGAGTGTCTCAGACAGCCACGACAGGCTCCATGCGAGGCGCAGGTCTAGCGCAGGAGTGAAATAGAGAGATTAGGACTTATCTCAAGGAAGTTCAGTTTTCTAATCCTCTTTTCTTTCTTCCTTTCTTTCTTTCTTTATTTTATTTATTTATTTTTTTATTTTTTGTTTTCTATTTTTTATTTTTTATTTTTTTTTTTTTTTTTTTTGGGGGGGGGGGGGGGGGGGGTGTATGCTACAATGTGTTCCCTCTACCTCTCTCTCTGTCTCTACCTCTCTTTCTCTCTCTGTGTCTCTGTGTCTGTCTGTCTGTCTGTCTGTCTGTCTCTCTCTCTCTCTCTCTCTGTTTCTCTTACATCTCTTTTGATGCTATTAATTTTAACTAATATTTTAAGATTTACAACCCCCCCCCCCACAACTACACAAATGGACAAATTTTCCTCTACGATAATAAACACTCCATTCCCAGTACCTTCTTTCTTCCAAGCTCAAAAATTCTTTTTCAAGAATCGGCTGGAGTTCTTTTTTATTCTTTCATTTCTTTTATTTTATTTTCTCCTCCTTTATTTTCAAATTTTGTTCCAATCACAGCAACATCCCACACTGATGAGAAGTTAAGTCCTGGTCACACTGAATTAGCTCGATGTTAAAAATAAATAAATAAATAAATAACAAAAACAACTAAAAAAGGAATCCATATAGGTAGAATAGAAAGAAAAAAAATCAAATCAAAACAGCAAAGACAATTCTTTTTTATTTTTTTTTTCACTCCGTGCTCCAAGTGTCCAAGTTTAGAGCGGCGCCTTTATTGGTGCTAATGAGTTCCTCCTGCTTATCGATTGCGGGCAGGATCGATAAATTCCTTTAGTCCAGGCCAGGTCGGACTGAAGCGCCATCTTCCGACTATTCTCTCTCACCTTGCATTCTACTTTTCTAATCTGATTTGCACACCCAACTGCCCTCAGTCACACAGACGTTCAGACAGACGTTCAGACAGACAGACAGACAGACCGATTGTTCTGGCGGTGCACACGCTGGGGTGGGTGTCCGCGGAAGAAATTGATACTGATAGGGTCGTTTGCTCTCTCTCTCTCTCTCTCTCTCTCTCTCTCTCTCTCTCTCTCTCTCTCTCTCTCTCGTCTCTCTCTCTCTTTCAACAATTTTATTTCTTTCTCTCAACCCCTTTTTCTTTTTCTCTCACCCTCTTTCTTTTTCTCTCCCTCTAGACTTTTTTTTATCTGATCATATATTTCTCTGCTTTTATGTTTCGCCAGCAAAGCTCTCTCTCTCTCTCTCTCTCTCTCTCTCTCTCTCTCTCTCTCTCTCTCTCTCTCTCTCTCTCTCTCTCTCTCTCTCTCTCTCTCTCTCTCTCTCTCTCTCTCTCTCTCTCTCTCTCTCTCTCTCTCTCTCTCTCTCTCTCTCTCTCTCTCTCTCTCTCTCTCTCTCTCTCTCTCTCTCTCTCTCTCTCTCTCTCTCTCTCTCTCTCTCTCTCTCTCTCTCTCTCTCTCTCTCTCTCTCTCTCACATTTTTCACATCTCCACCTTGTATGTGTAAATATATATATACTCACATTTTTTTAATCTTATTTATCTTTTCATACATTTCATTTTGCAACTTTTTTTTTAATTCTTGATCTATTTGCCTGCTTGTCCTTCTTCTCCTCTCTCATTCTCTCAATCCTCTTCATTTTTCAAAATACACTAGCTTCTTTTTTCTTTTCTGTCTTTCTTTCACTTCCGCTCCCTCTTTAACTACTTGAGGCCTCTGTTCCCCATTTAGTTCTTTTTTTCCCTATTCCCTGACGTTATGGTATTCTTTCCTCACACATTTTTTGTTGTGGTTTTCCGGGAATCTTTGTCATCGCAGACATTATCCTATCACCTTTAACACCTTTTTGTCATTTCCTCGAACAGTCATAAGGCGATTGGTGTTTTAATTTGTTCCGATACGAAAAGTCACGGCGACTTTTTCTTTGTTTTCCAGTGCAAGTAACATTTGGTGAGTTTTTTTTTTTTTTTCCTCTCGATTTGGTTATTCATTCTCCCATTCTTTTTTGGACCGTGTTTAAATATTCTACCACAGCGTATCTTCCATGAACAATTGTTAACATGCTTGATGATTTTTACAATTTGTAGTCGATCGGTGAGATAATGAAGTAGTTTACTTAGAAAATAACTCTCAACAGTTAAAATATATCAATTAAATTTTCTCAGAGGTAATGTAACTAAAGTGTGTTAAAACATTTGAATCGCTCCAAAATTATCAAGTGAATACTAGTCTAAATGGACATAAAGATTTATAAGATCATAGTAGCTTAGTTTCACGAAGATAGCATCATAAACATGTCTTTTACCTTCTAAGTGAAACTGGAGGGGATCTAGAAAATGAATTACAATAACATATATCAAATTGTATGAAACGCTTTCAAAGCCATTCATAACACAAGAAATTAATTCATTGGTGTACCACCCATTTATATATTTATCTACCTATCTATCCATCCATCTATTCGTCTGTCTATCCAGCCATCATTATAGCCTTGTAAATTTCACTGTCACCCTTGTCATCTTTTTCATCTTTGTACCCACCCATTTAGTTTTAACCTCTGCATCCATCTCTCTCTCTCTCTCTCTCTCTCTCTCTCTCTCTCTCTCTCTCTCTCTCTCTCTCTCTCTCTCTTTCTCTATCTAACTCTCTCTCTCTCTATTCTTAAAATCATACATACATGTTTATAACTCAAATTTATGTTCTACTCCCCCCACCTTTTTTACCTCTTTTATTCTATTTTTTTTTCGTTTCATAACTTTACGGTTATAAATGAAATTTTTATTTTCAATTTTCACCAGAAAAGATATTATACAAAATTGATTAAGCACCAGAGACATCAAGAAATGTTCATTGCTTAACACAGAATCGTTACATTACTTTTGAAAATTCCAAAAGCATTCTGTGACTTAATGTTTCAACTACATACGATAAAAGCACACAAAATGTCGCAAGTCTTATTGTTTCAAAGATTGTACGTCCAGATACATGAAGTTTTACATTATAAGAAAGGACAGCGTGTATAAGCTTGAGGTCTTGTATAGTGCGCAATTTATTATACTCATAGCAAGCCAATGACCTCAAACAAAAAAAAAAACAAAAAAAACAAAACAAAAAAAAAACCAGTTTTTTCCGATCTTTTTGCTTGGTTATTTGAATATTAATTCATTATATCTTTGAAAAAAACAGAAAAAAACAAATGTCGGGATGAGGTTTTTTCCAAGAAATATTCACGAATAAATAAAAAAAATAGTTCACACTCAAACTTAGTCAGAACTATACACTATTTGTTTCTTTTCTTGTTGTCTTTGTTGTTGTTGTTGTTGTTGTTGTTGTTGTTGTTGTTGTTGTTGTTGTTGTAAAAAATGCTGATATCTAGCGATCGTGATCAGCAACGTATCAAACCTATAAACGACAAATTACACACAAACATAGACACATCCACAACCAGCATCCACACATCCACAACCAGCAGCCACATACACAACCAGCATCCGCACAGTACAGTGATTTTCAAATCACGCGGTTCAAAATTTATTTTTGCCGTCATCCTTCACGAATTATTTCCCAACCTCAACCCATCCGGTCAGTTGCGCGTGCGCGTCTCTCTTCATCACGCAGTGCGCAGGTCTCCGTCAAAAACCTTATTTCAGAAAACTTAGGAAACGCAAAATTAATGAGACAATGTTAATTACGCAGGTCTCCGTAAAAGACCTAACTTCAGAAAACTTAAGGGAGACAAAACTAACGAAACAGTATAGTTTTAAATACGCAGATCTCCGTAAAAAACGTACTTCAGAAAACATAAGGAAGACAAAACTGACGAAACAGTTTTCAATACGCATGTCTACGTAAAAAAATCATACTTCAGAAATCGGGACACAATAGTAACGAAACAGTTTTAAATACGCAGGTCTCCGTAAAAAACGTACGTCAGAAAACTTAAGGGACACAAAACTAACGAAACAGTTTTAAATACGCATGTCTCCGTAGAAAAAACAAAAAAAACAAAACTCGTACGTCAGAAAACTTAGGGGACACAAAACTAACGAAACAGTTTTAAATACGCATGTCTCCGTATAAAAAAACAAAACAAACAAAAAACCGTACGTCAGAAAACTTAGGGGACACAAAACTAACGAAGCCATGTTCATGACGCAGTGCGTGGATGGTAGTGCTAAGTAGTTTGCACGACTCAGTTTCTCTCACAGAATAATCATCTAGGTGGAGCGATGATGTCAGGTCTATTTTCGCATTAGCTGCAGACCTGACAAGCAAAGTCGTGTTGCTGAGTCTTGAGGCTGACAGTTTTAGTCTGCTCTTTCAACTGCGCCTGTAATGTACGCTTAATATCTTGCCTTTTTGTGTATGTCTGTCGGCCCGTCTGTCTTTTTTATGCTTTCTTTCTAAGTTTTCTTTCATTTTATCTCTTTCTTTCTTTCTCTCTCTCTCTCTCTCTCTCTCTCTCTCTCTCTCTCTCTCTCTCTCTCTCTCTCTCTCTCTCTCTCTCTCTCTCTCTGTTTTCTCTCTCTTTTTCTGTTTCTCACACACATCTTTTTCTTTGTCATTCCTCCACATCTATCTCTCACTCTTTCCACTATTTTCTCCCAAACTTATGGATTTCTATCACACACACACTCTCTCTCTCTCTTTCTCTCTCTCTCTCTTTTTCTCTCTCTTTCCTTTTCTATATCTCTGTCTCTCTCTAGCTCCCTCTCTGTCTGTCTGTCTGTCTCTCTCTCTCTCTTTCTCTTTCTCTCTTTCTCTCTCTCTTTCTCTCTCTCTTTCCTTTTCTATATCTCTGTCTCTCTCTCTAGCTCCCTCTCTGTCTGTCTGTCTGTCTGTCTGTCTGTCTTTCTCTGTCTCTCTGTCTCTCTGTCTCTGTCTCTGTCTCTTTCTCTTTTTCTCTTTCTCTCTCTTTCCTTTTTTATATCTCTGTCTCTCTCTCTAGCTCCCCCTCTCTCTCTGTCTGTCTGTCTCTCCTTCTATCTCAACCATACGCCAACCTCATCCCATCTTGAAGCGACTGTTTCCATACATATTTAGTTTCAAAAAGGGGAAAAAGGGAAAATAAGAGATACACGAAATCAGATGGACAAACATTGGACCAATTATTAACTCAGTTTTCGATAGACAAAAAAAAAAAGCTGGATACACTGGGAGATATTAAAGAAAACAATCACTGACTGAAACCGGGAAAATAGAGATCCTGATGCGATGAATATTAATGACTTCAAGAGCGGTTGAGGGAGAGAGAGATACAGAAAGATACAGAGGAATTCATCGAGACAAACAGACAAACAAAGACACAGGCAGACAGTCAGATAGACAAATAGACAGATAGTAGAGACACTGACAGTCCAAGACATAGATATAGGCAGAAGCAAAGCAGACAGACAGACAATCATACAGACATACATGAACAAAAACATAGGAATAATGATAAAGAACATGCGCAGCTTCTATATGAAGAATTCCACAGACTATTTATCTCGCATGATGAATCAAAAATCCTTCAATATTTCAGATCTGATAACAAGCAAGGCCCCGTGCCCGAAGTTCTTAAGGTTGTATCTGGGTTTAACAAGGGCTTTCTTTTTTACTTTTTTTTTTTTTTTTGGAAGGTATCTCCTGATTCCACTGGGAGCATACGGCGTGAAAAGGTATTTTACTTACAGAGGTAACTCCGCTACCAGGCTTTCGCTCTACAGTTAAAGCACATTGTATGTTGTATTCTCACAACAACTGAGCCACGACTATGTCATAAGTCAAGAAGCTAATACTGCGATGGAGAACTACAAGAACAAAAAATAGTGGTTATACACGCAGAAAAAAATAGGAAAGAGGAAACGAAATTCAGAATCTGCTAAAAATAGATTAATTTTGGAGATTTTCAGAACAAAAGTTAACCATCTTTATAATTATATTGCTATTTCAACCTGGATCCTAAATCTAAAATTAGATCTAAAGATATATTTAGAATCTACATCAAGATCGTAAGACGTGAAATGCGCGAAAGACATGCTCACAGACTATTCAGATTTTAGATTTAGACTATTGTCATTATTGTAAATAAGTTTCTGGTCTGATCAATGTTTTCTTTTCTAACAAACTTTATCTAGATTTCACTCATCGCTGCTCTGCAGTCCTTATCTTCTAGTTGGCTGTGTTCGTCTGCTGGTCGAGGACGACTAGACATGGGGAGACAATCCAGCCATGCAGTGAAACCAATCAAATTGTAAGCTAACTTGTAAAATACAGATCTATTTAAAAGTCCTCGCAAGAATTCATTTCATGTAGATTGAAAAAATGCTCAAATATGCATTCCCGCAATATCATATTAAGTGTTCGTATTATTACGGTAATTTATAGCACTATAATCAGCTTTTTAAAGGAAATTGAAATAGATTAAGATAAAAACAGAATCTAGCTGATTTCCCATGTAGTTGTAGCTCAATGTACTGTGATGAGAGAAGGTTTCGTTTGTGGACTTTATTCTGGTTAATCATTGAAAAAAATTGCGAGATTTAAGGACCATAACTTTTTTATCGACTTTCTAAAACTATTTACATTACAGGCAGGTAAAGCTTTCTAATGAGAATATAAAGTCACCCAAATAGAAACTTTTGGAGAGGGATTGGAGAGAGGGGAGGTAGAGCGAATAATCTTAAAATTACAAAAATAAAAGAAATAGCGTATTTAAAATATTTTATATGCCCTATCTTAATATGTTGCTAACAACGTTATGTGGTCGATAAAAATTCACGCAAAGGGCGGGAATCCACTCGATACAGAGTTCAGCGGATTAAAAATTTCAACAACAGGGGAGTTGATATTTTTGTAAAAACACTTGAGTGTTTTCTTTACAAGAAAACTTTGTACTCTCTTCGTAAAAAATGTGGAAATCGACAAGATACGAAAAAAACCTGGAACCGTTCCGAGCATCAACACTTGTTGCTTAAAATCGAGATGTTGGGCTGAAAACTAAAACTGTTCAAGATTTGTGCTTCACTCTTCCATCAGATTCTGATTTTTGTGTGGTTTTATTTGTGCGTAACTGCAAGCTAAGAAAAAAGAAATTAAAGCTGAACATACCCGTACAAATTCTTTGAGTGTGGTGCTAACTATCTCATTATTTCAAGCTAGATGTATTGATGGGGGGCCCTCATTAATCTGGACTTTTTAAAATAAGTCGACACCTTTCTTGCTTCATATATTTTTTGTTGTTTTTTTTTTTTTACCCCAGAGTCTTTGTTAGCGGGAAAATCCAGGATGAGACAAATCCTGTTTTAAGGCTTAGTGTATAGAGGCTAGCAGCTCCAATATATTTGTTACACTCGTGACTGGTGGAAAGTATTTCACAACAAAGGCTTAATGAAATATTACAAATTAGTAAAACATGGCTGTCATGGCAAAGTTCTACTGTTTAAACTGTTATTGTGCAGTTGTTACCACGGCTGCTACTGCTACTATAGCTACTACTACCACTACTACTACTACTACTACTACTACTACTACTACTACTACTACTACTACTACTACTACTACTACTACTACTACTACTACTACAACTACTACAACTACTACAACTACTACTACTACTACTACTACTACTA
>JAWDGP010002306.1:315000-367500 GCA_033675545.1 Elysia crispata
AGGAAGAAAAACAGACAGATGGAGACAGGCAGACAGATTAAGACACAGACGGGCAAAAAGAGGCGGTTTTAACTGACTTTTAACTCCTATTATTGGCGTTGTGTATATGATCACAAGCAACGAATATACAGTTGGACAAACTATCCCTGCTGCAGTCTAGAAAGTAAAGTCGTATAGATATAGAAAGAATGTCCTGACTGCTATAGTGCGTGCACTTCTTTCCGTTCTTGGTAGATTTTTGTGGGAGATAAAATTATCATGTCTTACATTCTGTTAAACAGTAGTAGAAATTTCCTGAAGGAAAAGGTGAAAGAAAAAAAAAAAACATCTTTACGAGAGCTGGGAATACTCTACACAAAGCTCCTAAACTTTACAAAAAATCCACATTCTGAGGGAAATAATATCCTGGACATTATTGTAATGACGTAATTTTTCCTCCAAAAAAAAAAAAAATAAATAAAAGTGGGCTGGCCCAGACGCAAATCCCCATTTTTGACCATTGCGCAGCTTTTCCCGAGCTGATTCCCAAGGGCTTCCGGTTAAGTTTGTCCCTGGCCCCTGTGACGTACAGTTAACTATCATTACTGACTGAATACTGCTGGGTATTAGTGTCCGTTGAGGGAGAAAAAAAGTCTTTTTTCTGGGTTAACTGTGTACAGTAACGTTCATGAAATATTCATTATGTTCTAGTGTTAAGAAATTCAAACCAACAGTAGATATAGATGTGGACTTCATGGACCATTCAGTAATACCTTAGGGCCACAAGCATTAAAAAACGAATCACACTGTTTGCTTACGTTTTGTACACTTTTGGTTCTTGAAACGCAGTTTAGCTTTATTATCCCCGATTTCAGATTGTTCAGTCGGTAGTGCGTTTAACTGACAATATGTAGACTAAGGATTATAATAATTATCCCCGTCACGATCATCACATGGTGGGACCGAATCGCATCTAGCCAGATCTATCCTAGCCTTCGCTCCAGTATAAGAGTGTTTGGGAACTTAGGGGACGTAATACTCAACAAACAACCGACTTCGAGTCAAGTCCAAACTTGATATCTTGGCATAGCACTAAGGTAGATCATAAGGACAAATCTTGAAAGATTTACTTATTCGTTACTGCGGTCAAAAAAATGTATTCTATCATGTTTTTAATGACTACAATACAGGAAAATTTTAGCTTTTTCCACCTCAAAGTTTAAAATAGAGAGAGAGAGAGAGAGAGAGAGAGAGAGAGAGAGAGAGAAAGAGAGAGAGATAGAGAGAGAGAGAGAGACAGACAGACAGACAGACAGACAGACAGACAGACAGATAGACGGACAGACAGACAGACAGACGGATAGAACGAGAGGGAGGGAGGGAGAGAGAAAAGGGAGAGAATATTTTGTCAAAAGAGACAAAACATTGCTTTTTCAGAAGATCATTCAAAGTAATCTGATGAGAAGACATTCATTTTTCTTTTTTTTACAATTGCGTTCGCCATTCACCGAGAAAACATTTGATATTAAACTATTTTCTACAAGCATCTGTTAAATTTTTGAATAATTAACACTCTCCGGCCCGCTCGACAACGAAATAAGAATCATTACAAAAAAAAAACAACCCAAAAAACAAAGAGACATAAAACTGAGTAGGAGCTAAACAGGTTTCTTTTTCCCCCGTGTATTCTTCAGGTCAAGGGAATGTACTCCAATTAAAAAAGGGAAACAAGAAACCGAAACAGTTGAAACAACAGTGCGCTCCCTTGTGAGTCGCGGCTGGGAATTGGAAATTTATTTAACGCTGCAATCAAGGGCTGTAACCTCGTGGTGCCAGACAGTAGGTCGAGCGGGGCCACAGTGAGATATCGAGTAGCCACCGATTGAGGTCATGATTCTGTCCAGGATGCTGGGTTAGTAGATCAAGGTCAGCTTCAAATTCGAATGCTTTCAGAAAGAGAAGGTCAAAAATATTAACAGTCCCAATTACATGGATCGGAATGTAATGCAATATACAATGCAATTTACATATTATTATAGAGAGTGTAGTCACTGACATTAGTGTGATCACAAATTTAAATGATGTGATACACACACACATACATATATAATAAATAATATACATATCATAACCTATATAATAGAGAACTACTCTTGGTTTTTTTCCCCTTTTAAGTCAATATATATGTATATATATTTTGAAAAATTGTCCTACCTAGTTATGCAGTCCACGACTTCGAGGTTTCGTGCCTAGTGACACACAACTGTATGTATATATATTTATATATCGCTACGTTGATCAAGCCGATGTTGAGAAGCAAATTTAAAGGCTTTCCATGGTGCCGCCACTGAGTGTTTAGCCTCTGTCGGGTAGTATCTTGTATTCGGCTCAACGTTCAGACCAACTTTAAGCGATTCTGAAAATTCGTTTGGCGAGTGTTGAGTTCAGATCTTCCGATATATTCGGACGTCTTTCTGGTCAGTTTTGACTCAAAATGGGATCAAACTCTTTACCGCTATCCGAGTTCCATGCGCGCTTCTGAAAACATTTAAAGTAAACTTTTACCTCATGAATTCATTTATAGAAATACCAGAACATTTCTACCGGATTGGCAGTCAAAACAACAAAAATATGTGATATGATCACTACTTTTATTTACAGCTACCCATATGTGGCTGAGACAGCCAATCTTCGATTTTTCGAATCTCGCAAACATGTTCTTTGATTTGCCGAGGGTAACTTCTTTCAGCATATTTTCCGCCGGAGAAGTAAAGTTTATTGATCAGAACGGCTTCTCAGCTGACTTGTAAAGGGCACCAGATACTTTTGTTCCTTTGCTTACCCGCTGATAAACTAACATATTTATTGATGGTGATAGTAAAGCTTTAAGGTTTTATTCCAACGTAAAAATGGTTTCCACAAAAGTGTAGTTGTAAACAAACTTTCGCATACGAGAACTTTTTTTTATTTAAAATTGTAGTAGTAGTAGTAGTAGTAGTAGTAGTAGTAGTAGTAGTAGTAGTAGTAGTAGTAGTAGTAGTAGTAGTTGTAGTTATAGTAGTAGAAGTAGTAGTAGTAGTAGTAGTAGCAGCAGCAGCAGCAGCAGCAGCAGCAGCAGCAGCAGCAGCAGTAGTAGTAGTAGTAGTAGTACTTTGCATTTAAAAGACCTTTGTTTAGTTTCATTTTATCATCTCGCGTAAATTAGTGTGCTCACATTCTCTATAATACGTAAGCAAAAAAAAAAAAAAATTATTTTTCGTTTCCCAGATGTCTAGATCTACATAAAGACTACCGTTTTAACCTTGCTTAACTTAGATTGGCACCTGAAATTCGACCTAAACTTTAATTTTTTTAAAATTTCGTAGTTCTAACTGAAGTTGAAGAAAAGAGCATAATAAAAGATGGGTTTTCATTTTTTGTTTTTTTTTTCCTTGAAATATCACCTCGCCTGTCTAGTCCTAAGAGCCAAAAGATTCCATCTGCTTAATAAAAAAAATGTCTTTTATCCTGAAGCTTTTGGTTCTAAATCCGTTGCCAGTGTTTTATTATATCATTTCACTTAATCTAATTCCGGCTACACATAAAAAGATCCTAACAATTCAGCTTTTCAGTTGTTGCCCTTGGCACAAATTTTTTCTGCTTATTCTACCCTGCGAGACGCTTCACAAATTCTCCGCTCAGAAATTTAAATCTAGATCAAACGATGCTTTTTATATGGACGGTTTAGTAGAAACCGTTGTCTTTTAGAATCTATATTTTTCATTTTGTTTTTGTTTTAATTATAAATAACTTTGGAGTAATTTTAAGCATTAAATGCCGATATCCTATAGGTGTGAATCAAATAAATGAAAGCAATACCTTAGTCACGAATCAAGAAAAAATTGCCCAATATTTGTGGATGAAAAGCATTTAAGTTAGATTTTAACGTTTAGAAAAATAAATCTTTAAAGTTGTTTAGGCTGAATAAATCCATTAACTTTAGACTCAAAAGAATATTCAATATTCAGTTTTATGAAGAAAAAAAAGTTAACCTCTCTCTCTCTCTCTCTCTCTCTCTCTCTCTCTCTCTCTCTCTCTCTCTCTCTCTCTCTCTCTCTCTCTCTCTCTCTCTCTCTCTCTCTCTCTCTCTCTCTCTCTCTCTCTCTCTCTCTCTCCCTCCCTCTCTCTCTCTCTCTCTCTATCTCTCTCTCTCTCTCTCTCCCCATCTCCCTCTGTCTCTTAATATATATATATAATATATGGCACAATCTGTTCTCACTTTGTCTTTTACTATTTTCATGGTTTTACCCTCCAGGCAGGTAATTTTTTTTTTTTTTTTTTTGTAGGCCTACATGGCCTGTTTCAAACTTGAAGTATTTACCTTTCTAACAGCATGGGGTCCATGAATCCCAGATTTGATTTCATATATATATTTTTTTTCGTTTGCTTGTTTTTTGTTTGTTTGTTTGTTTGTTTTTTGTTTTTTTTTTCTTTATGCAGATCATATTGTGGAATTTTTTGTTATTTTTGTTGATTTTGCACATGCTATTTTTTTTTTCTTTTTAGGGTGACTTTACTATTCACAAAACAGGTTCGTTACTGATGTTTGTTGATAATGGTTTTATTCTTGCGATTTTTGTAATATTTCCGTCCACAGATAGTAAGAAAGTTCAAAGCATGACCCCTAGCTAGAGCTTCTGGCGCTATATTTGGATCACATTTACCCAGGCTTGTCAGGAGGCCACCGACCGACATGAGGTTCTTTGAGTAAATTCACCAAAATTCAAAATTGTTTTTAATTATGACCATCAGTCAGATACTTTTTTTTAATTAAATAAAATGTTTCAATGATTCAGAAGAAAAAAATTATTTTGCTTTGACTTTGAAAATTGTGTATGTTTGAGAGCTTATAGAGTACAAAAGTTGACCACTGAAATGTCCATACACTTGCTCAGAGCAAGGGCGTCAAAATGTGCAACTGGCTACCCTAGCTCTTACAATAATACGCTCTATTAGCTAGAACTGTGACAATAAATTTTAGATATTCACAAGTACACATTTTTTATTCAAATCAAGACTTTTTGTAAAGAACTAAAAAATTAAGTGCTTTAGTTCAGAAATTTCACCGTCCCAGATACTCAACTTTACATGTCGTGCAAACAAAAAGATCAACATAACCAAATAACCCAAACTCAATGATTAGATACATCAGATCTTTTCCTTCTGTGGCTCCCATACCAGGATGACCACCACGTCCAGGCAGATCTGTTTATTCACTGTAAACTGATATACCTAGACCAAAACACATCAAATGTTAACAAAATTGGCCGATAGTGGTTATATGCATATTTACAGAATGTAAAAAATGCATAATTAGCTATGGAGGGATTGCTGACTTTACAACATCAATATTGTCTGACAATACATGATAACTTATTATAAAAAAAGGTAAACAACTAAGAACGAGGAAAGGAAAGGGAAAATAAAGCGGGCCTGAATATAGTGCTGGGAGAAGACACAATGCTAGTGACATAATTTTTATTGGGCTGGACACCTGACTTTGTTTTCTAATCACCCCACCTACTCTCCCGTATATCTTCCTTTATCCTTCTCTGTCTGCCTGTCTTTATGTGTGCGTCGCTCCGTCTATCTGTTTGTCCTTTTGTCTGTTTGTTCATGTCTCTCAGTGTGTCTGTTTAACCATCTGTCTGTCTGTCTCTCTCTCTCTCTGTCTCTCTCTCTGTCTCTCTCTCTGTCTCTGTCTCTCTCTGTCTCTGTCTCTCTGTCTCTCTCTCTCTCTCTCTCTCTCTCTCTCTCTCTCTCTCTCTCTCTCTCTCTCTCTCTTTCTATCTATCTATCTCTCTCTCTCTTTCACGTGTCCTAGAAACAAGGCCCAACTTATCATTGAGGTAATACTAAACCTGGGTAAAGCTTACAACTAAGGCGAAGTAAGATACATCATTATTTTGTTAGTAACAGAGTTACATTTTGATAGTTTAAACATGAAACTTTGAAATTTGCAAAATGTCATTTAAAGCACCCCTCCACACCTCCAACCCATACACCCTCACGCAAAAATGCATAATCAAAATAATAATAATAATAATAATAATAATAATAATAATAATAATAATAATAATAATAATAATAATAATAGTAGTAGTAATAATAGTAATAATAATAAAAATAATAATAATACATGCCCTTCATCATGTGGCATGATACCGCTGTAATCTCCAATTCTTAACTTTTAATGTTTTCCTGCACGTTTGGAGAACTTGACATAGTTTTTAGGGTTGTCTGGTGATCTGGGGTCAAATCAGCGCCTCTTGGGACCTTGATCTTCAGCCTAATGCAACAAGTATATTCATTATTATTTAGTTGCGTGTTTCTGTTGTTGCTTGTTTGTTTTGTTTTGTTTTTTTGTTTACCGGATAAAATGGCCGTGATTTAGATCTAGACAGTTAAAGTGACTTAAATTAATCTATGAAAATAGCATAGGGCCTTAATTATTCAAGACCTTGCTTAATCCCGTAATATTCAAGCAAACGAAGAAATCATAACCACGTTACGTGCTGTACATCACGAAGTTTAAGAATAAGAATAATTTATGAGATCTTTAATTTTGTTAAGAACATTTTGATAATGACCCGTAATATATTTTTTTATGTGCATTTGGCTACTTGTACTGGTATTATGTATATATTATGATTATAATTATTATAATTATTATTATTATTATTATTATTATTATTATTATTATTATTATTATTATTATTATTATTATTATTATTATTATTATTATTGTTGTTGTTGTTGTTGTTGTTGTTGTTATTGTTGTTGTTGTTTAAAGGAAAATCCAAGGCGAACATTTTGATTCCTGCTTTTCTTTAAAAAAATACACCATAAAAATCAAGGCCTCGGTTTGAACAAAGGGTAAATAAAAAAAAAACGTACCTCGTTTGGAAATTATCTCGGAAATGTAAAAGTTTAATCTGAAAAATTCAATGTAAAAAATAATGGCTAGAGAATTATTCTTGTCACGACAGTCAATATTTTGCTAACCATGGTGCCCCGTATCCAGGTGAGGGTCAAGGTCACGTTACGGCAAGGTTTTTTGTTTTTTTTCCCCCCTCTTGCGAGACGAAGCTACATTCTACATCTCGCAAGAGATTACTTGCCTCTTGTGACGTCACAGCAAACTGTGGAATAGCGTTACTAGCTGCATGTCGTTTTATCTACATATATTTGTGACTGCTATCATTATCATCACGTGTGTCATCAGAACTTGTTTTTTCGTGAAATCATCGTGTCTTCTTGTTGCTGTTGCTTTGTTGTTGTTTTTTTTAAAGGGGAAGTATATCTGTGGAAACAAGAAGTAAACTAACGCACGTACGCAGCTGAATACACCTTAATATATCATGGTGCGAGAAAGGCAGAGAGAGAGAGAGAGAGAGAGAGAGAGAGAGAGAGAGAGAGAGAGAGAGAGAGAGAGAGAGAGAGAGAGAGAGAAAGAGACGAGGCAGAGATAGAATTAAAGTTAAAGACAGACTGAAGAACAAAGAGGTTTGGGACAAGATAATGTTGAGAAAACAGTTGAAGAATGATTCAGAAAAGAGAAAAAAAGACAAAAATTAACCGAGGAGAGAGAGAAGAAAGATGGAAGGTGGAGGTAGGTGGAAGATGAAAGAGAAAAATTAAAAAAAGAAGGATACTTCCTTCATAGGAGGATCGCTCAAAGTCTGTCAACTAAACTATTTCATTAACTCAAATGATTTTTTTTTCTAATAAATCCCGTGATATTTTTCAACAATGTTTGCCATTTGATAATTCCTGTCTATTTCGTAGGCGTTTCTGTTACATAAGAATAGGTATGCCAACTCCTAGATACTCGGATGAGAAAAGCTACTGGTCCGAATATCCCACAACTCTTCATTACAGGTGAAGACACATCGCCCGTTCTTAATCAACACCGGAGCTCAAGTTTCAGTAATCCTGGCCTCACCTTTTGACAAACACGCATGTCCAGGAGGTACCCCATTGCAAACTGCCAGCTGAACTCCGATTCGAACCTGAGGGTCACATGACATTTCACGATTAATTCAAGGAAGGAAGATTGCATAGCGAAAAACTGGACCTCTGTGCGTTTATAAAAAAAAAAAAAAAAGATACGATAGCAATCGAAGCCTCGATTTTGACCAAGTGTAAACGGAAAAGCTTTTCTCGGTACGAAATGATCTCGGAAAAATAAAAGTTCAAGGCAAAGATTCAAGGTAGAAAATGTCTAAAATCTTATCTTTTTCAAGAAAGCCAATTGAGTATGTTAACTTCAATGCCCCGTTTCCGATTTCAGGTCAACATGAAGGTTGCAAGTTGCTTTTTTGTCCCCGCTGACGAGATCAAGCGCAGTGCATTTTCTTTTTCTCGATGCGTCAGTTTTATGGACATTTCCTTAACTTTCGTTTGTTGTTGAAAGTTTAGTAATGGCGGCTGATGCGGAAGTTTAGTAGGTTCTACTTCAGAGAAAAATATTTTACAATTTACAGGTAGATCTAGACCGTAGTATGTAAGTATTTCCCTTAGTTTTACCCATATCATAATTTAGAAAATATACTTAGTCCGATGTGCTTGTAGTCATGGCTTTGTTTTCTAGTGCGAAATAAAAAAGAAAATAGTGAATTGTTGCACCCACTGGATCTAGATCTAGATCTAGATCTAGTGCCCGTATTCAAAACATTTTGGATTTAACGCACACGTAAAATTAGCGACCTGTCTTTATAACGATAGCGTTATCTACGATGTATTCAGAAGATTTTTTTAACGTCATCGTAAACACCGCCGTATTCAGAACATTTGTCTAACGATAGCGTTAAAATAATGACCGAGATAATTAATTTATCATTTACTTTTGGCGTGTTTTGCAAAAATTGTCACTTTTCACCCGGAAGTTAAGGCTGTTGCCTTGTTTACATTTCATATCGGGCTTGACAACGATGTTTAATGTATAGAAAAAAACTGTTTGGAACATTATGCAGATTAATGGTTCTTGTTCTAGCTGCAACCCAAGGATGAAACTGTTGTTTAAAAATATATATATAGTCTTTGCTTTAACATAGTGTCCCTCATCTGATCTAATAAAGAGCTAGATCTAGATCTAGATCTAGATTTAAATCTAAGCTTATTTAGACCTACAATCATAACAATGCCTACAGTTAATCTAGACTTTGGAAACTCAATGCAATGCATTGTAAGATGTTGTGGAACAATAATTGGTACCCAATAATTGCTGTTCAGAATCGAGTTCAAGAGTTAAAACTTAAATTCCCAGCATGTTATCTCTCATTTGATTTATATAAGAGTTATGCCTAGATCTAGATCTAGATCTAGATCCAGGCCTTAAAGCAAACCTGTGTCTGTACCTAGATCTAGATCTAAATTAAAATTTATTAAGGTAAAGTAAGAGGCCTTTAGATGCATAATTACTCTTTGACTGAGTCTAAATAACCTAAAGGACCACATAGACTACGTTATTTGTTCAATTTCATATGAGTAAAATGTTTCTAATCATTATAGCCCATGCCAAGTTTTTTTTCAAGATTTAGATGGGAAAGGCCCTTCATTAATGTCCATTGGTAGTAATGCTACTGCAAATCGTTATAATATTAGTTTTATAAAAGTGAAAAAAAAAAAAGAAGAATTGGGCTTGTAGCAATACTTTCTCTTAATTCAGCTAACATTAGGATGAATTTGAAAAATTAACATCCCTTGGATTGACTACCTTTTTATGTATATTATAGCTCTTTTCCTGGTTACTCTCATTTTCCAAATTATTTAGAAAAGTCTTTACAGATTATGATTATAAATGAAAACCATAGGTGAAAACATTCTATTACTTCTAGGTATAAAGTACCCTCTCTCATGGGAATAACATACTCATTATTTTTTTTTTAATTTGTACATTTACTCTTTTTAATAATTATTCACAAAAATTAATGATGTAAAATGTGTGTTCTACGCCTGGTTTGTATTGAAAAAAAAAAAAGCTCAATTGAGATGAAATTAAATAATGCTGAAATAATACAGTATCTTAGGCACTACATAAAAGTGCTTGCAATTGACCTCCTTTAATTTAATCCAACTCTTTTAACAGCAACTACGTATAAATGCATTTTTAAAGTCTGTGCCCCCCCACCCCTTTTTGTTATCCATATACCAATACTTTGAAAAATCAATTTTAAAACTTGATCAATTTTTCAAAACGTGCAACATTGTTCACAGATTTTCAATCTCTGTGCATTTAAAAATATATAAATCTTTTTGTTCTTTTTGTAGAGGAGTATAACATTTAAAATGTTTAGTGGCCAGCTTGTTAAGTTGAAGGAACAATAAACAAACACAATCTTTTTAAAACTGGATAGAAAGAAGTTATTTATAAGCAAGTCTTTGAACAGAAACTTTTAGCCATTACTAAATGACTTCTCTTTCTCTTACATGTATTGTTTGTTAGTTTATATGTTTTTTATAATCTGAATAAAGAAAAATCAGCAACATATAATTTGAGATCAGCATGTGCAATTTCAGCAATATTCAGTTTCTATCACAGTTTTGATTTGCTTAATTCAATGTCTTTTTAAAATATCACTGCTCACTTCAGTAAATTTTTTTTAGGATAATTAATCATTTAAATAATTCAAGACAATACATTTTGCACTTCTGCAAAATGATATTCGCTTATATACATATAGTCTACATGTAGTGGGTAAATCTTGTAAATTACTTTTCAATTTAGAACATTGGAATGAAAAAGTTCATTTTTACTGCATGAAATTTATTCATAAGTTTGTTGAGCTGCCTGTTTTCTGTCTCTGTAACTTGTTGAAGGTACTGGAGGAAAACAATAAGATCTCCACTCTTTATTTATTGAAAACTGCAGATTGAAAAAGTTGAATAACATAAAGTGATGCATTTCAAAAGAAAAGTAATGCTTTTGTATTTCTTGGTAAATAAAACGTTTTGGTTACCTAAATTTCACCGAGAAAAAAAAGATTGACTCTATGTACCATTTGCAAAGTCCAATATTGAAATCGCTTCGTTTTGAGGGATTTCATTTTCTAAATTCATTTGGCTTTTTTTTCCGAATAAGCAATAATCTTTAATACCCAGGTGAATAAGGAATGAAATATTTTTTTAAATAATGGCTTCCATTGGGCTTGATTTAAAAAAAATGTCCTAATTCTAAAAGAAAGCCTAAGGCAAAATCTCATGACTTCAATAATGATTGATCATTAAGTTCATTTAAAAAATCAGTTTACCAAAGTATAAGAGAGCAATATATACATGTATGTATCATTAAATCTGACTATAATTATTTTTTGAATCTCTTATTTTTTTTTTTTAAAAAGTGTGCTCACTTTTTGTTATAATGCATAAATTTAGAAGTTATGGGTTTTTGGGGATAATATTTTTATTTTCTATGAAGCTGGACTAATGGGGGCTGATATGTAAAAACATTTTTTTAAAGTAAGAGCAAATACTACTACTACTACTACTACTACTACTACTACTACTGATGATGATGATGATGATGATGATGATGATGATGATGATGATGATGATGATGATGATGATGATACTAATAATAATAATAATAATAATAATAATAATAATAATAATAATGATAATAATAATAATAATTATAATGATGTTAATGAGGTTTAAAAAAGAAAAAAACAGAGAAAATCAAAAGAATATTATCTCAAGAACTGTGGAACTCATGCATTTTGAAAACTGGTTTGTGGAATCACCACAAAATAAACCATGTACTTCTCTTTTCATAATTTCAATCATGGATGTGCCTACTTCCATTTGAATTAGGAAAATGCCAGCGTTGAATTTTGAGACAATTTTTAATACATACATCAGTCTCACAATATGCTAATAACTGCTGGAAAATGAGAATTTGTAAAGAAAACCTTACTATCTAAGTATCTCTCCCTCTGTCAGTAAGTTCGTCTGCCTGCCTCTCTCTCTTTCTGTGTTCCTGTCTCTCTTACTTTCTTTTCTCTTTACTTTGGTGATATGTAGATACATTTAAAGAGAAAAACGAGAGAAACAAAGAGGGAGACAGAGAGAGAGAGAGAGAGAGAGAGAGAGAGAGAGAGAGAGAGAGAGAGAGAGAGAGAGAGAGAGAGAGAGAGAGAGAGAGAGAGTTGTTGAAAAGCTAGGAATTTCATTAAATTAATACTGTAGTCATAGTCTGCACGAGTCTGCAACTGTACAAAATCACCAAAGGCATTTAACTTCATTTCAAGTAGTTTGAGTTTGATTGCAATTGCTCAGCCTTGATAAATGAATAAAGCTAACATCTCTCTCTCTCTCTCTCTCTCTCTCTCTCTCTCTCTCTCTCTCTCTCTCTCTCTCTCTCTCTCTCTCTCTCTGTATAAGTTTATACCATCTTGTAACGAAATTCTATTTCGTGGCTTACTGGATTATGTGACGACAATTAAACTTAAACTACCGTACATGTAGGTTTAGTCTATTCATCATTCACCACTTTCAAATTCATAGATTCTGTAGTGTTTGCAGATCATCTTTGCAAAACATTTAACTTGCAATCTTTTTTTTTTTTTTTTTTTTTTTTGTTACTGCACTTGACAAGATCGAATTTTCAATCTAGGTCTAAGTCTAGCTAGTCTACATTTCAGATCACTTCTGTAGATCTAAGACTTCAGTAACTGAACTCATAGTATTGTCGATAGATTTTTTTCCTTTCCATCCCTTTTTTTTTTTGTTTTACCATTCACTCACATTTGATTATTCTCCGTTATTTTGTAGCTGAGTAATAAAAAGGCATCAGATTTTATTCAACTCTTTTCTAATCTAGATCTAGATCTAGATCTATAGCAAAATATATTTAAAGAATATAAAAAAGTGCATTAAGTCTGTCTTGCAAACACTCCCAAAGCCACCATATTGGGAGAGAAAAACAATTCCTTGGTTACCAAAACGATAGGAAAGTGTTCGTCACCTAAGTCCATTAAAGCGATCGTAAAAATTTAAGGGTAGGCCTGAACCTATCGTTAACGCGATCGTTAGCTCTCTTTAAAAAGTCCCCCCTAAGGATAACCTAACGACCGGTCGTTAGCGAAAATGTGCCTTCTGAATACGTCGTTAAATTAACGCATGCGTTAGCCAGTTAAGGACAACCTAACGATAGCGTTAAATTCTTCTGAATACGGGCACAGATATCAAGATTCTAGTTCTAGGTCTCGATCCAGCACTGTCATTAATAGATTAAATTAGGACTGAATAATGAGTAGATCTAGATCTAGCTCCTTTTTTTTTGTTTCTGCTATTTTCCTTTTAGGTGCATATCTAATCAATGTTGGATTCAAAATAAAAAAAAAATTCTTTTGTGGTAACGTAATGAGGTTGTCAAATTTTTGTTGATGTATTAATTATTTTTTTAACTGAAAAAAACTTAAAGTTTCGTAAAAAACAAAAACAAACTCGAAACTGGGTCTAAATTCTCTTAATTTATTATTCTGAGGCTGAATTTCAAATTACAACCTGACCTAGGCCCTAAGCCTTTCACATATTGAAGGGATAGATCTTATTGTTAGTATGCTGTTGCCCTTGCTGTTTGATTTGAAGTAAAACTCAAATATTATAGTCTTAGTCTTACCTTACCAAATTGGTTCAACAGATTCCTAACAATATATTTTATCAATTTCAGACTGTAATCAGTGAATTACAGAAAACAGATCTTCGGCATGCAGTTTAACGGATTTGTCTGGTGGACCTCATGGCTCAGTATAAGTGCTGTGGTTTGCCAATTAGTTGTTGAGAAAAAACTGAAGAGCATTGTAGGAAATGTAGAGAAAGACACACCATATGGACGGGTAATGTTTTGCTGGTTAAGCAAGCTCTGTAGATTGGAATTTATTTTTTCAGTGTCTTTAAAGCTTTATCTCTTAAAATTTACATTGATATCATGGTGATTTCTGCTCAGTGAAAATGTGCTTGTTGTTACCATAGAGATTAGTTTAAATGCTTGACACAAATTCAGTCGTCTTTATCTCATCAGCAAGATTATTTTGTGTTTTTGGTTAATGTACAGTTAAAATTAATTTTAGGTTTCCATGGCTTTGATCAAAAACATTTCAAACCTGAATTTCCCTGACAGAGAAGAAGAAGTAATCAGCCATTAAATACTTGTGGTTATTTTCTTCTGAACATTGGGTTACTTTTTCTATGATTATATGATGTTTCATGAGGAATGTAATTAATTATCTTACATTTTAATTTCAATGATGAATGAATTTAAGGTCACTTTTTTGCAATGTGTGTTTTCATTTATGTCCGCAAAGAATCATGTTTCTCTTTTCTAGTAATTAATTTTGGACTATGAGAGCTGTTATTTGAAGAGAGCAGACTTTTTTTTTTAGAAGGGACTAATTCCATATCTTAAAAAAATTTTCATATTATAGAGATAGTCAAGTAAACATATGCTAGACTTCCCTATTGAAAATATTGATGTCTCATCTTATAACTGTGCATTGCCATCTATGATGAGCCAGAAAAGATTGCCTTTTGGCGAATAGACTTCATTAATTTTTAATGACAATTTTTCTTTTTTTTTTTTATCCTCCAAACTCATTCAAAAATTTGCAGATTCGCGGTCTGACTTACTACTCTCAATACGAGCAGTTGCCGGATCGACAGATAAATGTTTTCCTGGGGGTGCCGTATGCAAAAACCTTGGCTCAGCATGGGAGTCAGTGGAGAGAAAAATACAGATTCCATGTAAGTCTGCTGTGCATTTGGTTTAATACTCTATACCACTACCAGTGTAAGTAAAACGATTATTTTCACACCTTTTGCTTTAGCTGAACTTGTAGTTTTGCTTTTATAAACGTTTTTTCTGTTTACTTATAGAAATACAGACCTGCCTATGTTATAGTTTAATCATAATTTATAACAGCAAGGTATGAAATATTATATGCTGATAAGAAAGACTGAAAGTACACTATACCAAAATTTGGTTTCCTTTGCTTTAGATGTGTTCAATTTAAACACTTTTAAAGAAAAAATAAAGAGCTATTGATATTCATTGTTTTGAAACTGCCTGTTCATTTGTCATATCAGCGTTGATCCTCTGGTATTCATTTCAGCATTTGTCTTAGTTATGTGCAATACGTGTTTATATTTAATTTTATGATAGCATCAGATTAAATTTTCCCCCCCTGCTGCTCTCCTTGTATTTTTAAGTTCTACTTCGTAAGATCTAGATAACTTGGATCAGACAGACCTGACATAAATCAAACTTACAGTTGCATGTTTTTAAAAAAATCTCTATGAAATATTTTATATTGAACCATAATTACATTTTTATTGAACTCTGAGTGAGACCATTATTGTATACCCATCTCTGAATTACATTTCCCATTTCACCCTCTCTTCATCCTTTGTCTCTGGGATTGTGTTAAAAGATTAAAAAAATTATCAAAAGAATCACTATGAAGTTCCTTTGGTTAAGATCTAGCAAAAAGAAATATGAAGGAAGGAATGAGTCTGTATGGACTGTTGTTACTTGAACAGATAGATTACTAATTTTTTTTTTATGATCTCTGACATAGGAATTTTGTACCATAGATGATTGTACATCATAGAGTCAGTACAGTCAGCTGACAAGAAAGTTCATCATTGCCAACTTTGATTATTTAAATCCAGAACCCAGATGATGATCCATACTGGCATGGTACATATGATGCCACGAAGCACAAGCCTGCCTGCCCACAGATGCCATGGTATGTGAAGGAAACTGTGTATGATTTCAGTCAGGTTGCCGAGGATTGTCTCTATTTGGATATCTACACTCCGAATGTGAGTTTTTTTGAAACATATGTTTTGTGATTCTTAAATGAGATATAGATAAATGTGAAATGAAACCTGATATTTTAAACAATTCCTTTGTGGAATACATGTGTAGGGACACTACAAAATGAGACGTTTTGCTGCAGACGACTACTTGGCAAAATTACTTGTTCCTCAAGAAGGCTTGAAATCATTGCTATTTAAAGTGCTTTTACTTCTGAAACGATATGGAAGTTAAAAAATTAGAGCAATATAAAAAGTGGAAATTTCAAGCTTTCTTTAGGAAAAATGCATTTACCCTAAAATTTCTCTGCCGTAAAACGTCTCATTTTGTGGCGTTGCTACACACATGAGGATTTGATTTATATTGTCATTGCCCACTACATCAATAGAAAAAGAGAGGATTCTATATGATATTTGCATGAATTCCTTTATGTGTGATCATGCAATAAAACCTCAGTTTGTGAATTTGTGCTCTTTGAAATGATTTTCAGCTATAGTCAATTGTGTGGCGTGTAGAGTTTGGGGTAATTCTCAGATTTCTTCATATCTCAACAGCCTGCTAATGTGTTATGTCTTTAGTACTGCATGACATTTACACTTGTGCAAATTATTTGAGATATGGCCATGCATATTTCGTGAGAAAATCTTCCAGCTCAACTTCGAGAAGCAAAATGAAAGCCCTTCATTCCCTGGGTGCGACTTGACATAATTTCATTAATCAATAACTTCTATTTGAAAGTTTCCATGTCTGCACTAGCATGGAAAATTCTGTGGGTTTTTTTTTTTTATTTTATTTTTGGGCTAACCAGAGAAGCAGGTCTATGTAAGGGGGAGAAATATGTAAATGGTTTAGCCAAAGCCAGGAGCAACATTTCATTGAAGTAGCCT
Source organism: Elysia crispata (assembly GCA_033675545.1). NCBI lineage: Eukaryota > Metazoa > Mollusca > Gastropoda > Plakobranchidae > Elysia > Elysia crispata. The sequence goes on from JAWDGP010002306.1 coordinate 331,726, forward strand.
TGCTCAAAAAAAAAAAAAAGGGCAAGAAAACCTTATTTTTTTCACTAACACTTATGAGACCTAATACTGCATACAGGCTTATCTTAGGTTGGCAAGTAAGCAATCTATGCTAAACAAATAAAGTAAAATTTAGTTCATGAGCCACCTTTATGTAGCGGAAATAAGATATGAATCCTAGGTTCAGGGATATCCCTTTTTCTGACCAGCAACGCAGCACTGCTACATACTTGAAAAGCTTTCTGTGATTCTGAGCAATTTCATGGAAAGATGGTTTTGAAATATTTATGAGTTTAGACCAGTTGAAATTAAATTTTTAATTTGAAGATGGTGAGCGCAACAAATGTTTCTTTTTTTTCTTAGAACTTCAAATGATTTTTTTTAACATATCTATCCAGATTGCAAGTGAGTCTAAGGACAACCCTTCTCCCAATCTTTATCCTGTGATAGTCTTTCTTCATGGCGGTGGATTTATCATGGGGGCCTCAAAACAGTGGCCAGGGGTCTTTCTAGCTGAGCGTTTTACTGTAGTGGTTGTCGTGAACTTCAGGATGAATGCTTTAGGTAGGTAACTTATGCATAGGTTGTGGAATAAAGGTCATGTGTAGTATTTTATGTCTGTCAAGAGATCTTTCTCAAAGTTTGTGAGAAAAAATGCTTTTAAAATTATTCTCTCTCTTAGGAGCAATGCTGAGAAGGCATATTTTGCCACAAACACATGTAAAATGTTTTTTTAATTTCTATTAAAGCTGCTTATGGATCCAAATATTTTATGAGAGCTCAAGAAGGAGAGAAGGTTTACAATTATAAGTTAATTTAGCTTTAAGGACCACACGTGAGAATGTTTTTTTTTTTTAATTTAATAGGTTTTAAGTCAGAGAATAAATTAAAGTTAAGTATCTTTGTATTTCCATTTCCTCAAGTTACTGGCCTGCCATCTTTTATATAAGGATTTTTGGCAACTGTTTCAAATTATTATCTTTTTTTATTTTGTTTTGCAACATTTGTGTCAATAACTTTGTATGTCAATTGATTGCACTTGGTTTTAGGTTTGGAATCTTTGGATACTATTTATTTATAGCTGTAAACAAATTTGTTTTTTCTTTAAACTGGTTCTACTAATAACTGTATAAGTGACTGTACATAAAAGTGATTTTTGCAACCTTATGTTGCAGTTCTTTTTTTTCATCAGTTTGTCAAAACATCTTAATAATAAAAAACCTTTTCCATTTTCCAATAGGATTCCTGAGCACAGGAGACATTTACTCTCCAGGCAATTATGGAATGTTTGACCAGGTGAAAGCCATGCAGTTTGTTAAAAAGGCGATCAGATCCTTTCGTGGTGACCCTAACCGAATCACACTGATGGGCCATAGTTCAGGAGCTGCTGCTGTTGGCATGCATCTGCTCTCCCCTCGTAGTGTCAGTAAGTGAGAAATTTGTTGGCCTGTTGTATTTTTGTTATCTCTCTCCATGATCTATTCGTTGTAGTGTCAGTAAGTGAGCACTTTCAAAGCTTGTTGCCTGTCTGTTATCACTCCCTCCATGATCTATTCATCGCAATGTTAATAAGTGAGAAATTTCATAGTCTATTGTCTACAGAAGCATTACACAGTGTTAAAGGTAAATAGAGGCTTATTTGTATATCAATTGTAGGCAATGCTGAAAATGGGGGTCACTTTGCTCTGCAAATTCCTAAACATCTTTTGAAAATACTTTCCAATTACCAAATGGTTTTTTTTTATGCGTAAAGTGCTTCTGCCATATCCTTAATGTTTTTCTCCGTATTCATATTTTTAATAAATTCTCTTATTGCAATTACCCTTGTTTTTTTTTTCCCCTTTGATTGCTTGTTAATCAAAATTATAACTTCCTCAGACTTGTTTAACCGAGCTGCAATGCTAAGCGGCTCAGAGTTGAGTGAGTGGGCAGTTATTTCCAGGGAAGAATCGATAGAGTATGCCAAACGTCTGTCTAAGGAGGTTGGCTGTCCTGTAGGTGACTCCATGCAGATGGTTGACTGCTTGCGGAATTTTCGCAGCTTTGAACAAATCGTCAATGCCTCATCCAAAGTTCCTATGCTGGTCAGTATAGGTGAACGAAGAGATTTTTAAAAATCATCTTCACCATCATACTAATTTTGGCAAGATTATGTGAATTTGTAGTGAAGTTTTACCTGAAAACTGATATTGAAAGTTTGGAAAGTAGTTCAAAATTTAAAAAAAAGAAAAAATCCAGGAAAACCTGAAACCATTGAAAAATATGATTGAATAGTTTGTGTGAAGGAAAAAATAGAACAGATTAGATGAGAAGAACTCAAGGCTTGACCCAGTTGAAGTTGTATGAAATATCCCTAGTTAAAAGATTTAAAAGTGTTTATTCATACTTGAATCATCAAAATGAAGAAAGCTTCAAAGAGATTGTATTTTCTAAAATCATCATCATATGTGTTCTAAATCCTTTCAGCTCTTCTGGCCATTTTAAGGATATCAAAAGAATGCTCAAGCAAGCATGCTTTCTCTCACTCTATACAGACCTAAACCTTGAGCTGTGAATGTTTTTTTTTGTGGTTTTTGTGTGCAAAATGTACATTAGAATTTCTGAAATTATCAAACCAAGCATTTTAATTTAAATGGGTTATTATAAGTGGAACTCAGTAACAGCTGAGAAGAAAAAACGAAAACAAAGTGCTGAAACATTAAAGTTCAAATTTGTATCATTATATTGTACTTGTAATCTACTTATTGTCTTTTGATCGAATCAGAAGAACTTTAATTAAGGATGTTTTTTTCCTTGTTCTAAATAATTAGAACAAAATGGGATTTAGCAAATATTCATGTCTATTATGGATGATCGGTAGAATTAAAGAGGTGCTTGCATGTGTGATTCATTAGCAACAAAGCACTTCATTTTGTGAGGGAAAAAATCCAGAGGCAACGAAAATAATTTGTATATAATTGATGTGCATTAATAATCAAGTGTTGATCTAGCATATATGAAAGTATTTAATTCGCCAGAAACTTTAATCATGTGCGGATTATGATATACAATGCTCCCTCTTGACTTGACGTATATGAACTCGGAATGATGTAAACAGGAATCGGGCAAAGTTTTTGGCATTCAGCAGCTGAGTTAGAAAATTATGAGTCAACACTCCAAAAATAATCACTGAACCATTGCTTACTGAATTTATGTAAAAACAAAAAATAGGAATAGGCTAACACAAAACATAAAGCAATAGTTATAATTATATTTCATGAAATAAATCACAGGTTTAAGTTAAGTCTGCCTCCATAGGATTCTGCCTGCAGCATGTCACTTAACTCCGGAAATCCATTTCCTTTCACTTTTCCAGCCAGGACGTATTGGTAACCCATGGGCTCCTGTTGTGGACGGTCCAATCGTGGGAGTGAATTATGCCTTCCTCCCAGAACCCCCTGCCATACTTAGGAGACAAGTGGGACAGAAGAAAGTCAGTCTTTTAGTTGGGATGGTCAAAGATGAAGGAGCATATTTCATTCGTAAGTGACACTTTTGTTGGTTTTCTTTTAATTTTTTTTTCTTTAAGATTGTGGAGCGAAATCTGAGCGGCCCTTAATTCACCTGACTTGTCACCAGGTAAAGCAGTTAACAAAATATATTCAGTCCAGGCCTAAAGTCCATGACGAATCATTACATTATTGAATTATTTCTTAGAGTTGAGATACAAACTGACAGAAAGTTCAGATGGTATAGTACTGACAATCCAGAGTTGAGCCAAATAGGCAGTCTTGAAAGGTTGATAGTGATGTAAATTTCGTCTAAACAGTCCTGTTCTTGAAGTGGTAGTGAGGTTTGGGGAGGTAATAGTCATTCTGATGGTAGAAGTTAGTACAAAATGGCTTGAATAAAGGTGGAAAAGACATTGAATTCCTTTCCTGTTTATTCCTAAGGTCCCAGCTATCAAAGTGTAGTGAGTAACTTTCAGATAGATGAGGTTTTAGAATATGAGTCAAGTGGGATGTCTTCAAACCTTCAGCTAGGACATTTTTAATTGCTTTTGCGGCAAATAGCTTCTCTAGTTACAGTCAAAGTATGTAGCAACAAAGTGTGGAGACTTAACTTGAGAGTGCATGTTATTAAGAGAACTATCCCCTTAAAATCTCTGTCAGAGAAATTAGCAAACTAGCTGTATGCCTGCCCAGTTAAGTATGATTGAGGTTGGAACTCAAGAATCCAAGAGGGAGATGTTCACAAGGCACGCCTTGCTTATTTACTTTTACTGTGAACTATTTATTCTAACAGCACAATATGTTATAAATTTCTCCAAGGAACAGTTGTATCTTTTCTCACTCCTGAAAAGTGAAAAGATAAGTTTAATATTTCTAAATTGTTCAAGTTTAATATTTCTGAACTGTTTAAGTTTGATATTTCTAAATTGTTCAAGTTTAATATTTCTGAACTGTTTAAGTTTGATATTTCTAAATTGTTCAGGTGTAATATTTCTTAACTGTTTAAGTTTAATATTTCTAAATTGATATGAGAAGGAAAAAGTGAGAGAGAGAGAGAGAGAGAGAGAGAGAGAGAGAGAGAGAGAGAGAGAGAGAGAGAGAGAGAGAGAGAGAGTGAGAGTGAGAGACACACACACACACAAAATCAAGTCTTGTTCACTTAAAAGCTAGCTCAAGTAATTGCTCGTCCCTTTTAATTTTTGGATGGATAAAAGGAATGTCAATGGATACAACCTTTGGACAGGATAATGATCTATTTCTTTTCTTACAAAAATTGACTATACATGAAAGTGTGAGAGATGATAAACAAAAGCACAGTTTTTAGATAAAAAAAAAAATTGCTAGTGTGGAAAGATTGGAACTTTTCATTTGGATATCTGATATTTTGTTCGGGGGAGACCAAAAAGGCAGGAAGGAGCAGAGTTGAAGTTAAAACAAGATCATACTTTTAAATGAAACATTTTGCCAACAATTTTTGTCTCAAGAAGGTGATACCTTTATCACATGATGTTGTGAATGTAATTAAATTTGATTTTATTAAAAAGACATAAGAGACGGAATGTTTTTAAAGATTAAATCAGAGGATTACGAATTTTTCACTAATTTGAAAAAAATGTTTTTTTGTGCTTTGTGGGCCAGTAAGAAATTGATTTGGAATAAAAACGAAACAAAACAAAACAACCCCTTTCTTCTATTCAGCTTAATGTTCTACCAACCAAGTTTGTCCATGCTTCTTTCTTGTGTAGTAGGACAGGCTAGAACATTTCTTTTAGATGATATAATTACCTTTTCTTGAACTCTTCTATGAAAGTGATAGGTAAAGAAGACATTGATTTCTCTTAACAGGACTACTGTGTTAGAATCAATGTGAATTTTATAACTGTGTAATATAATTACTGTATCCATTTTTTATGGATAGTTTACTTGCCATGAAGCTCTTTTCAACACATGTTCATGAATTTCTCTCTGAAACAGCAAATCTACCCAACCTGATTGACGGTGTTACTGAGCCGCAGTTTTCAAACATCATTGATGAGTTTATACGCTACCGCAATGTAGAGAAGCCTATTGCCCTGAAGGATGCGATTGAGTTTCAGTATACCTACTGGCCCCAGCCGTCCAACTATAGTTTCATCAGAAAGAAACTTATTGAGGTATAAACCTATAGCTTGTGCTTAAATTTTGAGACCCAAACAGTTTTTTTAGAGTTGTCTCTTATAATATACACTGCATGTTTTTAAAATAAAAATTAGAATATCCGAGCCATTGAATGTCAGGGATTGTCCATCTTATTGTCAAAATTAAAAAAAAACCAACTAAAATCATATAAAGAAACATATTTTTTTTATTCTATATCAGGTAGAATCTATTTTGATTGTTCAGCTAGGTTGAAATTTTCTGTCAAGCTATGCGGAGAGGCTAGCCTCTGAGGTTGCAGGTTCACAACTGAGCAAGTTGCTGTAATTTATTTATCTGAAGAACGAGCATGATGTAAAAACAGATTTAAAGCACAACCCTTGCTCTTTCTAATAATTTTTGAAAGAACTGTAAGAAATGTCTCTTATTTTAATGGATATAAGTAATTCAGTCTTGCCATTCATATGTCTTTTATCTGTATTTTTTTTTTTTAATTGTAAAGTTTTACTTATTTATACTTATACTATCAGACTTGACTTATTTTCTGGCGTAGATTTTAATTTTTTATTACTATTTTGACACAGTTCAACTCCAATTAATAACTTACACCTCAGATGAAATATTCTCTTCTTACCAGATGATGGGTGACTACATGTTTTGTGCAGCCGTAAGTGAGACAATACGGCAGCATGTACAACACTCTGCTGTCTACTCTTATGTATTTGAGTACAGTTCTCTGCGCAACTATGTGCCTCAGTGGAGAGGTATGATATTCCTTTAAGTTTGTTTGTTTTTTGTTTTTTTTTTCGTCTGAGAAGGAAGATCAACTTATTAGTTACTTAGTATATTATATTCTGAAAAAAGTACTGGTGCTTGAAAAATGAATACTACTGACTTTCAAAAAAGGTCTATAAAGAAGAGCCTAAGTTTCTTTTTGATAAACAATTAAACGGCATTTTGAATAGGCAGCAAGTTTGTTCTCGTAGCCCAATAAGAGAAGTAGTGCAGCCTTATTTTTCATTATGAGGACCTTTTAATGTGATTTGAAAGCTATAAAGACTTAGGTTTAAAGAGTAGAAAGGCTATATATAAACATATCTCTACCTCTGTACTTCTCTTCTCATGAACCTTTGTGGCAATCAGTGTTAATGAGATCAGCAAGTTGAATTAAGAGAAATCTTTTCAAGACTTTTCAAATTTCAATCAATTCATATAACCTGACAGCAGGTGGAGGTTAGTACATCTGGCTATTCATTCACTATGGCAGTATTGTACTATTTGCAGTCTATACACAGTCAGCAATATAATACTTAAAACAATGACCCTTTATCATGCAACACTTTTTTTATATTAAGCTTTGCTAAATATTTACCCAGATGACTAATTCAAATTTGTACAATTTCCATATTTCATTAAACGCAAAGAAAAGATTTTACACTGTCATTAGCCTGATAGATCTGTAATACACTTGAATTTATTTATATTAAAGTTTTTTTATGTCCCTTATTGTTCTGGTATTTCAGGTGTTTCTCACGGGCAAGACTTAGACTACATCTTTGGTTTACCTTTCATCAACGAAACATACAGGGATCTCTTGGGAATCTACCCCCGACAGATGTACGACCATGCTGACCGCAATATTTCAGAGTTCATGATCAACATGATCACTAACTTCACCAGCTCAGGGTAGGTTACCAAGCCTTGGTTTACCATTACCCTTGATCCTCATACATTACATGCTTGTAGGCCATACTTTTTTGCTACACATAAGAATCAGGTTTTGGCAGACAAATCAGGGAAAAATATGGGAAATAATTAGTGCTCAAATTATATAAAACATCAATTTGGTGAACATAAATTTTTACTGCTATAATGATCTTCATTTTATTTTGAGCTCACCTTTCATTTAATTAGATTTATGTGGATCTTTTTTCGTAAGAAGTTTTTATCAAAACAAGAGAGTCTGTTTAAGCATTTATCAACATCAAAGTTTGAGATCTGCATCTCAGATTCTTGTTTGATGTAATTAATGGATCATTTTGTTTTGCCAAAGCGAAAAAATCAATACTTTGGCGATTTTAGTCAATTTAAAGTTACTTGCATGATCCAGACACCTTTTAAACTATTTAGAAAGTGTTTTCCCTGTATTGGAAATGCAGGTGGTACCAGAGTGGTACTTATTACAATATTACTTCTCATGAAGGATCTACGTTTATTTCTCAAAGGTTTGTGCATTGACTTAACTGTTATGTTTTCTGATCCTGATCATGTCTCATGGCTTCTTTGCCTTTTAATAGCAGTAAGGTTACCTCAACACTTTCCATCTTTATGTAATTGTGGTAGATGGTGAATCATATAGAATGCAAGAAATATGTGTGACGGTCAGTCGCAAGATGCCTATCATCTTACCTGAAAGGGATGATTGAAAAAAAAAGAAGTTAAAAAGGAGGCATTGTCAACCTAGTGACAAATACATAAAGCGTTCAATAATTTCAGCTCTTTCTATAAATTTTGCTCTATTTACTTACAAAGTCAAGTGATAATGTCCTAGCAATTTCAAACTCCTGCAAGTATGCCTTTGACCTTTTGACCCCATCTTTCGACAGGGAACCAACGCCTGAAGGAGAACAGATAAAAAATTTCCGCAATGTGAGATGGTGGCACTACAACAAGGAGAATCATACTTACCTGAGCATCAACAACAAATCCCGTAACCTGGCTAATTACAGGCAGAATGAGATCCATTTTTGGAATAACTATTACCCTAAGCTTGCTGGCTATTCAATTTGTGAGTAAAAAAATATGTTTAGGTCTTTGTTCTGCTTGCCCCAGCTTATCTTTAATATCTTTGGTCTTTGGTTTTCATGACAAGGGAGACCACAGATTTTTTTTACTGCTATCTCTCAAGCAATCTGGGTCTAAAGATAAGTGGAAGGAGATTTGTGTCTGAAGAGATTTAGAATTGATTTATATTTAGTTTTCAATTTCCTGCTTTTCAAGAACGGATTGAAAATTTAAAGTAATGTCCCCTTTTCTTCTCCTTTCAATCCTAATTCCTTGAAACCTTCTCTTTAAGAATAAAACAAAACAAACCGTGGAGAAAGACTGTTGGATTCGATCTTCAATTAACCGAAAAATGAAAATTGAAAAAAAAATAATGGATGAGATATGTTACGAGATGAAGAAAGTAGTTATGAACTTAAACTTAAATGCTTTTATGTCGGCTCTTCAGGAAGTTATTGTAATCATATGATTCCTTGTGATTTTTTGGACTAAACCAACCATTTAGAGTGCGAGCTGTGATCTTGCAGTTTTGTAAAATCATGCCATTTCCTCCCGCTGTATGTATTCCCCAGACTACCAGTCTCAGCCTGCCAGTGACAATCCTCCCAAGACATCCAGTTTCGAGCTGGCCACCTGGTCTCTAGCTGCAGCATGTGCCGTCCTTCTATTTACAGTCATCTGTTTAGCCATCTTGTTATGTTGGCGGTCGCGAACAAAAAAGTGAGTATCTCAGATATTTTAGTTTGATGTCTAACATCATAATAAGTGATATTTTGGTAAGGATGAGTTTGACAGCGTGGCAAGAACAACTCTAAATATTTTTTGGCAGCTTCTCATCAAGAAAACATTGCCAGTGTTGCCAAAGTTTGAAGGGAAAAAAATTCTCTTCTTTTAATGATGCCATAGCTCTGGGCTTAACCAGAAAAAACAAAAATAACTTCCATATGTGCAAATTTGTCCCTGGTCATTATGCAATACTGCCATGCCAATTTCATCTTTGTCTTTCCTTTGCACCATTTGCTGTCACTGCCGAAAATGCTTTGAGTTATAGAGGATAGTATATTCAAAGTTACGTAATAAAATCTTTTCTTGGCCTTGATAAATTGTGCATTTATCTCGGACAGCTAAAGTCAAAAGAAAAGGTACGCTCTGTGGAACATCTATTTGGAAAGTGGATTCCAAATGAAATTTTTCACCCCTTTTCTACTGCACAGGAAAGAAAAGGAAGATTTGGTCTTTTACATCATACCAACCTACATAGCTACCTTTTATTTTGCATCATTATTATTCTTGAAATCAAGAAAAGGTTTGGCTGTGATATCCCCTTGCCCACTTGATTTAGGAAGATACTCAAAAAGTTTAAGTTGTTAGACTGTCAGGTGAAGAACAAACAGATATGCAGACTATACACCAGTCAGTTTGTGGATATCTTAAGTAAACATTGTTTCGAGAAGGAATATTCAATAGGAATAATTCAACTGGAACTTTTTTCCTGTGACAAAAATCTTATGATGCACATTTTGTGCAGAAAAATTTTGAATCTTGTTATCCCTGTATCTTTGTTTTTGTAAAAAACCTGATGATTCAGAAATATTGTGTAGAATGACTCTTGTCATGTCTGAAATAAGATATTAATGAACAAATATTCCTCTGTTGAAATAAGATATTAATGAACAAATATTCCTCAAAACACAGCTCTGATTCTGGTGATGTAGGTTCATGCTTCTGTAGTAAAACTTTCAGCCCTCAATGGTTAGAGACAAACTTCCTATATCAAAAATTGTTTTCCATACTGGAACAGTTTTTAAGACATAAGTCAAGTTGTCAAAACTTTTGTTAGAAGTATGAAGAAAATTGAACTATTTTTTAAACCTCCAGCAATCTTAATTAGTCAATATTATCAATATTCTTGTTGCATATTATATATCACATAAAGATGTCTCACAGCAAGGAGTAAAGGGTTTACAGGCTCAATATTTGTTCTGTTCTTTTTGATAAACCTTGTTTCATTCTGTCATTGATAGTGATAAGCATAAATTGTTCATTTTATTAAGCATAGTGGCGGACATAAAAAAAATTGGTTCAATTTTTGGAAAACTTTTTGGTGTTAAAGATAATGTTGCTGATCACAGAGACAATACATATATATATATATGTTTTTTTTTCAAGATAAAAAAAAACAATAATTAAGCTAAGATGCTAGGGTGATATTTCCAACTTCATAGCAGTTATTATTAGAAGCCAAATAGTTTTCCTCTATTCACTTGCAAAACACTAAGAGGTGCTAAAATGATAGTCAACTTTCCCCTTTAAAATGATATTTAAGGTGGGGGATGGCAATAATTTTTATCGGTTAATTCCCAACTTTCAAGGTCAGTGGGTAACAACCAAAACTTCTTGTGTAGATTCTTCAATCTTGCTCTCTCTCACTGCCCTGCAGGTACCCTAAGTATAGTGCATCACCGCCACAGTCTCCGCCGCTGTCAGTTGTCAACGGCAACAGCAACAGAGGATATTCTACCACTGTCTGACCCTATCTTGTGCCTTAGACTTGTAAATAATGTTAAATCCTGCATCATTGCTGACCGCCCAAGGAATTATTTCTTGACCTGTTCTTTTGAGCTGAAAATCCCATAAAAGAAATTTTTCGGATTCTTTCATGTTGCTTTTATATTTTTGTTAGATTGTCTTTTTATCTGACAGTCCTGCGCTACATGTATTAAGCTCTTATAACAATGAGAGAGAAATAATTTTGAAAATCTTTGAAATGAAACTTTATGCATCAGGCAGCATATTCAATCGGGTGGTTAAAGATACCCATGAACACTTACATTCAATGACAAATTGTGAGTCTTAATCTCTCCCACCTCCCCACAAATATGATGTCATCGGTCAAAACCAAAATATAAAAAAAAAAGAAGACAAGATTGGAGAAGGGAGCTCCAATTCATCATCACACTGAGAAAAAAAAGGGAGGAAAGATAAAAAATCTTGTGCTGGTCACAAATCTATAGGCTGTCTTATAAACCACTGGTCTGGTCCTTTATATTGGCTCGTAACAGCCGTGGGCATTAAGATACTTGTTGTTGTAGTCCTAATATTGCATTGTCGCCACATTCTGTGAACTACTAATTTAACAATAAGCTCAACTAAAATAAAATATGTAAATATCTGTCTAATTTTTATTATTTGTACCACTAAAATATTTTTGTTTTTCTAAGTTTTACTTTAATATTGAGTGGTGTTGAAAATGTTTCTGAACTTTTTAAAAATTTTTATTGCTTTCATAGTGCATGTTTGACACATTCCCCTAAGTCTTTATAATCTAATACAGCTTTTTAAACTCTTTCAATCTTAACACAAATAGTCTTGCTATTGACCGTTGACCTGATGAGATTCTTTTTTTTGATTCTACATTGTTTAACTTACATGTCTTACATCACTGTGTCGGAGAGCATTGAGCCTGTTCATGATAGACTTAATTTTTCAAGTTTAAGGAAAGTCTTGATTTCCTAGAACAAAAGGAATGCAAATGAATGGATTCAAGTACAAAATCTAAGTAAAATACCAAATAAAATACAGTTCCAGGATACAGAATTTTCTGTAACAAAGAATTTGAAAATTGACATAAAATTCCTAAGCTAGCATCGATCTTGGTTTCTCTTTGTTTCCCAGCTATAAACTGTTACATAAGCTTTCCCAGGGATTTTGTACAGATTTGTGAACATTCTAAGTTTTATTCTGATTATTTAAAAAAAAAAGATATCAACTTTCATGATTCAATGTTTGTCTCAAAAGATAACAATCTGCAGTTAAATACCATGTCTCCATTTTATATTCATGCATGTGATATTAACAAATCGTTGTTTGAATGTGTAACCCAATATATCTAAAAGACAATTGTAGAAGACTCCAACAAAATTTGTCTTGAAGACCAGATGTAGTTGAAATCTTTCACAATCTTTCAGCTTTGTAAAGAGAGTTAGATAATCAGCCCTCCCAATCTCTCTTTCTTTCTTCCCAAACAGATACCCGAAGTATCATTCTTCCCCAACCAGTGAGAGACACTGGGACCGATATGATAGGTCGACAGCTTGCTAGGTGACTGGGATTGAATTGATAGTTCTTCAGCTCACTAGGTGAGGGACCAATATGATAGTTGTACAGCTTGCTAGGTGACTGGGATCAAATTGATAGTTTGACAGCTTACTAGGTTAGGGACCAATATGATAGTTGTACAGCTTTCTAGGTGATTGGGGTTAATTGATAGTTTAACAGCTTGCTAAGTGAGGGACCAATATGATAGTTGTACAGCTTGCTAGATGACTGGGATCAAATTGATAGTTTGACAGCTTACTAGGTTAGGGACCAATATGATAGTTGTACAGCTTCCTAGGGGACTGGGGTTGAATTGATAGTTTGACAGCTTGCTAAGTGAGGGACCAATATGATAGTTGTACAGCTTGCTAGGTAACTGGGATCAATTTGATAGTTTGACAGCTTATTAGGTTAGGGACCAATATGATAGTTGTACAGCTTTCTAGGTGATTGGGGTTAATTGATAGTTTAACAGCTTACTAGGTTAGGGACCAATATGATAGTTGTACAGCTTCCTAGGTGACTGGGGTTCAATTGATAGTTTGACAGCTTGCTAGGTGGCTGTGATAAATGTCAGTTCTATATATGATAGTTCTACAGCTTTTTAGGTAAAGGACCTTTATTATAGTTCTACAGCTTGCTAGGTGACTGGGATTGATATCATAGTTCTACATTTTGTAGGTGACAGATAAATATCATATAACTACAGTTTGCTAGGTATGTCAAGCTTGCAGGTGCTGGAATGAGAGGTACTCGTAAGATTCAAAAGAATTTGTACTCTGAACAGACTAAGCTATGATTGCTTACCCAATGTTTGGAATTTTTTTTTGTTTTAAATTTAATTTTATTGTACTTTTATGTCATTTGGAGCTGTAGAACTAGCTGTATGTCTATGATTTGAATTCATTTCACTGTGTTTTATTTCTTATGAACAATAAGAAATAGATGTGAACCTAGCCATATTTTACTTCTTTTAAATCTCTTGGTTTTTAGAGAGAGTTCAATTGTCTTAAACTTGCAAAATGCAATGTTTGAGCTTGAGTGAGAAAAGAGGTGATTGTGTTAAAAAAAATACAATTTTTATAAAAATGAATTTTTATCAGTCATTTTAAGGTGTAGAAAATTGCAATGATATTGATTTAAGTCTTAGTTCATTATAAGCTCAGTTGGATTATTCAAAGGGCTGAACTTCAATAATTTTGATGTACAGTGCTTAATGAACATAGATTTTACAATTCTGTTCTATTTCATCTTTGTAAAAATCCAAGTGTGAACGAGCCTATTTGTCATCAATTTAATATTTTTGCAAACTGAAGTTAGCAAAACATCACAACCTTCATAGGACAATTAATGTTAAAACGATATGAATAACTTCTGTAGTTCTCATCAGATAAGGGTTATCGGGATTGATTAATTAAAATATTTAGAGTAAAGAAATACTTTGATTCAAACTTGGAAGCTAGAGAATGAGTGTTATATTAAAACAATAAATTCTGTTCTTTTAAGTCTTTCTGTTTCAACAGAAAACACTAAACAATATCTCGGGAGAAGAAATGAAGGCAGAACATTTTACATATCGCTCATTCTTGACATGTGGTAACCCTATATTTATTTACTGATTGTAGTTTTTTTGTTTCATATTTTTTATATGCTAGTTTAAGAATTATTCACTTCACAATATGATGCCTTAATCAAAGTTGCCCTCCTTCACATTAGGTTGCACTGTTTAGTAAAATCATGAGAGGGATGTATTAGGACAATAGTCTTAAAATATTTGCCTCTAGATCTGACTCCTTTATGTCAAGAAAATTTCACTGTGCAGTGATATTTCCATACAGCTATGCCCTTGACGCTCTAACAGAGACTGGCAGCTATGATGTATCATGTGTGATATATGTGTTGATTGCATTCAAGGCTGTAAAACATGACTTCAATTGTGAGATTCTAATTCTGTGCTGTGTTGGCTGTATTTGGGGCTATGGATCATCTTTTCTTGGGTGCCACTGTCACTGTGTCAGTTTTATGAGCCCTGTGCAAAGACAGCAATTTCAGCAATGGTGATTTCTTGACATAGATTGTTATATTTATATATATATATATTTACTTCCCCCCTCCTCACCAGTCCTTTTGTTTTCAGGTACTGTTTTGGGGGGAATTTTTTCGTTCTCATTGAAAATTTACATTGTACCACTATGTTATTGAAGATTGAAGCATAGTGAATCTTGTAGATTAGATTGAAGATATATGCCTGTTTGTGGTAAACTATTTTTTTTAAAAACATAAAAGCAAAGTTGAATAATGCAGCCTTTCATTCAAATTTGACTGGTAAATCTTGGATAGAAAGCTCTGCTTAATCTTTACCATATTGCCTTCTATTACATAGTGTTGATGTCGGAGACAAAAATGGCTGGTATTTTTTTCATTCTTCAAGGCAGTCAACACTTGTCAGAAACTTCACAGGGCAAAATTGTTGTTGGAGAATTTATTCTTATACTAAGTAGCTGAGCTCTGTACTTCCTTAATGACCACAGAAAATTCTTTAAGACACAACTCTGTAGTAAACTTGATCTTCCTCACTTGGTGTTTTCAATGTTTGAAAAAAATATGATCAAGCTTGTTTTGAAAATATTACCCTAAAGGCAAGTTATGCATTTGTGCGATTTTTGTTATTTTACATTTTAATGATTTTCTAGGAGAATCAATTACAGATTTGTACATTCCTTAAGACAGAAATGTTGCCATGAAGAGATGCCTGTGCTTTTTGATAATTTTTTTTTATTAAAGTAATTCTTTAAAGCTGAATTTTTAGTGAAATGGGGAATAAATTTTCTAAAAATATTAATTAACATCCATAAAGTACTTCAGATTTACAGTATGCAAATGTGATTTTTGACAGGCGATAAGAGACAATTCTATAATACTTGAAACTATTTTTAAGTTATTTGAACATAATTATATTTTATGTAAACATGTCATTTTCCACATAACTTTACATTGACTTCATAATGAGGTGGTAGATGGTTAAGTGAAGGTTGTGACATATGTACATTTTTAAAGACTTTAAAGTTATGCTTTTCTCTTGTTTTACGAACCTTCTTTCCATGCTAGTAAAGGTTACGACCAATGATAAAGTTGAATTTGTTAGGATGCACTCATTTCCTTCATAGAGCCAATAGATTACAATGATTTTATCCTAAGTGGTACATATAAACCTAAGCCTTTAAAGAATTTCATGGTATTGTTTTGAAATTGTATAATAAGAGACTGTTGTGAAAAAAGAAATTGTGTTGGAAAGAAGTTGAAGTACTGTACAGTTTGAAAAATATACCACTATTTTTATTGTTAGTGGATTGATACTATTCTTTTGTTTCTACCCAAAATTCCAACCCTTTTTGTAACAAATGTTGTCAGTTTATTATGATGCTTCAAACATTCCAGCATAAATTGTCTTTTGGAAAAGTATATTTGTTTATGTACCTTCAGTTTTGGAGAATTCTGCAATGCATGTATTTGAATCAATTTTTACAGCAGTTTAGCAAAGCTTTTTTAATTTTTTGTTAACATTTCATTATCTATATACACATATATAATTTTCCACTGATTTCAAAAGTGAGGTGGCAGATCTTTGTAAGACCAAGAACTCTCCTCTAATGATTAAAATCTGAGATTTTTACCCAGGCATATTTTGAGGGTTGAGTGAAGGAAGGGTGTGACCCATGTATGCGTTGTACTTTTTTTTTTATAAATATTTTTACCAATTTTATGTAAAGGTTGTGACCAATGATGAAATATCTTTTGGGGGGTGTGGGGGATGGACTTATTTCCTGCATAAAGTGTAAAAGCCTCGAAAACATTGCTTGTCATTGTTATGAAATAATATATATGTGAGACGATTTTGGGACCAATTGTGACAACCCTTGAAAAAGAAAACTCCACAGGAGATAATGATTTGTAAGATGAGAATGAATTTTGTTGAAATTCAATAAAATTTTCAAACTGGTATCTTCAGAATTTTTCAACAAGTTTTAGGTGGATTGAAAACTTTCAGTCTCTTACCCAGCAAGAGGCCCAGTTTCCAGTGCACTTAACTATTCCTATAAGAATGTTTCAATGATGACCTTTGTGTTAAATTTCCCCCCTTTTCCCTATATCAATCAAACGAAAAACATATCTATGGAAACCAATGTACATGGATTGGAAATGACTCATGTATATGATACATATTGCAAGAAATAGTGTTGGAAAGAAGTTGTGAGATGAGAGTACTTAACCTTTACTTTAATTTATAAATATAGTCTTAGCATAACTACCCATGGTATCGTAAATGAAATGCTTCATATTAAAATTTTTGTTTTTATCAGAAATAACTTTCATGTCTAAGTGTTTTAGAATATTTAATGTTATTCTTATATCTCGTTCTAACATTCCATTTTTTAATGAATTTTGTCAGTTCTTATGATTGTAAATGTTCTAAACATTCCAGCATATATTGTTTATTGATATTTGTTTTCAAAAAACTGTAAATGTTTACCTACCTACACAAATATCTGTACTTTTTTCATGTCTCTTTACATTGACCCCATTATTGATATGTAATTGTTGCATAATAAGGGCAGTCATGATTTCTACTTCATATGTCATTATGTCTTGTAAATATTTTTACATCATTTTATGAAAATGAAAATAAAATTTCCATAAATTTACTTTGGGAGGTTTTATTTATTTATTTATTTATTTTTAGTTTCTGCATTATCTGAATATTTTAATCAATTATTAAGTCTCAGGGGTGATAATGTACTGTAGTTGATTTTTTTTCAAACAAAGCATATGTATATATATATATATATATATATACAGAGAGAGAGACTTTTATTTGGAAACTAATCAATTAGTTCTAAGGAATTGAGAGTCAAATTTATTTTGCACAGGATATTTTTCTTCCACATTTCTTAATTCCTTCCACCACTTCTTCCACTCTTTCTGTGTTAAATTACTTTGTCAATCTGTTTGTCCTCTATATTCACTTGCTGCTTTTTTCTTCTGCTTTTCCTATCATAATTTTTTCCATTTATTCTCTTCCCATCCAAGTAGATCAATACCACGCATAAGCAAATGTTTGATTATAGATTCAGCTTTTCATTGGCCTCCTTTGAGGTATCGCCTCAGAAGTATTTCATAATTTCTTCCTGACCAATCTCATGTGTAAGTTGGGTCATATTCAAGAGGAAGACACCAAGAGCCATTAGCAATGAACCTGGTAGTGCAAGCAGTTTTATCATAGAAACTTTACTTTCTTGCAATAATACAGTGACTGAAGATAGTCTATCGTAACACATTTAAAGCCTTTTTTGCACTTTACATTCCCATAAAGAATCTTTTTACAAAAAAAAAAATCAATAACCAGTTATTATTTTCCAACAGATATTTAATAAAGCACAACTTGATCTAAAAATCACTTGAGGAAGGTAAACTTTCACCCTTGTAAAGAGGAAGCTTTATTGATCGATTGACAGAATGATATGGTCTAGAAATTCATGCATATCCCTGTTCAGGAACCTTTATTAACAGGCCATCAATGTTCCAGAATCAAAGAAAAAGAATCACTGCTAATTTAATATACGGTGTTTAGGAAGATAATACATAGCTTGCGCTTCAGACCAAAAATTGATGGATTTACATAATACATATACATGTTAACCATGACAAGTTGAAAACTGAGCAAGACCATATGCCTGAGGCAACAGATAATAATAATAATAATAATAATAATAATAATAATAATAATAATAATAATAATAATAATAATAATAATAATAATAATAATAATAATAATAATAATAATAATAATAATAATAATAATAATAATAATAATAATAATAATAATAATAATAATCATGATAATAATAATACGGATGATTTCTAGAGCTGTTTCTCCACCAGTACCATTAGTTCATTTTTACCCCATGACAATCCAACATCGTTTTTCTTACCGAATTTAGGTCCTCAAGATTTTTCCTTACCTGTGTGTAAGTTCAAATCTCTTTCATAAAATGCATGGAAAATGCACAATGACGTGACATGAGCAGAGGACTCATATTGTATCGTTCTAATAGACTACAAGTCTATCAAGAAGTTGAAGCTTGGCAAAAGATGAGAAGAAAGGATGTCAAGAGGAGAGACAGAGATAAATAGAGGAAGGGAGGGAGAGAGACAGAGAGAGTAAGAGTTGGAGTGATTCCAGACGACTCGTGAAGAACAAAAATACACAATTAAAAGTTGACTTTTATTATCAAGTTTCAAAACTTTTTGGTGAGACCAAAAAGAAATTAAAACAATCGCCCATCCCACCCTGACCCATATTTCCTCTCGGTGTTAAATACGAGTAATACAAAAAGCAGTGATGCACATGTAACTAGATCTATAGAAGTCCAGGTCTGTCATCACATGAAAAGATCTTCGTCCGGTTTTTTTCTTAAGTCTCTGAGCTCGTCTGGGCATATCTTCATGACGTACTTGAGGCGGGGACGGTTTTGGGCGGGGCTTGGGTCAAGTTCAGCTCCGCCCCTTGTCACGCTAGGGATGCCTTTCGGCAGACGACAGGGCGTGGCTGAGATGAACAGTTGTCTGTCAATGAATTCAACCTATAGGTGAACAAAGAAAAGAAAATTGTTTTGGTATGTTTCTATTGCTCTATTTCACCATAAAATTGATGTAAGGTTTAGATTTGATAAAATTTAAACCACTTCTGTTATTACCAACAATATTTTAGTACGCTACTCTGAGCATTACAGATACAGATACACTATTTAAACTAGTGAACACAATACCTTGCCTCTTTTTGCGCATTTTATGTCGGATTTCAAGACTTGAAAGCGCAAATCATGCAGTAACGGTAGTTTTACCTGCATTTGTTAACATTGTAAGTTGTAGCGCTGATCAACCAAGTACACGAATTACGGTACGCTAAATCTTTAGGTGCTGCACATTGATAGTAAAGGGTTTACTTAACTCCGCCCATGTTGGCCTAAATATAACTTTTGTTAACCTTTCAATCTTTCTTTAAAACCTATGAAAGCAGTGGATGAAGATGTTCAATCTTCTTCAGTCTCCTATGGCACTGAATTAGTTGCACATGAACACCAGATGCGAATTTGATTTTAACCTCGACAGAACAGACACAATACATTTTAACTTTGTTCTGCCACAACCCAGAAATTGACCATTATATCTATGTCCAAGGAGAATAGCGAGACTTTTCTCACCAGCTGAGTGAATAATGTTTTGATCTGTATCTTGATCACTGACAATCACTGCAAAACAAGACTGTTTGAACTCTGAATGATTTCTGGTTTTAGTTTTTATGTGCCATAAGTTTCCCGAGGAATCTTTTACGAAGTCGTTGGCTCGCCGCCAAGACAAGGGCGGGGTTGATTAGATGGGACCCCAAACCACCACCTGATACCAGCCTAGCCTGATATCGAGAATCGCTCTACCAGCTGAAATATTTGGTACCTCCTTCATTTACACTATGAGTGTTTTAAGATAAGGATGTTTGTTTGCTGTACAATAAAATTCTTAGATAAAAAATCCAAAAAGAAACATATAGCTTTCTCCCCCCAAAACAAAACAAAAAAAAAACACAGAGAAAAAGAAAAAAAACATGTTGGATAGTTTTTATTTAATAGCTTTTAAAACCAGATTTATTGGTCGTTCATAAACTCTTTCAATCGCTAACGCTGATCCATCTAATATCTCATGGCTTTATCGTGACACGCACTTTGAACAATCGAGAAAATGGATGGCTGTCTGAAGCTCAACGTTTATTTCTGTGCATTTTGCCTTGAAAGTGTTTATTTAACCTTGCATTTTCGAGAAAAAAATAATATAAAAGCCATTGATCTTGTTGGATTGCCTTGTTTCTATACATTTATCCAGTACTTAGAACAATGTTTTGAATATTATGTAAATACTTTGTAAATGAGACATCCATCTAGTTTTACAATAAACTTTGTTTTATGTAAAATAGGTTTTAAATAATAAATACAAAATCGTCGAACTTATCAATCCTCATTATTCTGTCGACAATGTAAGCATCTAAAGTGAAAATAAGAAATAAAATTTTTATGAATTTGAATTTAAAAAATGCACAGAAAAAAAATATTCATACCATTTCTCCTTCGTATTTGAGCACTCCTTCAGACAGTTCCCTGATGCCAGATACGACCTCCATCTGGCTGAGGATTTCTGTGTGTGTTGGGTAACGTTCGCGCAACATGGCCAGCCACTTCCGTTTTGGCATGCGCACTGGCAGACACTCAAGCTCCCATGAAACGTCCAGACGGCAAGCCTGAAGGTCCCGGATAATGTCGCTATAAGCAATCTCATTGTCTGAAAGTCTTGACCAGAGGTGGGGGAGTTTAATTAATAGGAATTTTATTCTTTACAAATATTTCAAGCATCTTAAATCACAATATGAAACAATAAAGAGAAGAGTTAATCAAGGGTAACGTCTCAAAATAATCCACGGACGATTCAAAAAGTGGAAAATTTACCTATTAATGTTTTTTCCCTTCATTTCCTACTAGTTGTGATGTCAGGCGATTTACATTTGGGTGAATACGAGCATAATATATTCAGAGAGATACAAGAATGTACAGAAAAGGGTGCGCATCCAGAGATATAGACAGAGAGAATAAGCAACAGAACAGTATTCAAACAGAGGAATACAGATACAAGAGATAGAGACAGAACATACAGACCATTGAAAAATGTGCTTATAGATGGCAACCTTTTTCTTTGCTTGGAGATTTTTTTTGTGCCTGCCTAATGCCTCTGCCTCTAGTGCTCAGCCAAACATCTCTCAATCTTGAATTCACTTCGGCTCTTTTTTTTCTATTCCCTTCTCTCTCTCTCTCTCTTTCTCTCTTCTCGTATATATATATACCCTCCCTCCCTCTTCATCTCTCTTTCTTCTCTCTCTCTCCCCCTCCCCTCTCTCCGACTCTCCCAGATCTTCCTTCTCTCTCTTCCCTAACCCCTCTCTATTTATGGTGTATATCTAAGATTCGCCGAAAAACCTTTTTTTTTCAACACATCATCTATGCAAGGAGCACGAAAGTCCTTGTAAAGTCCTCTGTGTTATGATTGCGCTTACCTTTGACGAGCATCACTGAAGTAAGGGAGAGTACTCAAGTCTCCAGGTCGATGTATGAGCAGTAACCGACCTTGTGGAGCTAAGCTGGCAACCATGTTTTTGTAGGTCACTCTTGGCTCTGCCAGATATCGGACGCAATCGTCAACTAAAATGCGATCATATTTTGGTTTGTCTGGAGATTTATCCTCTGCTAGATTGCTGAAAATTAAAGAAGAAGTCCTGATTAGATGGGCTTGTTCAGTGTCTCCGCAGTCTCTCTCAATCTTTTGTCTGAAAGAAAGATTTAAGAATTGTAACCAAACAGGCACTCGTTATTTAACGATCTTTGGTCTTATGTTTCTTGATCGTTTTTTTTTTTCAAACGCGCTATGTTAAAATTTACGGCACAGCGTTTCTTGTCTAGTATTATAAAATTGGAAAGGGGTGAAGGCTTGTTTGCCCCTCAGAAAAGCTTTAGAGTAAGAGTTGACATATGATAGTGGCGTTGGTTGGGACAGGATTGTTACCGTTGTGTTACATCTGTAGTTACATACACTCTCTGGTTACATCAAGAGACGAAGAAGCAGGCGGTGCGTTCAATATCTGATGCGCTAAAGGCTGTTTTGCCTTGCGATTTGTGACCTCTTATGGGAGGCTCCCTCCACACCAGGGATAGTGTAGAGAGGTTGGGACTTCATATTTCAATGCGTCACGCGTAAAAAGATTTAAACCTATTGAAATAATGTAGGCTTTGGAAATCCATTACTAATTTCGTGATTCAATCGGCACATTCAGTATTTTTGGGTAAAAACCACTTTATTAATCCGTGCCATGACACGAACTTGTAAATTTAATTGGAAAAATTCTCCTTAGCTTACAAAAAGATAATTAAAAATTACTTTGTAAACGTTGAATGCGTGAGAGTAATACTGCGGCTAAACCTCTGGGGCGGATCTGTTTGATATTTATAGTTTTTGCACTGAAAACTAGTTTTTGAAATGCATTAATGTCAAATATTTTTACGAGAATCTGACAGGAAGGACTAATTCCGCATACATTCTGTGACTTCATTGTAAATAATCGCTTTTTGTTCGAAAGATATTTTTAAAAGATCGCTAGTGTTTGCTTCTAACATTAGATTAATATTTTGTAACTTAGTTCGTTGTGAAAAATAATAATTTTATATTGAGGCTATACATTGTCTCAACATTATGATTAACTACTTTTATAAAAAAAATTGTTCAAAAACCTAAAGGACCGAAAACAAAATGGCTTCCATCTTACCGGAAGAACTCTTCTGCGCCGACATGAGCAATCCTGATAGGCAACATCTTGGCACCTCCCTCAGTCTCGGCGTAGTGAAAGTGACCGGGAATTACAGTCTGTACAGGATGGACCAGACAGAACTTCTCCTCTACAGCCTCTGACATGCTCCCCTTGATGTCGCCTACATAGACCTGCGATCCGAGGTAAAATTCGGAGAAAAGTTGATTATGAAATTTAAAGAAATTTAAAAGAGAATGTTTTACGGTAAAACTTAACCTTTCTATACTAAATATATATCAAAACAAAACAAGAATAAGGAAACAAAAACCACCAAGAAAGCCCAAGCCCAAGAGCAAAACGAATCAGAATGAAATGGACGTTGAGGCCTTATTAAATTATCTCTATTTTTTTTAAACTGTGAAACTGTGTTCTGATATTAGATCGAGGAGGCTAAAAACTTTGTTTTCCTGCAAAACTATACGCGTTACACGTTTGATAAATGAAAAACAACAACAACAACAACAAAAACAACAAACGATGTTTGGCCACATATTATCATGTTGATGTTTATTTGTTAACTTTTCCTTTCGATTTGCCATGCACCTTCTCCTCAAGTTCCCTCCTCTAGGGAGACAAGGCGTGATTCAAGTGAGGTTCACAAAATCCCCACAATTTTTTATATGGGGCAATTTGCCAATGTAGAGACTGGGAATTTTATATAAATATGTACATGTATGCTTAACTGAAAAGGCAACATACAAAGTTTGACTCGTCAAATTTGTGCAATTTTCTTCAAAATACAACAACACAATTTTATGGAAAGCCAAATTTATGAATCTTATGTCATTCATTATAAGATATAATGTTTGATGTGGGCTTCCACAGTTTATAGGTGATTAACTTGAAGCCCTCTATTATACCGCCTTACGAATGCTTGAGCGAGGATGTGTGTATATGATATGCATATACGCTTAAAAAAAACTAAACCTGGTATGATAGAGAAAGCAATGAATTGCACTTTTACGCGAATACTTTGCTATATAGAGGACTTCTTGATACCAAGAAACTTTCGCGTAGAATTGAACGTCTGGTTAGGGCTTAATGGGAAAACACTTCAACAGCAGCCAGTCGTGGTCTTTAAAACACTTCAACAACAGCCAGACGTTATCCATTATCTTGCATGTCTGTCCACAATCAACTTGACATCGAGCATTATGCAAAAGCAAGAACAACAACAAAAACAACTGCCACAACGACAACAGCGACAACATCAAGAACAAAAACAACAACAACAATTAGAATTGCTTCTCTCACCAGTTTGTCTGTAGTACCGAGCTCTAAATGCTCATGGAGCAGGGAGAACATCTTCTGCTCATACAGCTTTCCAAAGCGGTATCGCTCCTCCTCCTCCAGGGCGGGAATCCTGAGGCGCGTCTGGTAACTCTCGGCGATTACCGCGAGAGGACGGTGAATCTCGGGACCGAGATAAGCAGACGCCATAATTGTTGGATTATGTGTTGTCCCTAACGCTTTTCCCTCTCACAATTCCGGATCATAAAAGGGTTAACTGATTTCACAGTTTCACTGGGGTGGAAGTTGTCATGTTGGTGTCATAAAAATTAATCAAGTTATGAAATTTCACCATAAAAGAAGGATTATGTGCAAGTATAACTGTATTTATCCAAAAAGAGCAACGGCTAACTCCATCTATTGCAAACCTGCAAGAAATATTGATTAAAAATGGTCAACTGTGTATGACTACGAGTATCTTCCATTAACACAACTGATATGTGAGAGAACGATTAGCCTCTGACAAACATTTCACTGCAAGGCAAAAGTTTCGTCACTTTAGAACATATCGAAACACCGATTAAACAATCCCTATAAAGAATACCGGAACGAAATAATTGCATTAAAAGAAAAAAAAAAGATTCCTCGAGAAAATTGCTGGCAATAAGCGTAAAACTGTTACCGCTTAAATTAACAAGAACAAATAACCGTGTCACAGCGTAAACTATTAAATTTTCGCACAAAATTCAACGGTTTGTTGACGACAAAATCAACCGTCGCACGCCGATAATTAAAGAAAGGAAAGAATAGTTATAGTTGCCCATGCATGCAGCATGCATTGTCAGATCTCTATGATCTGGATCAATACAAGTATCATGCTGTAAGCAGCAGCAGCAGCAGCAGCAGACGTTTGCAAGCGTCCCTTTAGTATTCCTGTCCGAGTCCAAGCCAAGCTTCTGAAGAAAAATATCTATGGGTTTAGAAGACTCAAACACGAAGTTCAAAAAGATCTCTTAAGAGAGATTCCGGGGAAGCCGGGATATTTAGAGCTATTAGGAAGAGAAATAGTTGACATAATAAATAAATAAATACAAAAAGAAAGTAGCTACTCCGTCTTGTGCCTGTTTTACCTTTGCTGGCTTTTGTATCTTCAGAATACGAAACAGTTCGTCACAATAATTTAAGCGAAAAATAAATTAAATTCCATGTTGTAGCTAGAAAGTGATTTTTAGCCTAGCTTCAGATCTTAATATTTCGTCAAAGACAGTTTTCCAGTCTGATTTTTTTTCACGTTTCATCAGCTGAAGTTGACGAAATATTGCACAAACTTAGAAAATAAATATTTTGTATGAAGGTGTCTCACAAGCAGAATATCATCTTTCTCCATCCATGAATTTGGGGCGCTGACTGGTGAAAAAAAAATCATTCAGAAAAACACTGAATATTACTTTTACTCTAACAGACACGGTAGTATACTAGACGTATACCTATCCAGTAAATGTTTCATTGAAGAATAATTATTTTCAGGCAGCTTTCAACGCATTTGTTTTTCTCTGGTTTTCTTTCCTGATATGAAATTTTTATTCTCAAAAGTCAACTAAGATGTACACAGAAACAGAATCTTCATGGTTCTAATCATGCAAACGAAACTACTGCTGGAAAGTCTGTTTCGAGTTAACGAATCGAAAAAAAAATATTGTTTGCGCATGAAGCTATTCATAAAAACCAATCCGGTTGATGTTATGTCGAAGAATCAATCTTTACTGTATTGTTATTATTCCAACCCGAGGCACGTCAACGAACTACTAAAGAAACAACACTCAATAAAGAACAATCCGTCTAGCCAATATCCTCAAAGTGCATTAGCAAGGGAGAGAATTCAGTAAGTGTGTCACAGTAAAATTCTAACGGTCAACACAGACTACTGCCATAGAACGTCAATATCATCCATTGGCTCTAGATCTAGAATCTACACCTGTGTAGATTTCTGTCTCACAAGTCATGTCAAAGGTCAGACTTGACACGGTGTTATGGAACGGAGCGCCCAGCGATTGTGAAGCCGTCATATCTTTCGCCCCACAGCCTGTGTAATATAAGTCTATTGGGATTGATCGGGCGCCACTCTACTTCTTGTGAGTTGACTCCCTCGCTAAAGGACCAATCCAGGTACATAAATCAGACGCCTGAGGTGAACCGCATAAATTAAAACTGCCAAGTCTAAATAAAAAGACTAGAACAAAGTCAATATTGCACTTAAGATGCTTTACCTTATGAGTGACTATACGAAGAACCGTGTTATTCGAACCAATACTAAGAGTGTTGCCGACGTGGGGATACATTCCAATCTTAATTTTTACTGACTTTTTTTCAGCACCCAAATAGCCCTCTTTGGAGTAGACGTGGATCGAGAACAATCCAAAAAAAAAAAAAAAATCAACAAAATATGGCACAAATCCTCCTCAGAAGGATACATGAAACTGATTAATAACTGCGTCAGAAAGATAGGACAGAAAAAGGGAGAGGTGGAGAGAGAGAGAGACCCACACACACACACGGGGTCAGACAGACAGACAATAAGAGAGAGAGAGAGAGAGAGAGAGAGAGAGAGAGAGAGAGAGAGAGAGAGAGAGAGAGAGAGAGAGAGAGAGAGATGTATTGAGGGGAGTGGCCCAATCATACTTATAATTTTGTTCAATTTTATCACACGTACTTTAAAGCTGTTATACTGTAATCGAATTTCAAATTCAAAAAAAAGAAAAAAAAATTCACACGTAAATTTCTGTAATTGTAATAAAGTGCAAATCATTGCATGTTACACAGCAGTCCAACGTCTGCACTAGTGTACACGTTTCGCCGTCAAGCCTGAGTACAGTTCCGCCCATTTCATTCCACGCAAAAGCACACCATTGACAGATCCAGATTCGGAGTACTTGCTTCTGACAGACGTTCAATAAAGCTGCACCTTCGATCCATTGGTTATTGATTGTGGCTATTGGGCCGGAAATTACCGAAGCGGTAGGGGTCAAAGTTAACACTGCCTTGCCAACCGCCGTGTAAGGTTAATGAATAGTAAATAGCTGTTGCTTTGATCATGAATATATATATATATATATATATATATATATATATATATATGTGTGTGTGTGTGTGTATATATATATATATATATATGTGTGTGTGTGTGTATATATATATATATATATATATATATATATATATATATATATATACATACACACATATTAAAGGAAATCAATTTGCGAACGTTTATCTCTCTCTCTCTCTCTCTCTCTCTCTCTCTCTCTCTCTCTCTCTCGCTCTCTCTCTATATATATATATATACATATATATAGTAAAAGATCCTACCATAAATGGCTGTTATGCTACACAAGTGTTTCATACGGAGGACAAGGCTGCTATTTGTCCTCTATTCTCTTCAAGCATGTATTATTCGTTTTGGAGTTGTTGGAGTTTTGTATGAGTTTTATTTTTCTCTGGGTACTTGAGGAAAAAGAATTCTCTTCTGTATTTAAAGTTGGTTCGGTTTTGAGGACATGGCATTTTTTCTGCTGTTAGAGGTTGCAGCGTCTTGCTGTTCAATATTTTTGGACCCTTTCGACAATATCGCAGGAGATATTATACTCAATGTTAGCGTTTTTTTTAAATTCCATATATGCTCACTGAGCGTTACGGCTGGTTTTCTTGAGCTCAATGTGTATTGATTTAATCGAAGCATAAATTCATTCTCTATTATTATTAAAGATGTATTTTGTCACTCGAGGCTGTTTGTGCGACGGTCGTTTATATACAACTTCCTTTCGGAGACACTGGGCTTAGATGGACCGAAATTTTTATGACTGCAGTTTCACATTTTTTCTGGTATTTCCTCAGCATTTTTGGAATTAAGAACTCTCTCTCTCTCTCTCTCTCTCTCTCTCTCTCTCTCTCTCTCTCTCTCTCTCTCTCTCTCTCTCTCTCTCTCTCTCTCTTGTTATTGCTGTTGATTATTTTGCTTCATGTTCTGCATATAGCTATAGCTTAACTTTACGGTGTTATTGTTTAGCATTATGTCACTGCTAACATCGGGAAAAAAAGTTTTTGGACTAAAAGTAAAAACTAAGTAATAGAATAAGCTAAAAACTAGTAGTCTTAAGAACATGCAGCGACGACAGTAAAGAAATAAACAATCCGTATGATTGACAAAAGGCGCAGAAACAACAAATTCAGTATAAATGTCACCTCTAGCAATGTGAAAAAAATTCTACAAAATATTTAACAAAAAACATCTTAAAGTTAAGCTACAGTTATGTGCAGACATGAAAGATGAAGGAAACAGTAAACAGCCATGAGAGGGCAGACTGATAAGTCTTAAGGTAGATAAGCCGTCGAAATTTTCCTCAGCTTAGAATATAGAATTTTCTCCCTTTGTAACAGATAATCAGTGCAACTTCAAAATTTGGTCCTTTTGTCATGTGCCTCGTATCGACTGTATCAAAGCACTTTTAAGTACAAATCCTGACCGAATGTAGGATTTGATTGGCTCAGAGATTAGGGATCCACGGTGACGCAATAAGCTGATCAGAATTTTATGTATATATATAATTACGCCCGTTTGATTAAAAACATTGTTCCGTGTTTTGACTGCTACATTGTTTGTTTGATAAAGCCTTTCCACTACGCCTTCTCTGCACATCGCAGAGGCCCCCGTTGGACAAGGTTCCACTGAATATAGATAATAGAGGTCCCTAGTGTGGGAAATGAGCTAGTGTTCTCTATTTCTCAAATCTACATTGAGATCGTTTTAAGCGTTTATTCGAATCCGATTAATTCCCACAAAGAGTGCCTAAAGGTGCACTACCTTGCGGAAATCCCCACTTAGGCACTCATTTCAAGCTACATGATAAAGGATGATAAAATAATTGAAAAAATAAATATGGATTTGACAAGATAAGCTAACTGTTCTGATTTCACAGCCTCGCGAAGAATGTACTTGCGAGTATCATATCAAGGCGTGTGCTCTAGTCTCTCAGCTACCGGCTGTCATGAAGTGAAACAAGCCCTGACTTACAATGTTGGTTATGTTGAAAAGATAATAGCAGAGTTAGAAGCTGTCCTTTTATCACTGTACATTTTACCTTGTCCAACTTATACTGCAGTGATTTTAGTGCACTGTACCTTGTATAAGCACAATAATAAAAGATATTAGCTGTACAATTAGACGGGCTAAAAATAAAGGGTATTTTTTCATCATTGTGTGATCGCATTATAAATCAACATCTAACCTTCTATTTCTGTTGTTTCATTTTCAAGCAATCGCTCAACGTAAGCTTTTAATCATTATTCTTCATGATGCAGCCTAAGTCGGTTTTTCGTTGTAGAATCCAACAAGATCGAAATCTAAAAAACCTCGACAAAAATGGAACTTAAAATAATTCATACCATTTTACAAAACAACTAATTGGGTTAAGTGAAAGCTGTAATCGGTTTATATGTGTTTATAGTTATCCAGATCTATAAAACAGACAAAACATTCACACAAATTAACGCCAAGGCAATAAATACTACTACTACTACTACTACTACTACTACTACTACTACTACTACTACTACTACTACTACTACTACTACTACTACTACTACTACTGCTGCTGCTGCTGCTGCTGCTGCTGCTGCTGCTGCTGATGATAATACTACTACTACTACTACTACTACTACTACTACTACTACTACTACTACTACTACTACTACTACTACTACTACTACTACTACTACTACTACTACTACTACTAATAATAATAATAATAATAATAATAATAATAATAATAATAATAATAAAAACAGAAAGTATAGGAAGAGATGAAAGTTGAAATAAATAGATATATAGCTAAAATAAAGAGATCTACAGCTGAAATAAATATATCTATAGCTAAAATAAATAGACCTACAGCTGGAATAAATAGACCTACAGCTGGAATAAATAGACCTACATCTGGAATGAATATATATACCTAAGTAACGTCCAGAATTTAGAGAACAAAATCCCAATTTCTTGTGGCCGAAACTCGTTATATTTTGTGTAAAATATTTTCCTCCATCTTTGAAACATAAAATCTTGGAGATGTTGCATTGTTTTACTCTTAACAAGGTAGTAGGCACAGCCGCTTACATCTTTTTAAACCCCACAAAATAAATATAAATGAATGGAAATTTAGGAAACAGTAATTTATTTGCTAAGAGGTCAGTAGTTGACTATTTTATCGTTAGAAGATTGTAGCTATCTATAAAACTGGCAAGTCTGATTGGAAATCTGTCAGCATGAAACTCAAACTGTAGATCTACAGCGCTGTGATGTACTTAGAGTTGGGCTCGTGGACTCTGCTCTTTGTGATGGGAACGCCCAGGACGCACGAGGCAGTTTTGTCAGTCAAATCTGTTGCGAGGATATTAATTAACATCTCCAATAGTCAGTAGGTTAAGTGGAAACATTGATGTAATTTTGTTATCAGTAATCAAATTAATGTCATCTTGTTCTAAACACGAAGTCCAAGCAAACCAGCCACCTTGATAACGTTAACATCATTCAGAATTTTAAAAAAGAAAAAGTAAATAAGTTTTTCACCAAAAGCTGTCGCGTTGTTAAACTTACACCCCCCCCCCCCCCCCCCCTTTTTTTTCCCCCTTAAAAAGAAATTAATGATAAAATATCTGTCTCGGGTAAAAACAGCACTTGACCTGTAAGAGAAAAACAGGTTAACAGGTTATGTGATTCCCAATTTTTAAGAGGGACTCGATTCCTTCACAGTGACCAGATTTTGTGACAAGAACGAAAAAAAATGAGTGGGTGGGGGCAGGGCGTGTGTGTGTGTTAGAGAGAGAGAGAGAGAGAGAGAGAGAGAGAGAGAGAGAGAGAGAGAGAGAGAGAGAGAGAGAGAGAGAGAGAGAGAGTGAAATAAGGAGAGGGGTGGAATAGGAAGAAACACGGTCTATAGAGAGATCCAATGCAAGACAGAAAATAAAGAAAATAAAGGGGTGAGCAAATATAAAGGGAAAAGAAAAAGATCATATACCAACAGAGAGAGAGAGGGGAGGCAGAGAGAGAGAGAGACAATAGACAGACAGACAGTGAGAGAGGTGAGAGAAAAGAGAAAGGAAAGGTAGTAGATAAAAGAACAAGAGAGAAACAGTTGGAGATGAAATGATACGTGTGGGTGGTTTTGTTTTGTTTGTGTGTGTGGGAGATGACAGGTTGACAAGACTTACTGTACTATCGTTAGATTTAGCGCTGAAATTACATTAGAGACCATCATTATCATTACCACTGATTATCATCAAAGTTATAAAAAAAACATCGTCATTATAATCATGATTACTATTGTTGTTGTTGTTGTAGTAGTAGTAGAAGTCGTAGTAGTAGTAGTAGTAGTAGTAGTAGTAGTAGTAGTAGTAGTAGTAGTAGTAGTAGTAGTAGTAGTAGTAGTAGTAGTAGTAGTAGTAGTAGTAGTAGTAGTAGTAGTAGTAGTAGTAGTAGTAGTAGTAGTAGTAGTAGTAGTAGTAGTAGTAGTAGTGGTGGTATAGTAGTAGTATAGTAGTAGTAGTAGTAGTAGTAGTAGTAGTAGTAGTAGTAGTAGTAGTAGTAGTAGTAGTAGTAGTAGTAGTAGTAGTAGTAGTAGTAGTAGTAGTAGTAGTAGTAGTAGTAGTAGTAGTAGTAGTAGTAGTAGTAGTAGTAGTAGTAGTAGTAGTAGTAGTAGTAGTAGTAGTAGTAGTAGTAGTAGTAGTATTAGTAGTAGTAGTAGTAGTAGTAGTAGTAGTAGTAGTAGTAGTAGTAGTAGTAGTAGTAGTAGTAGTAGTAGTAGTAGTAGTAGTAGTAGTAGTAGTAGTAGTAGCAAAACGGCAACCTTTACATTGGAGAAATGGCCGGCAGGGGAAGGATGAAATTCGGAAACAGTGGGGCAGAGGACGTCAGCGCCAAAGGGACGTCGCTCTTGAAGAATGCATTGGCAGCTTATGGCGTGTACCGTTACATTGAACTTTCAGCAATTGTAGTAAAAGTGTGGGACGTCTCTAAAGTCTCTCTTAAAGGAAAATAATACTAGGAATAGTGTCACTAGATATACTTCATGTCTGAAACTAACAGCGCTTAGGAAGGTTTTCTCATCTTCTGAGGGTGATACTCGATTGGCTTCCAGCATCTCCCGGTAAAAGGGAAACTGGAACTTATATAGGGATATGAAATTATTCTACCGGATTATGCTACCGTAGGAAAAGTCAGACAAGGGTAACAGAGAAAAAGATTAACATTGTAAAATTGAGTGCAGTCAGATAGAGAGAAGCAGCAAGATGATAAAACAAAGAAGGAAAGAAATAGCGTGAAGAGGGGACTACCATGAGAAAGGAGACGGTGTTGTGTTGGACCAAAGCAACTAGAAAGTCACTTAGAAACCACTCAACTTTCAATATTGTCAGATTAATTTCAGCATATGACGATTGCCGAGTAAACTTTAAGAACTAAACATACCGATAACAGCTAGTTAGGACGACGAAGAAACATTTTATTAAATGTTATGAAAAAAGACACGATGCAGAATATGTGAATCTCTGATCATCACTACAGATTTCAACCCAAAAGTTGAAGTAGCCTACAGGAGTGGACGTTTCTTCTCTTGACTCTTGACATATTGTGGTATGTGTGCCTGGAAAGTCTTTACTTCTGTCTCTTAATATGTTTGAATGTTCTGTCTGTTTTATAGGAGCTGGATAACATTTAACAAGCGCAGGCTGATATACCTTTCAGCTAATTTAATCAATTGTGTCTGAATTATTTAAAATTTCATGTTTTTTGTAGGGTTGGTTACGACTCTATTGTAAGCCAACGTTTTTGAGATCTAAATTATCATGGATATTTGCATACATGTACACACGCGATGATCTGTCAAAAATAACTAACAGAACAGACTTAAAACTAACCACCGATTTCCGAATATTTTTCGATCATGCTCACTAAGCCTGTGCCGAGCAAGGTAGAGCTAAGGTGGAATGAGACCCCGATCCATCCAGAGTCAACGCCTTGACTTGAATCCCACGGTTTAACTTCGCCAGCGCGGCATGTTAGAGGATATTCACCAAACGACGACGACACTTCTGTATCAGATGGTTAGATTGACTGGAAGGCTCTCGTCTTGGACGCTTTGAGGGAGATTTGTTAAGCTTTATGGCCAGAACACATATTTACTGGTTCGTATAATTGAGTTACGCCGCTGCTTATTTCCAGCCCCAGAGACAGCGGCTGAGCGCACTGTTGTTGTTACCTCTAGAGTCAGAGAGACTTCTAGGTTATCCTGGTCTTTGGGGTGGTGCTCGTTAGATGGAAATCAAGTCCCCCCCTCCCCCCCCCCAACCAGATTGCATAGGCTGGGATGCGAACCATGTACCTCTATCGATTGACCTGTCTTACACTTCCTTCTGTTTTAGGTATAATTAATGAACATGTTAGCTTTCCTATAATAAGAATAATCTGGAGAATAAAATGAATAAAATGTGTCCCATTTAGTTTTAACCAAAGTTATCTATTTTGTTTGTGAAGTAAAGCTTATGATAATTATTGCTATATGCTAGAGTTGATGCGGTGTCCTGCATGTATTAAAATAGCTCGGAAGCTTTTATACCCGGGCAAAATGTTCTTATCACGGTCTCCTTTATCGATGACATCTTCAAATGTGAACTTTTTGCTGATATAACATCAGATAAAAAAAAAAACAGGGCTAAGTTAATCCTGGAAAAGCTGTTATTTCATCCTCCCTCCTCATGCTGATCTCGATTTTTTAGCTACTCTTTGCTCATTCCTCTTCATACTTTTTTTCCTCCTCCTCCTCCTCCTCCTCGTCCTCCTCCTCGTCCTCCTCCTCCACGTCCTCCTCCTCGTCCTCCTCCTCGTCCTCCTCCTCGTCCTCGTCCTCCTCCTCCTTCTTCTTCTTCTTCTTCTTCTTCTTCTTCTTCTTCTTCTTCTTCTTCTTCTTCTTCTTCTTCTTCTTCTTCTTCTTCTTCTTCTTCTTCTTCTTCTTCTTCTTCTTCTTCTTCTTCTTCTTCTTCTTCTTCTTCTTCTTCTTCTTCTTCTTCTTCTCCTTCTTCTTCTTCTTCTTCTTCTTCTTCTTCTTCTTCTTCTTCTTCTTCTTCTTCTTCTTCTTCTTCTTCTTCTTCTTCTTCTTCTTCTTCTTCTTCTTCTTCTTCTTCTTCTTCTTCTTCTTCTTCTTCTTCTTCTTCTTCTTCTTCTTCTTCTTCTTCTTCTCGTTCTTCTTCTTCTCGTTCTTCTTCTTCTCGTTCTTCTTCTTCTTCTTCTTCTTCTTCTTCTTCTTCTTCTTCTTCTTCTTCTTCTTCTTCTTCTTCTTCTTCTTCTTCTTCTTCTTCTTCTTCTTCTTCTTCTTCTTCTTCTTCTTCTTCTTCTTCTTCTTCTTCTTCTTCTTCTTCTTCTTCTTCTTCTTCTTCTTCTTCTTCTTCTTCTTCTTCTTCTTCTCCTTCTTCTTCTTCTTCTTCTTCTTCTTCTTCTTCTTCTTCTTCTTCTTCTTCTTCTTCTTCTTCTTCTTCTTCTTCTTCTTCTTCTTCTTCTTCTTCTTCTTCTTCTTCTTCTTCTTCTTCTTCTTCTTCTTCTTCTTCTTCTTCTGCTTCTTCTTCTTCTTCTTCTTTTCTTCTTCTTCTTCTTCTCGTTCTTCTTCTTCTCGTTCTTCTTCTTCTTCTTCTTCTTCTTCTTCTTCTTCTTCTTCTTCTTCTTCTTCTTCTTCTTCTTCTTCTCCTCCTCCTTTCCTCCTGCGATGGCTGTGAAGTAAGAGCTTTCACTAATATCCACACGGATTCTATTTTAGGGTTTACTTCCAACACTGACAACAGATCTGATTAGTGCCTCATCTGTTCAGTTCCTCCATGCCCCACGGAGGCTTGAAGTAGGGTCTGCAAAACATCTGAAATCGCCATACTAAGCACGAATTTTATCAAACATAAAAAACGACAAAAACACAACAGGTTGAATGTCGAATTCAACATCCCATCCAGTATTATCGTATCTATGGACATATTGTAACGATATTATTTTTTTTTTTTTGTATGTTCAAAAATGGAATCTACACATTAAAATAATTATATTTCTAATTCCACTTTAGCAAGAGAACCCATGTTTCTTCTCCAAAAATCATTGCAAGTGAGACTCAATTCCATTCTCAGCAATTTATCTCGTCTCTTGCAGATTAAAAACTCAATTTTTAAAGCAGAGTTTATCATAGCGTCGTAAACATGAACTAGTTAAATCGAGTTTGAAGCTATACGTTTCTGTCTTCTTTCTTTTCTAAACTCTAACCATTCTTATGACAGTTTTGTCGTTGTTAAAGTTTGTTAATAATCTATCATCTTTTCAAGAGAATGGTTCAAACAAGAGTTCTTTTCAGTCTTTTCTTTTTTTGGTCCCAACAAGGATGACTTCCAAAAAAGTAGATTTGCCCATCCATTTTTAAACCAAAAAAAATTTCTTGTGCGCCACCCCCCCTCCATTTTCTTTCTAACGAAGCTCCTTTCTTTTTGAAAACCTTTTCAGTGATG
>JAWDGP010002306.1:372500-374258 GCA_033675545.1 Elysia crispata
CCTGGGGCTATGGCAACACTGATAGATCATGGGGTGGTTACCAAACAGCAAGGCCTAGGGGTTATGGCAAGCACTGATGAGATCATGGGGTGGTTACCAAACAGCAAGGCCTAGGGGTTATGGCAACAGCACTGATAGACCATGGGGTGGTTACCAAACAGCAAAGCCCTGGGGCTATGGCAACACTGACAGATCATGGGGTGGTTACCAAACAGCAAAGCCCTGGGGTTATGGCAACACTGATAGATCATGGGGTGAGATTACCAAACAGCAAGGCCTAGGGGTTATGGCAACACCGATAGATCATGGGGTGTTTATCAGACAGCAAGGCCCTGGGGTTATGGCAGCACTAGAAAAACATGGGGAGGTTACCAGACATCAAGGGCCCTGGGGTTATGGCAACACTAGAAGGGCATGGGGTGGTTACCAGACAGCAAAGCCCTGGGGCTATGGTAACACTGACAGATCTTGGGGCTATTACCAGACAGCAAGACCCTGGGGCTATGTAAGTAAACACTGATAGATCTTGGGGCTATTACCAAACAGCAAAGCCCTGGGGTTATGGTAACACTGATAGATCATGGGGTGTTTATCTAGGAGACAGCAAGGCCCTGGGGTTATGGTAACACTAGAAGGGCATGGGGGAGGTGACAGCACAGCAAGGCGGTGGGGCGGTGACAGCACAGCAAGTCCATGGGGGAGGTGACAGCACAGCAAGGCGGTGGGGCGGTGACAGCACAGCAAAGCCATGGGGAGGTGACAGCACAGCAAGGCGGTGGGGCGGTGACCAGCACAGCAAAGCCATGGGGCGGTGACAGCACAGCAAGGCCATGGGGCGGTGACAGCACAGCAAGGCCATGGGGCGGTGACAGCACAGCAAGGCGGTGGGGCGGTGACAGCACAGCAAGGCGGTGGGGAGGTGACAGCACAGCAAGGCCATGGGGCGGTGACAGCACAGCAAGGCCATGGGGCGGTGACAGCACAGCAAGGCCGTGGGGCAGTGACAGCACAGCAAGGCGGTGGGGCAGTGACAGTACAGCAAAGCCATGGGGAGGTGACAGCACAGCAAGGCCATAGGGCGGTGACAGCACAGCAAGGCCATGGGGCGAGTGACAGCACAGTAAGGCCATGGGGCGGTGACAGCACAGCAAGGCCATGAGGCAGTGACAGCATAGCAAGAGCCATTGATATGAAGACAATTTTTCAAGATATTGAAAAAAGTGAACAAAAGTTTGTAACAATAAAGGAACATCACGTGACAACTTACATAATAAAGATGTTTGTATGTATTCATATATGTTACACATTATAGAGGATACATATTGTATTTTTTAAAACGTGAAAAGTAATAAAATTCTGATGCCTCACAGGCCGAATATTTAACTTTCACTTTTTCAATCTACAAAAATTAAAAAAAAAACGTTTTCAAATATAAAATTGGTCATTTAAATTTAAATGACTGTATAGCAAAATTGAATTATTTAGTAAAGAAGTCATCCGTTCCAATCCATGAACATGTCTAGTTTTTAATGCATCGCAGCGAGTGGATGTAAAATTCCATAAATCACGTTAAACTGTTTTGCTTTTTCGATCGCCTATTATCACTCCGTGATTTAAGATTGAGAATTTTTGTTTTCTGCTTTCAACTTTAATATTATCGATACAATATTTTCAGAAACTATGGGATATCGATATCGGTATGAGAAAACATCCGATATAGAAATACGCAGCTTATGAAGAGGGAAAAAGCAATACGTA
>JAWDGP010002307.1:0-25000 GCA_033675545.1 Elysia crispata
AACAAAACAAAACCGAAAAACACAAAAACAGGATTACATTTGACAATAATTTGATCCGGAAACTTCAAAGAGTGCGTTCAATCATGCATTATTGATTTACGATTCCTATGAATAAAGGTTTTAGTTTCAATTCGATCTTCACGATGTCGCAGCGATCTCGTAATGCATTACGATGTCTTGCCACCGGGTCGGATTGAAAATATCAATAATAACAACAAAGTCGCTGGAATCAAGACAAGAGGGAATTGTCAAACATATTAGCAGTTTTGTTTGACCATTGATTTCGCATAGATCAATCTCATTTAATAATCAATCAGATGTATCAACATTAACAACAGAGAAGTTGGAATCAGGATAAGAAGAAATTGTCAAACATATTAGCAGTTTTGTTTGACCATTGATTTCGCATAGATCAATCTCATTTAATAATCAATCAGATGTATCAACATTAACAACAGAGAAGTTGGAATCAAGACAACACGGAAACATCGGACAGATTAGCAGTTTTGTTTGACCATTGGTTTAGTATAGAATCGATCTTATTAAATAATCGATCAGGAACAAAGGCTTAGATATCCCTCTAAGGATAAAAACATGGTATGAAAAGTGTTAGACGACTAGAAAACACGGCGAAACTGCAAAACATTGAAATGACCAAATTTTCCATATCAAGGGTTTGATCAAATTATGAACAGTTTTGTCGCAAAATGGGTTATATCCACCTATCAAATTTTTAGATTTTATCTTTATATAGATAATAGTTGTATGAATAAATTCTATTTTAAGACTGCACATCATTTATGTCCTTGAAGTTGTAGTCTAAGTTCTATTTAAAGTAATATCCTGGTAATGTTTAGAATGTCATGTCTTTACATAGTGGTTTCTTTTGAAAGGGTGTGGGGATGCTTTTCTCTAGAGACTCTAGATCTAAATCTAAATTCCTATACCCTAGTTTGTCCGATCCAAATCTAGATTCTAATCTAGATTATCCCAAGTATTTATTTAAAACTCTAACGCCACCGCTAGTTAGAATTCCCAGAGGGCTCCAAAGAGAGGAAACAACCAAAGCAGGAGCAATAAACCCCTGGAGACGTGAATCAAGTCCTGAGATTTTTGCTGCTGGTAAAAGCGATGCGACACAAACTTAAATCAGGATGTCGTAAATTGTTTACAGCCCTCGATCGAGGACAGATGTCGGAATTTTCATCGGTTTGTTAAGACGATTAAAATACTAAACATAAAAAAAGGAAATATAGAGATGCAGAAGAATATTAAAAAAAAAAAAGATATGTATGAGCGAGAGATAGGGACAAAGAGAAAGAAAACTGCAATATGAGCTGTAGTTCAAATAGTTCAAATCGAAGCCACCACCGCCTCATCACCACTCCGACACACTAACCTCTATGCCATTCTGCTTTACAATGATATATCGATATTCAAATAATTTGAAATTAATCATTTTTTACCAAACAAAATCTTCGTTCTAACAGTTTGTTTTCTGTAATTTGACATATTTCATCCACAACACTATGATATCATGCCTTCTTGCATATGAAACAAGCCCCCGTCGGGCAGGGCGGAACTGGGGAAGATGAAACGTTAATCTCGATGACGGACAATGCAGGGCTTGAACCCCCAAAGATCTCTGCGAGTATCAAGCGGATCCTCTATCCCCACAGCCACTGGCGCTCCTCCTACCTATAGATGTACACGACAGGAATATTCAGCACTGCCGGGTCTGTCGGATGACTTTCCTTCTAGAGACGTGGATCGTGGTCAGAAAAGCTGATAAATCAGTTCGAGCGGAGGCTGCTACGTGTCGTGTCAGCCTGACCTGATGGCGAGGCTATTTTTGGAACAGAGACCTCCTCCACACGAGACGGAATGACGGAGGGGAGAGAGGAGGGACGAGAAGGAGGAGGAGAAAGACGAGCGGGAATGATGAGAAGGTAGAAAAAAGGAAGAGAAGAAGCGAGAGATGGGAAGAACAGAAAGTGATATAGATAGTGATAGGTAGATAGATAGATGGATGGATAGATAGATAGACAGATAGATAGATATATAGATAGATAGTTAGTTAGTTAAATAGAGTGTTTAATATTTCGATAGACAAACATATCGTTTTACAGATTGATTGATTGATAGATAGATAGACCCTTAAATAAATAAATTTGTTAGATAAATAGGTCTTTTATTAAACAAATTGTTAGATAGATACAACGTTTAATAAATAAATTTAGATAGATAGATCATTTAATAAATGAATTGTTAGATAGATAGATCATTTAATTAATAATTATTAGATAGATAAGTAGTAGTAGTAGTAGTAGTAGTAGTAGTAGTAGTAGTAGTAGTAGTAGTAGTAGTAGTAGTAGTAGTAGTAGTAGTAGTAGTAGTAGTAGTAGTAGTAGTAGTAGTAGTAGTAGTAGTAGTAGTAGTAGTAGTAGTAGTAGTAGTAGTAGTAGTAGTAGTAGTAGTAGTAGTAGTAATAGAAGAAGAATAAGAAGAAGGAGGTGGGGGAGGAGAAAGAGAGAGAGAGAGAGAGAGAGAGAGAGAGAGAGAGAGAGAGAGAGAGAGAGAGAGAGAGAGAGAGAGAGAGAGAGAGAGAGAGAGAGAGAGAGAGAGAGAGAGAGAGAGAGAGAGAGAGATGGAGAAAAAGAGAAAAAAGAGGGGGAAATAGAGAGAGCGGACGAAAACGAGAAACAAAGTAAAGAGATAGTAGAAAAAAGGAATAGAAAGATAAGAGGATATTGCAAGAGGAAAATATACAGGGGAAGACTAAAGTAAAAAAAAAAAATAATTAAAAAAAAAAACAATTAAAAAAAAACAAGAATCTAGAAAATTTGCTTGATCGTTAGTTAGTACGTTCTTGGGGAGAGGATGTAAATAGATGAATAGATTGATAAATAGATAGATAAATAGATAAACAGACAGATGTAAGGAGATATTCAGGCAGACAGAGAAACAACGAGACAACGAGAGAGACAGACAGACAGACAAACAGACGGACAAAGAGTTAGTTACAGAATAAAAAAGAGCAAATAGGTATGTGAGAGAATAAAGAGAAAGATTGAGAAAATCTAACAAAACAAAACAAAAGAACAACCGAGCTTTAAGGGAAACACACGTAAAAGCTTGAGGCAAGGCGCTTCGACGAAAAAAAAACCAAAAACAACGAGTTAAAAGAAAAGAAAACCACTGACGCGTCTATCTGTTCCTTTCTCAACAATGATTCTAGAGCACTCTCCAACTTAAGACTGAGAATGTGAGTGAAGATCCCATTTCTGATCCTCATCACTATGAGACGTCACTGACTGGGACTTCCTGCATGCAAACTGAGGGCGCGAAACGCTGTTGTCTCAAATGAAATCAGTTCAGACAGAGCTTCACTGAGCAAAGCATCTTGACATGAGCCGGCGCGAAGTGGCGGTAATATGCGAGATAACAGGAGCAAGGGGACCCCACCCGTGGCGTTTTGTCTCATGGATCGTTGCGGTAGGGAAGCATTGAGGAAAAAAAACAACAACATAAAAAACCGCATGCCGGAAATATTAAAATGCAATCTAATCTTCATTCTCCGAAAATTATATATCTAAATTGAATCCAAATTAGACACTTAGTTGCTTGAAACCAAAACCCAAATTAACTGGTGCAGTTATGAATTTAGAATTCTGATTTTTTTAAGCGGGCACATTATTTCTGGAATAAAGGACTGAGCTCTTTGCACAACAAAAATGAATTAAACAATCCCCCCCCCCCCCCAGAAAAAAAACCACAAGAAAAACAAAGTTACGGTTCATTTCATTGACGTTATAGCCTCACTTAATTAGCCGTGCTCTGCTTCTACCTAAGACGATAAATCAGGAGATCTGGGAGCGGTGGCTGCGCTATGTGCGGCCATTGGTCAGCAGAGAGTCGGCCGCGACAGTTACTTTCATCGCCTGTCAGGCCGCGGCGCGGTCAGCCATCTGGGTAATGAACTTTCTGACATGTCTGGACCACACAGGACCACACAGGACCACACAGGGCCGCACAGGACCACACAGGACCACACAGGACCACACAGGACCACTCAGGACCACGGAGGCTCGGACCTTACCCGGAAGAGTAAAAAAAAAAATTGTTGTATACAGTCCTGTGGAAAAAAGAAAGAAAGGAAGAAGAAGAAGAGGAGGAGCAGGAGGAGGAGGATGAGAAGAAGAAGGAGGAGGATATATATATATATATATACACAGAGAGAGAAAGAGAGAGAGAGAACGAGAGAGAAAGAGAGAGAGAGAGAGAGAGAGAGAGAGAGAGAGAGAGAGAGAGAGAGAGAGAGAGAGAGAGAGAGAGAGAGAGAGAGAGAGAGAGAGAGAGAGAGAGAGAGAGAGTAAAAAAAAATGAAGATCATGTCCGTCACCGTAAACTTATTGAGGTCTTGCGACATGTCGGCGTGGACACAGCCGTGGGGTCACTTTCACCAG
Source organism: Elysia crispata (assembly GCA_033675545.1). Lineage (NCBI taxonomy): Eukaryota > Metazoa > Mollusca > Gastropoda > Plakobranchidae > Elysia > Elysia crispata. The sequence goes on from JAWDGP010002307.1 coordinate 4,467, forward strand.
TATAAGGCTCCGGTAGTTCCTGTCTGTGTGCTAAACTTCCGGTAGTTCCTGTCTGTGTGCTAGACTTCCGGTAGTTCCTGTCTGTGTGCTAGACTTCCGGTAGTTCCTGTCTGTGTGCTAGACTTCCGGTAGTTCCTGTCTGTGTGCTAGACTTCCGGTAGTTCCTGTCTGTGTGCTAAACTTCCGGTAGTTCCTGTCTGTGTGCTAGACTTCCGGTAGTTCCTGTCTGTGTGCTAGACTTCCGGTAGTTCCTGTCTGTGTGCTAGACTTCCGGTAGTTCCTGTCTGTGTGCTAGACTTCCGGTAGTTCCTGTCTGTGTGCTAGACTTCCGGTAGTTCCTGTCTGTGTGCTAGACTTCCGGTAGTTCCTGTCTGTGTGCTAGACTTCCGGTAGTTCCTGTCTGTGTGCTAGACTTCCGGTAGTTCCTGTCTGTGTGCTAGACTTCCGGTAGTTCCTGTCTGTGTGCTAGACTTCCGGTAGTTCCTGTCTGTGTGCTAAACTTCCGGTAGTTCCTGTCTGTGTGCTAAACTTCCGGTAGTTCCTGTCTGTGTGCTAGACTTCCGGTAGTTCCTGTCTGTGTGCTAGACTTCCGGTAGTTCCTGTCTGTGTGCTAAACTTCCGGTAGTTCCTGTCTGTGTGCTAGACTTCCGGTAGTTCCTGTCTGTGTGCTAGACTTCCGGTAGTTCCTGTCTGTGTGCTAGACTTCCGGTAGTTCCTGTCTGTGTGCTAGACTTCCGGTAGTTCCTGTCTGTGTGCTAGACTTCCGGTAGTTCCTGTCTGTGTGCTAGACTTCCGGTAGTTCCTGTCTGTGTGCTAGACTTCCGGTAGTTCCTGTCTGTGTGCTAGACTTCCACACTGACAGCGGGGCCTCAAGTGGAGGAAAGTTGTGAAGTCTATCGGTGAAAGAGTCTCGGTCCCTTGAGGTTTCCATCTCTAGGTATAGGGAAGAGAGAGAGAGAGAGAGAGAGAGAGAGAGAGAGAGAGAGAGAGAGATAGAGAGAGAGATAGATAGATAGATAGATAGAGAGAGATAGATAGAGAGAGAGATAGAGGGAGAGAGAGATAGATAGATAGAAAGAGAGATAGATAGATAGATAGATAGATAGATAGATAGAGAGAGAGAGAGAGAGAGAGAGAGAGAGAGAGAGAGAGAGAGAGAGAGAGAGAGAGAGAGAGAGAGAGAGAGATGGCTTTTACTTATAACAATGCAATGTCCACATAAGGACAACTAGAAGGGTTTCAAAGCACCTTTCTTTTCTCTCTCTGTATCTGTCTGTCTGTCTGCCTCTGCCTCTTTCTTCTTTCTCCCTTTCTCTCTTTCTCTCTGCTTCTTCTCACCTTCTCTTTTGTAATTTTCTGGGTTTTTTTTTCTTCTCCATTTTGTCTCTAAAATATTCCTCTTTACCTCTAAAAAGATGCTTTGTTGTAGCAATTCATTTGTGAGTCTTTCATTATCCAATGATAACCACGGAGAAAAAAAAGCTCAACATCTAAGCAAGGATAATTATACTATACACATCGTTTCTCGGACATCTTCCTCCTCCCCTCCCCTCCTCTCCACCAATCTCCCTCTTTGTTCTCCACGCCCCATGACCCTCCTCCCCTCCCCTCCTCTCCACCAATCTCCCTCTTTGTTCTCCACTCTCCATGACCCTCCTCCCCTTCCCTCCTCTCCACCAATCTCTCTCTTTGTTCTCCACTCTCCATGACCCTCCTCCCCTCCCCTCCTCTCCATCAATCTCTCTCTTTGTTCTCCACTCTCCATGACCCTCCTCCCCTCCCCTCCTCTCCACCAATCTCCCTCTTTGTTCTCCACGCCCCATGACCCTCCTCCCCTCCCCTCCTCTCCACCAATCTCCCTCTTTGTTCTCCACTCTCCATGACCCTCCTCCCCTCCCCTCCTCTCCACCAATCTCTCTCTTTGTTCTCCACGCTCCATGACCCTCCTCCCCTCCCCTCCTCTCCACCAATCTCTCTCTTTGTTCTCCACTCTCCATGACCCTCCTCCCCTCCCCTCCTCTCCACCAATCTCTCTCTTTGTTCTCCACGCTCCATGACCCTCCTCCCCTCCCCTCCTCTCCACCAATCTCCCTCTTTGTTCTCCACGCTCCATGACCCTCCTCCCTCTAACATCTCGGTGTCCGATTGACGTGTTTTTCTGCCATCAAAACGGATCCAGAGGCATGCCGCCATATTGCCCCATTGAATAGAACCTTTCAGAAACATACTCCTTCGTGTTCACAATACAATAACGCTACCACGACCTTGGCCTTGTTATCTCACGTCAACAGGGGTAGTTATCGTAACGATGAAATATCTTTGCGATTCTCCATTCTTCTAACCACAAGAAACGTCATCATGGTGGTGTTGCTAATAATAGCTGACATTTTCTGTTTGTAATGAGCTCATATACGTTATAAATAATGGATGCTCAGAAAAGGTCACCTGAAACTTACAGACTTTTTAAAACAGATACTGGGGCATTGGTAACAAAACCATCATTTTTAAGTGTATATATATATATATATATATATATATATAGACATACTGGTCCCTTGTGTAAAATATATAACACAAGCACAAGGCAGCGGCTTGGATCTTCAAAGGTTTCCGGAGACACCAAATTTACAGAGGAGGAAAAAAATGGAAGCGAAGTGAATAGGATAAATCGGTTTATGGATACATCGATAGATAGATAGATAGAGAGGCAGAAGAATATATAGATGGGTATATAAATCTATAGTGAGATGGATAGATAAACAGATAGGATGGACAGATAGATCGATAGGTAGATAGAGAGGCGGAAGATAGAAAGCTAGAAAGATTTATAGATAGATTGATAGATAGATAGAGAGATAGATAGAAAGAAAGAAAGATAGAAAGATAGACAGATAGATAGATAGACAGATGGAAAGGTAGATAGATAGATAGAAAGATAGACCGATACATAGATAAAAAGATAGATAGAAAGGTAGAAAAATAGATAGAAAGATATATAGATAGTTAGACTGATAGGAAGCTAGGTAGATGGATATATAGATAGTTAGACTGATTGGAAGCTAGGTAGATGGATATATCCATTGAGTTAGACTGATTGGAAGCTAGGTAGATGGATATATCCATTGAGTTAGACTGATTGGAAGCTAGGTAGATGGATATATCCATTGAGTTAGACTGATTGGAAGCTAGGTAGATGGATATATCCATTGAGTTAGACTGATTGGAAGCTAGGTAGATGGATATATCCATTGAGTTAGACTGATTGGAAGATGGATATATCCATTGAGTTAGACTGATTGGAAGCTAGGTAGGTAGATGGATATATCCATTGAGTTAGACTGATTGGAAGCTAGGTAGATGGATATATACACTGAGTTAGACTGATTGGAAGCTAAGTAGTTGGATATATAGATAGTTAGACTGATTGGAAGCTAGGTAGATGGATATATACATTGAGTTAGACTGATTGGAAGCTAGGTAGATGGATATATACATTGAGTTAGACTGATTGGAAGCTAGGTAGATGGATATATACATTGAGTTAGACTGATTGGAAGCTAGGTAGATGGATATATACACTGAGTTAGACTGATTGGAAGCTAGGTAGTTGGATATATACATTGAGTTAGACTGATAGGAAGCTAGGTAGATGGATATAAAGATAGACTGATAGGAAGCTAGGTAGATGGATATATACATTGAGTTAGACTGATAGGAAGCTAGATAGTTGGATATATAGATAGTTAGACTGATAGGAAGCTAGGTAGATGGATATATATATAGTTAGACTGATAGGAAGCTAGGTAGTTGGATATATAGATAGTTAGACTGATAGGAAGCTAGATAGTTGGATATATAGATAGTTAGACTGATAGGAAGCTAGGTAGTTGGATATATATATAGTTAGACTGATAGGAAGCTAGATAGTTGGATATATAGATAGTTAGACTGATAGGAAGCTAGGTAGATGGATATATAGATAGTTAGACTGATAGGAAGCTAGGTAGTTGGATATATAGATAGTTAGACTGATAGGAAGCTAGGTAGATGGATATATAGATAGTTAGACTGATAGGAAGCTAGGTAGTTGGATATATAGATAGTTAGACTGATAGGAAGCTAGGTAGTTGGATATAAAGATAGTTAGACTGATAGGAAGCTAGGTAGATGGATATAAAGATAGTTAGACTGATAGGAAGCTAGGTAGATGGATATATAGATAGTTAGACTGATAGGAAGCTAGATAGTTGGATATAAAGATAGTTAGACTGATAGGAAGCTAGGTAGATGGATATCAAGATTGATAAATGGAGAAAGATAAAGTCAGTAGAACAGAGCTGAGGTCTCTAGAAGAGATAGTGTCACATTTATTTCATTTATTTCTTCTCAAATTCCTCAATCTTTAATTCCGAAAATTCCTCCAAAGAACAATTATGTCTTCGGTTTATTAGATCAATTACCTTTTAGTGCAAGCAAATTCTACCCTAATAAACCAATTGGTTGTTGGAAATGGTTAGTAAGATAAGACAAGATAAGATAAGATAAGATAAATTAAAATATACTTTTTTTCATCCATCTTGGAAAAATTAAAAAATTGACATGCCCATTAACATAAAAAGGCATAAATACGTATGATAAAAATCCAGGTGTATGTATAATAGATAAATAAAAAATACATATATTTATATAACAGGTAGATATACTCATGTTTCTATACAAAGCAGGTATATTATGTAGAGCACATCCTGATCTATAACAGGTAGATATATTCATGTTTCTATACAAAGCAGGTATATTATGTAGAGCACATCCTGATCTATAACAGGTAGATATATTCATGTTTCTATACAAAGCAGGTATATTATATAGAGCACATCCTGATCTATAACAGGTAGATATATTCATGTTTCTATACAAAGCAGGTATATTATGTAGAGCACATCCTGATCTATAACAGGTAGATATATTCATGTTTCTATACAAAGCAGGTATATTATATAGAGCACATCCTGATCTATAACAGGTAGATATACTCATGTTTCTATACAAAGCAGGTATATTATATAGAGCACATCCTGATCTATAACAGGTAGATATATTCATGTTTCTATACAAAGCAGGTATATTATATAGAGCACATCCTGATCTATAACAGGTAGATATACTCATGTTTCTATACAAAGCAGGTATATTATATAGAGCACATCCTGATCTATAACAGGTAGATATACTCATGTTTCTATACAAAGCAGGTATATTATATAGAGCACATCCTGATCTATAACAGGTAGATATACTCATGTTTCTATACAAAGCAGGTATATTATATAGAGCACATCCTGATCTATAACAGGTAGATATACTCATGTTTCTATACAAAGCAGGTATATTATATAGAGCACATCCTGATCTATAACAGGTAGATATACTCATGTTTCTATACAAAGCAGGTATATTATATAGAGCACATCCTGATCTATAACAGGTAGATATACTCATGTTTCTATACAAAGCAGGTATATTATATAGAGCACATCCTGATCTATAACAGGTAGATATACTCATGTTTCTATACAAAGCAGGTATATTATATAGAGCACATCCTGATCTATAACAGGTAGATATACTCATGTTTCTATACAAAGCAGGTATATTATATAGAGCACATCCTGATCTATAACAGGTAGATATACTCATGTTTCTATACAAAGCAGGTATATTATATAGAGCACATCCTGATCTATAACAGGTAGATATACTCATGTTTCTATACAAAGCAGGTATATTATATAGAGCACATCCTGATCTATAAAACGCGCCTTTGATTGCAGTAGTTGAGTTTATTCGTGATGCAGTATGGGAAAATTAATCGTAAATTGGAAAAAAAAAATATAGTTATCTACACAATTCAATAACCTGTGGTTATCTATTTTTTTTTATTTAAATCTATTTACAATAGAAAAAAACAAAAATATTCAGTATCGTGTAAGTTTAAATAACTGCGCGACTAAGAATTCCCACAAGGCAGAGCACTTTTATGCACTTAATGCGAAACTTCACAGCTTTCTAATAAGCGTTTAAAAGAAGATTAAAACAGATTGTGACAGTACAGAGTTAGTCGATTTCTTCTGTTTTGGCACTCCAAGTGTCGAGTGCATTTACAATATCCAGATTTATTAACGTATAAAAGTTGTTACATAACAATGCAGTGTTATTTCTTACGTAAGGAGGCTTTATTTTTATCATATTGCTTTTAGAAAAGAATACATATACTTCTTGGACCAATGAAAACAACTAGGTTATTGTGATGCCACGTCCTGCCTGCAGGCGATATATTTATAATTTCTAATAAAAAAAATGATAAAACGTAAGACAGCTAGATAAAGCGGAGTAAAGAAAACTCTGAAACTGATGACATCTAGCAAATAATAATAGTATATTTTTACATTTAAGTCTGTGTAAGAGGCATACGTGACTTTTGAAACTCTTGACTACTAAAATGTAGTTTATTTATTATTCTTAATGCGAGAGATTGTATTGGGAGACTAAATTAAAAAAAAAACCAAAACAATCGTTTTTATAACTTTGAAAGAAACTTAAAGTGAGTTTACAATAAATTTAGTCAATGACGCAATAACCCAATATTATATTTCTTGATTGGAGAATTATGCAAGCACTAAACTACATAAAAAATAATATGTTTTTACAAAAATATAAAAAAAATGAAGGAATCTATTAAGAGACGGGAAAAAACGAGATATAGAAAAATCTTGTGAACTTGTTTTTAATGCAACCATAGCATGACAAGATGGGAGGGGAAAAAAAACTTCGTTTTTAGTTTTATTATCGCACATCTTTCGCTTAGAATGTAAATGGATCTCTAAAAGTTTTAAATAGTTGAATTGATTTTGCTTTCACTGATCCATGTTAGAATCTTCTTTTATTGGGTGAGTTATAAAGTGACCAAGAATTTGCGTAAGTCTGATCTAAGTGACATCGTCACATTGTAAACTTTAGTGCAAAGTGAGCTTTACGCCAGTTGTAGGCAAACGAGATTGTAAACATAGTGAAAATACAGGTTCCCTAGTTGGGAATAACGCAGTCCGAACAAAATTAATTTTTTCACACACACACAAAAAAAGAATGAAATCAGAGTTCCTTGTTTAAACTACCTAGCAAGGAGAGAGAGAGAGAGAGAGAGAGAGAGAGAGAGAGAGAGAGAGAGAGAGAGAGAGAGAGAGAGAGAGAGAGAGAGAGAGAGAGAGAGAGAGGAAAAAGAACAATAAAATGAACTAGAATAAGATAAAAAAAAGAACAAGACTAACATGCATTAAAATAAGAACAAGAACAAGAAGAAAAAAAAACCCGCAAGGAAAACAAGAAGAACAAGAAAAAGAAGAAAAAGAGAGGAGGGTGGGAACAGCCTGTTAGCGAAAGCTGCGTGCAAGAAAAGAATAAAACTAAAAAAAGAAAAAAAAACAAAAAAACAAACAAACAAACAAACAAACAAAAAAACAAAAAAAAACGAAAAACGAAAACAACGAAACAACAAAACCTGAAAGCCAGAAACAGAGAAACGGTCGGTTAATCGAGTGCTTAAACTTTCTGTTCGGAATGTGCTCTGATTGTTTTGTGGATGGTAATCGATATGCTATATCAATTGGTGTAAGACAGGCCTAGAGGGAGTGACAGATATACAGAGACAGACAGGAAGACAGATAGAGAGGGTCTGACAAAGGAAAAGAAATACAGAAAAATGCGAGTACACCAAGCTTTGACAGAAACAGTAGCGAGTAAGTATAATGAACAAAATCATTCAAACCCCTCTCTCTCTCTCTCTTTCTCTCTCTCTTTCTCTTTCTTTCTCTTTCTCCCTCCCTCCCTCTCTTTCTCTCTTTTTCTCTCTCACTCTCTGTCTTTTTCTCCCCCCCTCTCTCTCTCTCTCTTTCTCTCTCTTCAATCCACCACCCTTCGTCTCTCTCTCTCTCTCTCTTTCTCTCTTTTTCTCTCTCACTCTCTGTCTTTTTCTCCCCCCCCCTCTCTCTCTCTCTTTCTCTCTCTTCAATCCACCAACCTTCCTCTCTCTCTCTCTCTCTCTCTCTCTCTCTCTCTCTCTCTCCCCCCTGTCTCTCTCTTCCTCTCTCTCTCCCTCTCTCTCTCCCCTGTCTCTCTCTCCCCTGTCTCTCTCTCCCTCTCCCCCCTCTCTCTCTCTTTCTCTCACTTCAATCCATCAACCTTCCTCTCTCTCTCTCTCTCTCTCTCTCTCTCTCTCTCTCTCTCTCTCTCTCTCTCTCTCTCTCTTGATACTGCCATACAAGGAAGGGCTGTTCCGGTGTGACCACAGCTCAACCCAGGCGCCGTACAGACCAGAGTCGGGTGTCAAGTTGTGCTGGGAAACTTCTAACGGCACAGATGTTCGGTACGAGATCCGAAGCTGCGGAGTCTTGTCGACAGGTTGAGGAGAACCACAGTCATGTTTGTAAACACGTAGTTTTGGTTGTGCTTCATGCGTTCCGCTTAGATTTTTGGGTTGTTTTCTGTTCTGGATTTTTGAAAATTGACATATACTTCCTTCGCCTAACAAACGGTTTGATTTTTGGGTTGTTTTCTGTACTGGATTTTTGAAAATTGACATATACTTCCTTCGCCTAACAAATGGTTTGATTTTTTGGGTTGTTGTTTTTTCCCTTTTTGATTTATATTTTTTATATAAATTGCCATATTAATCTTCCGTCTTCCGTCTAACAAACGGCTGTTCGAATGTCGGTTTCAACATTTCGGGCACGCTAGTATCCGGTTCCAGGTTCCACCAGGCACGCAAATATCTGACCTGCAGGTTTTCCACCAGGCACGCAAATATATGACCTGCAGGTTTTCCACCAGGCACGCAAATATATGACCTGCTGGTTTTCCACCAGGCATACTAGTATCTGACCTGCAGGTTTTCATCCAGACACGCTAGTATCCGTCCTGCAGGTTTTCCACCAGGCATACTAGTATCTAACCTGCAGGTTTTCCACCCGTCACACTAGTATCTGACCTGCAGGTTTTCCACCAGGCATACTAGTATCTGACCTGCAGGTTTTCATCCAGACACGCTAGTATCCGTCCTGCAGGTTTTCCACCAGGCATACTAGTATCTGACCTGCAGGTTTTCATCCAGACACGCTAGTATCCGTCCTGCAGGTTTTCCACCAGGCATACTAGTATCTGACCTGCAGGTTTTCATCCAGACACGCTAGTATCCGTCCTGCGGGTTTTCCACCAGGCATGCTAGTATCTGAACTGCAGGTTTTCCAACGGGTATGTTAGTATCTGAACTGCAGGTTCTCAACCAGGCATGCTAGTATCTGACCTGCAGTTTTTCCACCAGGCATGTTAGTATCTGACCTGCAGGTTTTCCACCGGCACGCTAGTATCTGGCCTGCAGGTTTTCCATCAGGCATGTTAGTATCTGGCCTGCAGGTTTTTCATCAGGCATGCTAGTATCTGGCCTGCAGGTTTTCCAGCGGCACGCTAGTATCTGGCCTGCAGGTTTTCCAGCGGCACGCTAGTATCTGGCCTGCAGGTTTTCCACCGGCACGCTGGTATCCGGCCAACAGGTTTTTCTACCCGCTCCGGAAGTATCCGGCCAACAGGTTTTTCCACCTGGCATCCTAAACTAGTATCACAGTTACCTAATTGAATGTCCACTTTTATCAACTGCTTATGTCTGCAACCCAATGCCGAATATCTAGATTAAAGATGGAAATCAAGGCAGGCTCTAAGAAATGTGAAGGAACGTAATAAAGCGTTCGATGGAATCTGTGTCATGTATGGCACGGTGCTAATAAATAATGCCTAAATAGTATCTCTCTCTTTGCCTTCTACTATTTCTTTGGCTAATTATTTCCAAATATCCTTCATTGTAAAGTAATAGTATGGATCACTTCATTTTGCTCAATCTGTATCTTATGTGGCATGTTCGTAACATCTATTTCCTTAATATCATCTTTCTCTTTAAGTTCTACCCTATACTTTGCTTTACGGCTGACCCATTTCCTTTGATTGTAACATACTGGACTTGGATCGCTTTATTTCGCCCAGTCTGTGACACTTGAGAGAACAATGGCGATGCATGTTTGTACTTTTCACTAAACCACTGCATAGGATTTGACAGATTCGATTTGCCTGCACTGCACGGGTAAGAGTTGTCTGCCGCTTGAAAAATCAATCGCTGCTGGTTAGTAAATCAGTGTTAAGTAGGAGAACAGGAGAAGGGTTGTTAGCTTGTCTATTAGGGAGAGAAGGGAGAGAGAGAGAGAGAGAGAGAGAGAGAGAGAGAGAGAGAGAGAGAGAGAGAGAGAGAGAGAGAGAGAGAGAGATAGAGAGAAAGAGAGAGAGAAAGGGAGAGAGGGAGAGAGAAAAAGAGAGAAAGAGAGAGAGAGAGGGACAGAGAGGGACAGAGAGGGAGAGGGAGAAAGAGAGAGAGAGGGAGAGAGAGAGAGAGAGAGAGAGGGACAGAGAGGGAGAGGGAGAAAGAGAGAGAGAGGGAGGGAGAGAGAGAGAGGGAAAGAGAAAGAGAGACAGAAAGAGAGAGAAAGAGAGATAAAGAGAAACAGAAAGAGACAGAAAGAGAGAAAAGAGAGAGAAAGAGAAAGAAAGAGAGAGAGAGAAAGAGACAGAGAGAGGAAAAAGAGAGAGGGAGAGAGAGAAAGAGAGAGAGAGAGAAAAAGAGAGAGAAAGAGAGAAAAAGAGAGAGAGAGAAACAGACAGAGAGAGAGAAAGAAAGAGAAAGAGAGGGAAAGAGAGAGAAAGGGGGAGAGAGAGACAGAGAGAGAGAAAAAAAAGAGAGGGAAACTGAGAGAGGGAGAGAGAGAAAGAGAGAAAAGAGTTGAGGGTATATGAGAGACATACAAACAAGCAAGGACAGATCGAGAATATGATCTTCTGACAGACAGTCTGAGAGAAAAAGGTAGAAGAAAGAAAAAGAAAAAGGAATAGGGCTGGAGTGAGAAAAAGACATTGGGTTTGTAAGTGAAAACTCTGAAAAAGAAGATAGGCACTAAAGACGGGGTTTTAAAAAAATAAATGGCGGAAAAATAGAGAAAGATGAGAGACGAGAGACTGACAGAAGAAGGAAGAAAGAGAGGAAGAAGAAGAAGAAGAAGAAGAAGAAGAAGAAGAAGAAGAAGAAGAAGAAGAAGAAGAAGAAGAAGAAGAAGAAGAAGAAGAAGAGCAACAACAACAACAACAACAACAACAACAACAACAACAACAACAACAACAACAACAATAGGAAGAAGCAGAAGCAGCTGCCGTAGCATCGCTAAGAGTCTAGACACAGCCGTGCTCAGAAATAATTACCTCACGCTAATATTATCTAAATAACGCCTACAAATTTTGCCTTCCAAACCTGCTTTGTACTTCCTGGTCCAAAATTCAACATCCTCCACCATCCTTTTATCCACAGCTCCGACTCCGTCCGTGTTGTTTATCTGACCCTAACATGCAAGCCTTTCATAGATCTACACAGATCGCGCTTTTTCCCTCAGTGAGGAATGTCCACTCCAGAGGTCACCGTTTCCCCCCCAGAGATATTTTTCTTTGGGAACTTAACACGAAATTTCCATCAACTTAAGATCTCGCCAAGCCGAGAAGTGTCTTCTTACTATTATTTATGAAAATAGTTGTGTTGGCAGCAAGAATTGTTTATGGCCGTTTATTTTTATTAAGGTTCATATGTATCTGGTGCAAGCCAAAACGGTCAATACTTATGTAAAAAAAAAAAGGAAAAATGTCCCTCTATCGGTGTTCTTCCGTTAACATTTAAAGCTACAAAAAAAAAAAAAAAAAAAAAAAAAAAAAATGCAAAAAATAATAAATTAAAACTGCTGTTGGAATGAATATTTCATTCCATGATGATGACAGTTGTAGAAGATTGATAAATGCGTCACACACTCTGGCTGTCGGAGAAGTTTTAAATTGAATAAAAACTCATGAATTTACGCCTCCCTCATTTATTCTCTCTCTCTCTCTCTCTCTCTCTCTCTCTCTCTCTCTCTCTCTTTTTCTCTAAGTATAGCTTACCCCACTTTGTCCTATGTGCCGTGAAATAAGAAATATCAGAGTAGAAATGCCAAGCTATGTGTATTTTATATCTGCTAGTTACATTATGTTGAGATATGGTCGCAGAGGGTACAGGAGAACAAAGTTTCAATGAGGGTACGGAAAAAAAAGGTAAGATAAAGAGAGAGCGGAGAGAAAGAAAGAAAGAGTGAAACAGAGAATGATAGAGAGAGAAATAGAGAGAGAGAGTAAGAAAGATAGGAAGAAGGAGAAAGATAGAAAAAGAGAGAGAGAGAGAGAGAGAGAGAGAGAGAGAGAGAGAGAGAGAGAGAGAGAGAGAGAGAGAGAGAGAGAGAGAGAGAGAGAGAGAGAGAGAGAGAGAAAGATTGATGGATTGAAGAGAGTATACGCCCTACACACACAGAGGTTATCAGAACTAAAATGCGTCTGAGACAAAAAATGAACCGTTTCCAAGGAAGTTGTAAAGGTCTACTGTATGAACTCTTCACAAGATTTGGTGGTCACCAACAATGCGATATAGCGCACGCTCTAAGACGAGAAATGATTTTAAAAAAAAATACGAAATTTAGCCTCGCAATCTTGGTGATGAAATGATTCCAATGTTACCAACTTCAGACTGGCCAATAGGGTTTGTTCTGCAACTGATGCTTTTTATATCAGCACATCCCACATCGAGGGTAGGGTTTATCATTTATTCATGTACAGAGAAGGATAGGGAGATAGATAGATAAAAAGATAGAAAGACCATTAGAAAGATGAATGGGTCGATCGATATATTGACAAATAGCTACATAGATAAATAACAAGATTGTTACGTGGATGAATAGATAGCATGGAGAGATAAAGCTCAGGAGAGACCAAATTAAGAACAAGCGGCAATTTTACAATCTGAGAGAAAGACTGAAGGTGGAGATAAGGTATGGGTATAAAGAAGGAGAGAAACAGAGACAGAGGATGAAAGAGAGAGAGAGAGAGAGAGAGAGAGAGAGAGAGAGAGAGAGAGAGAGAGAGAGAGAGAGAGAGGAAGGGAGGGAGAGAGAGATGGGTGGAGAGAGAGAGGGAGGGAGAGAGAAAAGGGTGGAGAGAGAGAGAGAGAGAGAGAGAGAGAGAGAGAGAGAGAGAGAGAGAGAGAAAGGGAGGGAGAGAGAGAGAGGGAGAGAGAGAGAGGAAGGGAGGGAGAGAGAGAGAGAGAGAGAGAGAGAGAGAGAGAGAGAGAGAGAGAGAGAGAGAGAGAGAGAGGAAGAGGGAGAGAGAGGAAGAGGGAGAGAGATTGAGAGTAAGAGGGAGAGGGAGGGGGAGAAAGAGGAAGAGGGAGAGAGATTGAGAGAAAGAGGGAGAGGGAGAGGAAGAGAGAGAGAGGGGGAGAGAGAGAGAGAGAGAGAGAGAGAGAGAGAGAGAGAGAGAGAGAGAGAGAGAGAGAGAGAGAAGGAAGGTGAAAATAGCAAAAGTATAACGGTATAGAGCAATAAAATCCTGCCCCGGACACTCTATCCCGGACATCATACAGAACTGAGTGTCCGGAATAAAAATAATGACCCCGTCCATTACTGGTCAACGTGTATCATTGAGCCGGAGAAGCATACTGAAAACAGAAGGTTACGGAAAAACGTGCTTTTTCGGGAAAATTATGTGATCGCATGGCGCTTTTCAGTGCAGCCACTCACATCAGAGGGTAGAAGATAGGTTTGGGGAATGGTTTAGCAGCATGGGAGACAGAAGGGAAAGTTGGGGTGAAATAGTTTTACACATGTCTATGTCTAGCTGTAATGCGCAATCAGTAATCAATAAATTAAATTGATTCTAAAGTGCTTTAATTGTAGATAAGAAACTCAACGACCAAAATTACTACAAAGTAAAGAAGCGTAAAAGAGGCAGAGGTAGCTAAGTGTGCCTACATCATTTAAAAAAAATGAAATTACAATATTTTTTTACCCTCTCTGTTTTTGTTAATAATTGATAAAGAGCAATTTTTAAAAAAAATCCAAAACTGGTGAGATAATCCATTTTAAAGTCTGTTGAACTCCTTCGAAATACTGCCTCTGCGCTCTGTTGATTTATTTTATTTTATTTTTATTTCATTTATTTTTTTGTTTTGTTTTGTCTTTGTTTTGCTTTATTAGTTTGTTGGCTAACTGACTTCTTGTCAAGATGGAGCTCTGAAGATTTTTTTTTTTAATCTCAGACGCTAATTACTATACATCTTTTTTTTTCATGCCAAACCTAAGAGAATTATACTATTTAAAAGAATGACACTATTTAAGAGAATAAAACTATTTAAGAGAATGACACAATTTAAAAGAATGACACCATTTGAAAGAATGACACTATTTATGAGAATGACACTATTTAAGAGAATGACACTAAGAGAATGACACTATTTAAGAGAATGACACTATTTAAGAGAATGATGCTACTTTAGATAAAAATTACGACGGATAGGTCAGATATTAGTATTTAAATTTCGTTCTTCGTAGTTTCTGTCTCCCAGAACATAAAACTAAAGTTAGCGACATTTTACAATAAATTTTTGTCTATAACACAATTTCTCAATAACATGTTTCTTGTTTAGAGAATGGGGCAAGCTGTAAAGAACATCAAAATGTCATCTTTTTACAACAGTATGAAAAAGGCGGAATCATTCTGTTAAGGTTTCTTTTTCACTCTTCGCAATTTTTAACTTCCAAAATACAAAATTAAAGAGTGATTTCCTTACAATATGAGATAAACTGATGATTTTTTTAAAACTCACTGTGAGACTAATAATTCGATTGAAAGATAAAGAAAAAAAAATCCTTTCCTTCATAACCGGTTACAGGTTCGGGGCAAAGTTGAATATAAATAATGGCAGACCTTAATTGTGAATAGGGACATTAGAAGAAGATTGATTTAAAATTATACTCTGAAGCGGTTGGAGGTTTAATACCTTGACAAAATTTTGTGGAAGTGATAAATTAAAATCTCGTTAAAAACCACGGTTCATTTGTTGATAAGTTGATGATTTTTACGAGCCCAGTCTACCCTTGATGGTAAAATAATTAAATCATAAACATAGAGAGAAGATGGCTGGGCAAAACTCACTACGGCTTCCAATTATCGCATGAGAGACTTACAGACAAGAAGGAGAAGAAAACATGTTATATTTAAATCTCAGTTAAAAACAGTGAACGCTGTACCAAAGTTAACCTCATTTGAAATTCTATTGAGAGTTATTAGGAAGAAAACAACGTAAGCAAGAATGAAATTTAAAATTAAAAATAAAAAAAAAAAACATATGAGAGAAAAGTCACACTCTGATATGTAAAAAAAAAGTTTTTTTTTCTGTATGTAATTTCAGAGATGCGGGGAGAAGGGAAAGAGAGAAAGAGAGAGGAAGAGAGGGAGCGAGAGAGGAAGAAAGAGAGAGAGAGAGAGAGAGAGAGAGAGAGAGAGAGAGAGAGAGAGAGAGAGAGAGAGAGAGAGAGAGAGAGAGAGAGAGAGAGAGAGAGAGAGAGAGAGAGAGAGAGAGAGAGAGAGAGAGAGAGAGAGAGAAAGAGAGAGAGATATTCAGGAAGTTGAATACAACTTATATAATAAACAGCGGCGCTATATT
Source organism: Elysia crispata (assembly GCA_033675545.1). NCBI lineage: Eukaryota > Metazoa > Mollusca > Gastropoda > Plakobranchidae > Elysia > Elysia crispata. The sequence goes on from JAWDGP010002307.1 coordinate 20,125, forward strand.
TTGTTTGAAAAACATTCAGGTTGCAATATTCATTGGCCCAAAATTAATGATTGCATCAATTAAAATTTCTGTTTTCTGTATGGAATGTTCAGCATCCAAATTCTTATTCCCTCTCTTTCTGTCTATCCACCTATCTCTCTTTCCATGTAGTTTTGAGTATCCGTTAAGAAAGATCCTTGAATGGATTGGTAACGTACAGAGTTGGCGGTTCTCAGGTTTGTAAGAGACTTCTCTAGCTTTTGATATGCCTTTGCGATGGACAATGAGGACAATTTGAATGTAGCAAAAAAAAAAAAAATAGTTTTCTTTAAAAATTTTTGTAAATATAACGGAAGAAAAGGTCTACTCGATATTTAAACTTCCAGTGAAAGACAGTATGATGTCACTTCTGGTTCTAAACAAATTTAGTAACATAATGGAACCAGGCTTAGTGCCCTCTGCTGCGCCGAAAAAAGCTTCGTAAGGCCTGATTTGACTCAAAGCGTAAAACTGCTAGTAGGGTCAAAATTCTAGCAATTTAACATAATTATGTGTCTTTACGTTGGGGAAATTCTTACACATAAATTATAATAATAATAAATGAAAAAAAAACTGTAGCTTGCTTAGAACCAATAAATGTACATTATGTTTTTCGAAATGTGTTATCATAATTGATTGTCTCTATTATCCCAACTGTTTCTCTTATTCCATGATTTCTAGAGGTCGGGATATTTTAAGAAACTTTACCCACCGAGTGTGTGTCTCTGGCAATAAAAAGCGACTTCGAAAATAATTCGGAAAAAGTTTCTTCTCATGAACCCAGTAGATTTGACATGCGAGTGTACTAATTAAAACTTGGAGAAAGCTGGTGGTGATGACTCTCAAAAACTCCTAACCCGAGCCTTATGCCCACTCAAGTACGAAATGAAAGAAGAGATTACAAGAGGAGAAAAAAGCGAAATGAGCTTTTTAGGAGAATCATACGAACCCGTAAAATCAGGCACCAGTGACGACCCCTACTCTTATGATCCACATTGAATTAAAAGAGCAAACATTATCTCAAACATAAATTTCAACTCAAAACAGTTTTAGCCGTGAAAGGTCGTGACTCAATTTTTATCTTTTTTTCTTGAAATTAACCTGCATTATATGATCGGCCCACGCCGATACGACAAGCTTTATCCATCACACTTAAATCTTGCGCAACCAACAAAGACCCAATAAAACAACGACTTAAAAAAAGCAAAAAAAAAAGGTTTTCGCTAATCGATCGAGTCCCTCTTCAAATGAAGCATATCGGCAAATAAAGGCCACGTCAGCCCGCACTAGGGGAGCTTTCTGGGTTCAAGCTAGAAGGACTTCGGGATAATTTATAACCGCAATAAAACGAAAGTGAAATTTGTGTTTGATGAAAAAAAAAAAAAAAAAAAAAAAAGAAACTGTTCAGTCGTAAAGAGACGTAAAACAAATTTTCTCTTTTTTTTTTTGGTAAATTTACGATTTAATTTGTCTTTGACTAATCAATTTTTTTCGCTGTTTGATTTTTAACAACAACGACAACAACAACAACAACAACAACAACAGCAACTAATAGACCACTAAAGCGAACAGCAATATATGAAAAAACTATGTGTAGGAGGAGGAGATGAGTAGTGTGATCCAACGGTTAGCGCATTAGACTTTTGATAAAGCGGTTGTAGGTTCACGTCCAATCATCGGTTTGTAAATCTTGACTTCGGAAAGCCTCAGTCTACATTTCTGTTGAAAAAAAAATACTTGTCTGAAAAGCATCAGTTCGAAATTCTGAGACATTTCCCTTTAATATGTTTTAGAGGCATAAAGAGGGGCAAAGCAAACAACCACTTTTTCAGTATTAGTTTTTGTGCACTCCTTACTCTACTTATTATAAGAGCTGGATTTATTTGTTTTATGAGAAATATTTTTTACTGATTAAATCAACAGTTCAAGTGCTTGTTAAGTTATTGCTTTAAAAAATAAAGAAATAAAGTTTTAAGTCTACAACCTTATAAACTTTATATAAATTCATTCCATCCGGAAAAAAAAAAACAACAAAAAAGCAAAAGTCGTCAAGATTGATAATATGCAGGTACCGAGCGCACTGATACGAACACTTTCAACATTTTGTTTTTTCAACACTTTTCGAATTTCTTGCTGTCACATTTCCATCTCGAACACACAATGGTCACAGGTCACCGGTCCCAGGCGTGTTGTGACGGTCACGTGCATTACGAGGACAACCATTTTCCTGTCCGTACTGAAACCACGAATCGCAGAGGACACATGTTCCACGAACTTCCATGTTTCGTATCTCATTAAACAAAATTTCAAAGAATGGAAAAAAATACTGTGGAACTCGAGGGATGATCCTTACCATGAGCTATGGAATTAAATCAAAGCAAAGAAATTTAGAATAATGATGATGATGATGATGATGATGATGATGATGATGATGATGATGAGGATGATGATGATGATGATGATGATGATGATGATGATGATGATGATGATGATGATAATAATAATAATAATAATAATAATAATAATAATAATAATAATAATAATAAATATGTATATATATAAATAAATAAATAAATAAATATAAACGAATAAATAAATAAAAACCAAATTCGGCCGACCGGTCCCATAATCGTGGCCAGCCTGGCCAGCCGCGATGAGAAAGTAACGCCTAAATCTAGATCTATAATTTGACGGTGTGAATCCGTGGCAACCTGGCAACAGAAACTTCCGCTCTTTATGAATTGGTCCCGGGCTGATAACGATGTCTGGCACGGGGCGAGTCGGATGCCCGCTGGTTTCGGTGGTTTCAGGGCTCATCTCGGCACACAAATTACGTTCAAACGTCGCCCTCTCTTGCCCCCCTCCCCCCTTCACGCCTCTCATGAAAGCTCTGTATACTCCCTCCCCCCTCCTCCCACTCATCTCATCAGAGCTATCTACATTCTCTCTCTCCCCCCACTCCTCCCATCAAAGTTGTTTATACTCCCTCTTCAACCCCCCCCCCCACACACACACACACCCCCTCATCATAGCTTCCTATACTCTCTCCCTCCTTCTTCCAACCCTTCCCCTCCGCCCTCACTCAAACACACGCTTTTCTCCCCAAGCTTCCGACTTTCCCGTCATCTAGCCTCACGAGCGACCCCCCCCCCCCCCCCCTTTCCCACCACCATCATTCAAAGTGGAAAATTCCGTATACATAGGTACTTATCCGTATCTACGGGCGCAGTACACGGTACTGCACTGTTATATTACACTTAAAAAAAAAAAAACAACAAAAAAACAAAACAAAAAACAAACCGGAGCCAAGACCGGGTCAGAAAAGCTACGCTGAAACAATGGGGAAGAAAAAAAAAAATGAAAAGCAAGACAAAAAAGCGGGAAAAACCTCTATAAGATATCTAATCAACTTTTTCCTCTTCCCTCTAGCAATCTCTGACAGACTTATCGCAACAGTCCTCAATATGGTGGGAGTAGAACAAAACCCTGGTGTAAAACACATCTGTGTTTGTATACAAGGATAAGCTATGAGCGAGGGAGAAGGGAGAGAGAGAAAGAGAGACAGAAAGAAGGACAGAAAAAAAAGAGAGAGAGAGCCAAAGAGAGAGAGAGAGAGAGAGAGAGAGAGAGAGAGAGAGAGAGAGAGAGAGAGAGAGAGAGTGTGTGTGTGTGTCGGGGTGTTTCATCTGGAACAAAAAAAAACAACAAAACAACCAACAAATTAAAACTGGTTGTTGATCAAGGAGAAAATCACGAACAAAATTCAATTGGGAATCATCAGCACAGAGCACTGGTTCTTGAATTTTGTATTAGATTTAGGGCCAAAGTCCCTCACCGAAACAAAATGAGTTTTTGAATACGAAATTGGAAACTGGGGGGGAGGTAAAAGACGGACAAGAGGAGTGGTGTTGTAAACTTGTGGTTGAATTAGTGCAGAAAAGAAAAAAAAGCGGTACGTCTAGATCTAAGTCGAAACCTTGAAATTCAGAGCTAATCAAATTTTGATGGGTTCTGTATGCAGTGCTTTTCTTTGTACTGAAAAACCTTTTATTTTGTTTTGTTTTCAAATGTGGTTCTTCTTACTAAGAAAAGGTCATCTTTTGTCTTTTGACTCGTTTTTTTCTCTAGCTTTTTATCTATTTCATACATTAAAATAATTCATTTAATTATGTATATTGTATTTGTATATTCCTCTAATTCCTCTTTATTTTTTTTTTATATTTAACTGTAAGCATAAGTTATCCATCATTTAATGTAATACTTTTTGCCTTCCATAAATCCATTTCTCTGCCTATTTACCACCTGATTCTATCTATCAATCTATATATCGTCCCTTTCTTCTATCAAAAATTTGTCTTGAGTAGTAAAGAGACATCTTATTCTCTCTTTTAAAAAGATAATCACAATGCTCTGTAATTTACAATCTATGGCACCTTTTCCATTTTATTTTCGAGATTTTGATATGAGTGCTATCACTTTTGAGCACTCACTTTTTCACTAATTGAATGGTAGGAATGATTTCATGTCTTTAAACGTACAATGTCTAATGACAAACAGCAAAGAAAATATGGACAAATGGAGGGAGCGGGGGGAGGGTGTAGCCATACAGAGATAGAGGGATAGAGTGAGCAAAAAGAGAAAAAGAATGGAAAAAAGATAAATATGATTAAATGGAAATGTGAATAGATAAATACTAAATTATTAAAGAGTAGCAAGAAAAAGAGGGGGAAGGTAGATAGATAGATAGATAGATAGATAGATAGATAGATAGATAGATAGAGAGAGAGAGAGAGAGAGAGAGAGAGAGAGAGAGAGAGAGAGAGAGAGTCATGTATCCATGCAGAAAAGGAAAAAAGCA
>JAWDGP010002307.1:30000-32500 GCA_033675545.1 Elysia crispata
CAACAAAAAACGCTTGCGACGATGTAAATACTCTCTTATTTGGATAGAGCACTTGATCTATCTACGTGATATATTCTTAGGAGTTATCAACTCTTTGTAATTAATCTTCTTCCTTACAATTCGAACTCCAGCGTTAATGCTAGAGAAACGCTTTTCCTTGTAACTCTAGGGCTGAACTTTTCTTGTAGAGGAAGAGATGTATCAAACAACCAGCCTCCGTTATTAAAGAGATGCTGAGTCTTCATCAACGCATCAAGAAAACCAAATAGCTAAATAACTAATATCAAGTTGGCCAAGAGATGCTGAGTCTTCATCAACGCATCAAGAAAACCAAATAGCTAAATAACTAATATCAAGTTGGCCAAGAGATGCTGAGTCTTCATCAACGCATCAAGAAAACCAAATAGCTAAATAACTAATATCAAGTTGGCCAAGAGATGCTGAGTCTTCATCAACGCATCAAGAAAACCAAATAGCTAAATAACTAATATCAAGTTGGGCAAGAGATGCTGAGTCTTCATCAACGCATCAAGAAAACCAAATAGCTAAATAACTAATATCAAGTTGGCCAAAGAAGTGGAAGTACTGCAACGTTTTATAATTAATATTTTCAACCCGAGTACTTAAATAACGTTTACAGGAGTTCTAAGAAAAAAGAAAATTAGGCTGTACAGTGTCTTTGAAAAGCAAACAAAATCCTTCAGATTCAGTGTTCAATGAATCCATAATGTATCTGTTGCTCAAAATGGATCTTATTTTTTATATTTCATAAATTATGTATGTCGGTTGTTTTTTTCTTTCGTTTTTGGTTTTGCTTTTGTCATGTATTGTTGAATTTCCGCCACCCTTCTAGCGTTCTGTTTTATATGAATAATTAATCTACGAAATTCTCGTGTCATAATCACTCCTTGTTTGGACTAATAAATTTAGGATACATTGATTAATTTGTTAAACGTGTTGACTTTGATTATCACCACCAATGCCTTCTTTTTCTTATTTATCATTGCTCTGTTATTGATAGCTTCGACAGTTATAAAATAAGTTGTCATTTATCATTGCTCTATTATTGATAGTTTCGCCCGTTATAAAAGACATTCACATTTATTAATTTTCGAAGATAGATGGCTTGGCATTGTGGGCCGGTTTACAAAAGATTCAGATTGTTTAGTGACAAGTGGATAGAAAAGGTAGCAGAGACGGAACTAATAATTATCATATTCGTAGATGGGTTGATAACAAAGAACACATACAAAGAAGCGAAACACGTAAACATAAAAAGCTTTTGGTTTTGCCGCTACTTTTTTTTTACCTTTTTATTAGTTTTTGAACAATACATCGGCGCAACAATCGATTAGTATGTTAAGCAAGAAAACAAACAAGCCATTAATCTTGAAGCAAATAACTGGTTTTCTATGAATTAAGACTTTGAAATCTGTAGGGTATAAGAGCCCCGATTATTTTTACATGGAAGGCGATGGCTAAGTAAAATGTCCTAGCGGCGATGTTGTAATAGTACCTGCAACTATGGCTAGCAGTTGCAAAGAATTGTATAAAGACTGCTATACATTCTATAGGTCCCAGGATAGTGCAGGTAAGGTGAGACCCCATTTCATTAGATTCGAACAGAGTGTATATCTCAAATGACATTGTAGAATGTTTGTGGAAAAAAAAATATTATTTCATCCACTTAATTCGTTAACTTTTTGAATTTGTATTTACTTCTACTACTACTACTACTACTACTACTACTACTACTACTACTACTACTACTACTACTACTACTACTACTACTACTACAACAACAACAACAACAACAACAACAACAACAACTACTACTACTACTACTTCTACTACTACTACTACGACTACTACTACGACTACTACTACTACCACTACTACAACAACAACAACAACAACAACAACAACAACAACTACTACTACTACTACTACTACTACTGCAACAACAACAACAACAACAACAACAACTACTACTACTACTACTACTACTACTACTACTACTTCAACAACAACAACAACAACAACAACAACAACAACAACTGCCACTACTACTACTGCTGCTGCTGTTGCTACTACTACTACTACTACTACTACTACTACTACTACTACTACTACTACTACTACTACTGCTGCTGCTGCTGCTGCTGCTGCTGCTGCTACTGCTACTACTGCTACTAATGCTACTGCTGCTACTACTACTACTAATACTACTATTACAACTACTATTACTACTAGTGTTACTGCTGCTGCTGCTGCTGCTGCTGCTGCTACTACTACTACTACTACTACTACTACTAATGCTACTACTGCTACTACTACTACTACTGCTACTACTACTACTACTACTACTACTACTACTACTACTACTACTACTACTACTAATAATAATAATAATAATAATAATAATAATAATAATAATAATAATAATAATAATAATAATAATAATAATAATAATAATAATAATAGTAATAATAAAAAAATA
>JAWDGP010002307.1:37500-62500 GCA_033675545.1 Elysia crispata
ACCACTAGACAGAGGTACTGATGCCCTGACCCCACCAGAAAGAGGCACAGATGCCCTGAGTCCACTAGACAGAGGCACAGATGCCCTGACCCCACCAGGCAGAGGTACAGATGCCCTAACCTTACCAGGCACAGGAACAGATGCCCTGACACCACCAGACAGAGGTACTGATGCCCTGTCTCCACCAGACAGAGGTACAGATACCCTGTCCCCACCAGGCAGAGGTTCTGATGCCCTGTCCCGACCAGGCAGAGGTACTGATGCCCTGTCCCGACCGGGCAGAGGTTCTGATGCCCTGTCCCGACCGGGCAGAGGTTCTGATGCCCTGTCCCGACCAGGCACAGGCACAGATGGAAAACGTGAGTCCCGAGAGTGGCACTATTTATGCCGAGATTTGAACCTGAGACGAACATTGGTTGGACGGGGAAAGATTGACCACAGGGCTACCATACAGAAAGCAGATATTTTTTTATATAGCATGTACAATGTGTGCGCCAGTCAATACTATAAATTATATCATCATATAATTTTGTGGAAGAAGGGGAAGCCTAAATTATTTGACTGTCTATGTCCCCCTCTCTCTCTCCCTCTGTCTCTTTCTCTCTCTCTCTCTCTCTCTCTCTCTCTCTCTCTCTCTCTCTCTCTTTTTCTCAATCTCTCTTCCCCTCCCAACATCGTTTTCGTTTTTTTCGTTATATCTACGTATCTCTTTCTCCCTCTTTCCATTCGTGTTTTATATCTTGGAAACCTCGGCTCCACTCCTGACCTGAATTTATTCTAAGTCTGCATGTCGAAATGTATAAATAAATGATGTTCAATCTCTCGAATCTGCCAAAAAAATTAATATCCATTACCGCTTTGTTTGAAAACAGTGTCACGAGTGTCGCCCAAAGTTTTTTTTTTCCTATGATTTCGGCCTGGTTCTCTCTATTTTGTAAATAATGTTATTATGCAGCTTGGTTCTCTCTATTTTGTAAATAATGTTATTATGGAGCCTGGTTCTCTCTATTTTGTAAATAATGTTATTGTGCAGCCTGGTTCTCTCTATTTTGTAAATAATGTTATTATGCAGCCTGGTTCTCTCTATTTTGTAAATAATGTTATTATGTAGCCTGGTTCTCTCTATTTTGTAAATAATGTTATTATGCAGCCTGGTTCTCTCTATTTTGTAAATAATGTTATTATGTAGCCTGGTTCTCTCTATTTTGTAAATAATGTTATTATGTAGCCTGGTTCTCTCTATTTTGTAAATAATGTTATTATGTAGCCTGGATCTCTCTATTTTGTAAATAATGTTATTATGTAGCCTGGTTCTCTCTATTTTGTAAATAATGTTATTATGGAGCCTGGTTCTCTCTATTTTGTAAATAATGTTATTATGTAGCCTGGTTCTCTCTATTTTGTAAATAATGTTATTATGCAGCTTGGTTCTCTCTATCTTGTAAATAATGTTATTATGTAGCCTGGTTCTCTCTATTTTGTAAATAATGTTATTATGCAGCTTGGTTCTCTCTATCTTGTAAATAATGTTATTATGTAGCCTGGTTCTCTCTATTTTGTAAATAATGTTATTATGCAGCTTGGTTCTCTCTATCTTGTAAATAATGTTATTATGCAGCCTGGATCCGGGTGAAGGATTTGGTGTGATCGAGTTCCAAGAATCGACTACCCGAAACGGAATTCGGATAATATCAGAATAAAATGACATTATTTTTGGAAAATGAAAGTAGGTCTTCTCTGTAGCTATTCATACTCATTAATTTCCTTTTTTAAAATTAATCTGCAATTGAATTTGTGAAAACTTTAATCTAAAAAAGAAACCTTCCTAAGGTTATTTAATCATTTGATTTTATTACTATTTTCAACCTTTCCCTGCATCTTAAAGAAAAACCTAATGATTCTACTTTAAACCGATACCGGAAAAAATGAGTCGGTTCCCCATAGAGTCTTGCCAGGGCGCATAAATTTGTACCGGTGTCTAGTGTCTCTTGAGATATTCCATTGTTTTGTCGCCGATGTTTTACTACAGGGGAGTTTTTGTTTTTCCTAACCTCGATTTATAGTCCAATGGTAACGGTGCAATGATAATATTCCAGTTAATAACACGAATTTGTTTTCGTTCAAGAAAGATAATTGTCTCTGCTTCCGTCCTCTTTCAAAAGAAATTATCGTTTTATGTTATAATGGAGGCAGATTTTCCTTGCTCACAGCTAGAAAATTAAAAAAAAAATATACATATATATATATATATATATATATATATATATATATATATATATAAATAGATAGATAGATAGATATAGAGAGAGAGTGAGAGGAAGAAAGAGAGAGAGAGAGAGAGAGAGAGAGAGAGAGAGAGAGAGACAGAGACAGAGAGACAGAGACAGAGACAGAGACAGAGACAGAGACAGAGAGAGAGAGACAGAGAGAGACAGACAGACAGACAGACAGACAGACAGACAGACAGATAGAGATAGAGAAAGAGAATTATATAGATACTTTTTATAAGAAAACCGAAATGACCGAAAACCGGTTTTTACGTAACGGGCGATTACCCTATGACGGGGTCAAGCTGCCGATACTGCTCCAAATGAGCCGCTCATGTGCCCATGGAGCTGGACTTGGCAGAGTTATCTTGGCGCGACGTAAAATCATCTACTCTAAAGGCCCAGAGATTTTCACCAGGGGGTGAAGCGCTTCTCTGGTCGCAGAGGAGCAAACGTCGAGCCTCAGAGAGGGGAGGGAAAATCTGATATCAGAGGAGGCCGGGGCGGGGGGGGGGGTCCTTTAATCACATATGATCAGCCGTTTCCTAGAATCAGGTGAAATACTTCGATAAATTTATTTCTTAAATCCATTTGATAAGTTTTGATATTATTTGACTAGGCTAAACATCCATCATTTATGGCAACTTTTGGACAAAATCCAGATTATGACGTAAAGAAAAGATGAAAAGTCTGTTGAGGACTCGTCGAAATGAGAAACAAAAATGAAGCTATTTATATGTTGAGATTTCCTGCACAGGACGTCAAGCTTTCCATGATGCTTTTGTCTTTACCCTGGATGGAGTAAGAATAACTGTTCTTTTTAATATTTATAATAACAAAATAACAATAATTTGTTTTGAAAGCGTTATCCGCTTTGGAAATTGTAACAGCGCGGAAAACAAATCTTTTACATATTGTTTGGTTCAACATAATAAATTCTGTCAAAAGTTTTGATGAATTGATTGCAATAAAAATTTTAGGAACTTTCAAGAGCATTTTTTAGCCTTAAGCTTTAACTTTCCTAATATTTTTGTTTTAAATTCCACTTTGGCCACTGATCTTGGCTGATCAAGATTCAGTTAACTTCAGCCCTGAACATTGACTGGTTTTGGAGGAGATGGTGGAGAAAGGAATCAAAGTTGCCTCTTATAATATAGATATACATAGAGAGGATAAAGGGAGAGGTGGACATAGAGAGAGAAAGAGGGAGAGAGAGAGGAAGAGAGAGAGAAAGAGGAGGAAAGAGGAAGAAATAGAGAGAGAGAGAGAGAGAGAGAGAGAGAAAGAGGAAGAGAAAGAGGAAGAGAGAGAGAGAGAGAGGGGAAGAGAGAAACAGAAAGAGAGAGAGAAAGAGAGAAACAAAAAGAGAGAAAGAGAGACAGAGACAGAGAGAGAGAGACAGAGAGAATGGCAACTAACAGATTAAAGCGTCTTATCATCGTAACAGTGTGCGGGTCAAGAGCAATCAAGAGCATCATAAAAACTACAACAACAACTACAACAACAACAACAACAACAACAACAACAACAACAACAATAACAACAACAACAACAACAATAACAACAACAGCAACAGCAGAAATTCCCCGAGTTTGGAAATGGCTAGTATATCACAAGATTATCTTTGGTGTTTTATCCCTAAAACTATCTGAACGGAGGATTTTAAAACTAAGGACCAGCAGAGAACATACAAAGACTATTAAATTTTTTTTTCTTCAAACTAATGGTGGAATAAAATGGACAACAAAACAGGGAAACAGTCGAAGTTACGAATGGAAAAAACAACAACAATAACAGGTAACAACGTGAACTTAAAGATACTGATCAAACGGGTCAGACAGAACAGTAATTTAAGGGCACAAGAAATAGTATCAACAACCCGAACAACAATAACCACAGCAGCAACAACAACAACAGCAACAACAAGACCACCACCACCAACATCAACAACAACAACAAGACCACCACCACCAACATCAACAACAACAACAAGACCACCACCACCGCCACCAACAAGACCACCAACAAGACCACCACCACCAACATCAACGACAACAACAAGACCACCACCACCAACATCAACAACAACAACAACAACAATACCACCACCACCGCCACCAACATCAACAACAACAACATCGGCAACAAAACGAATCTCGAACCTCTCAATAGTCTTCGAGTCTTAAGTTAATTATTTTAAAAACAATTTTTTTTTTTTAATTTTGCGCCTTCCTTCTCTCTCTCTCTCTCTCTCTCTCTCTCTCTCTCTCTCTCTCTCTCTCTCTCTCTTTCCGTCTCTCTCTCTGTCTCTCTCTCTCTCTGTCTCTCTCTTTCTGTCTGTCTGTCTGTCTCTTTCCGTCTCTCTCTCTCTCTCTCTCTCTCTCTCTCTCTCTCTCTCTCTCTCTCTCTCTCTCTAAGTCGAACTAACGAAATGAAACGTGACCTGAGAAAGATGGTATCGCCTTGTAATTGGACAGCTTTTTGACGATGGATTTATAAAAGACAAATGTAAATATAATTTAATTTAATAGTTTAGAATTTTAAATATCAATGTCTTTGGTACATAAAAGTTTTATTTCACTCCATCGGTTGAGTAGCTGAACAACGCAAGAGGCAGTCAAGGACAGAGTGAAAATTAAACAACCCCCAGGCGTGTTGACAACGTAAACAAATTCACACGTAGATACAAACGGACAGTTATTCCGAGTCAATCAGTTATGGCATAGAGTTACACATCTTAAAACCTGTACAACAGAAAATCACGGTTTTACTGATATTTTTTAAAAATTGAAAGATTCATACCAATATGCATCATGAGCAAGAAATGGGTTTTTATTTAATTAAAAATGGATAGTGTAAAACTTAACGGGTTTCCACCTTTTTCAAACATGTATTGACGGACAAAATTGTAAGAATATGCGTCGTAAGTAAACCGCATGAAGAAAGTGCGTCACTGTTTACTTAAATCAATCAAAAGAGATTGAACTTTGCCTGGCAAGGCAACTTCGCCAGGAAATGGCTTCAAGCCCCAACGGTATTAAGACCTGTAAAACGGTCAAGGTCCACATACTATGACGGCCAGAGCCTGTCGTCATTTATGCTTTTGGGTCTGATGTGGTTCCTCCCATAAAACACCGGGATGCGCACTTGTGTGCATCACTTTGGTGCTTGGATGCTGGCAGGGAAGCTTTGTCGTGGGTTGTGTGAGAAGCACAACCTGCTCAGAGGTACCGGCGACTTGGGTACTTCGTCGATGTGGTGTCGGTGGGCCGGCTATCCTGAGAGTGTCTATATGGCGGAGGTTCAGAGTTGAAACCCTTCACCCCCTCTAAGCCCCTTGACATAATCTCTCTTTATAGGGAGCTGCTGAATATCTTCTTTACAGGGAGGTTTTGTCTTCATTTGAAAGGGGCATTACCTTTTAATTCTTTGAAAGGGGCACTATCTTTTAAATATTCAACATTCTCCTTTTTCTTTGTGACTGGCACGTCACATTTGCTTATCAGTACTAAAATCGTGATAGTCGCTGCTCCGATGAGACTATCAGACTTTGTAGGGATCTGTTAGTTCTCTTTTTATGTCAAAGCTCGAGCAGTTTCTATCCCAAATTCATGAGTTTGTATCCAACTAACTACATGGTTTTAATCAAATTTGAGGTTTTTTCTCTGTTGGGTAAAAAGGATTTTCCAAAAAAAGTTTAACTGCTACCTACAGCATTAAACCAGGTATAATTTCAGGTTGTAATTTTGAAACTTATCAGGTATAATTTCAGGCTGTAATTTTGAAAGTTATCAGGTATAATTTCAGGCTGTACTTTTGAAAGTTATCAGGTATAATTTCAGACTGTAATTTTGAAAGTTATCAGGTATAACATTCAGTCTTTCCTTTGGTCAAGATTTTTGAAACGGCTGTAATCAATGGATTTACTGTAATAGACTCATAGTTCTGTTCCTACCTCTAAGTTTGAATGCATGATAACATATTGGGATAATGTGTGGTTCAAATGCTGATCCTCAAATTGTATTAAATCCAGAGGAGGCCAACCATTGGAATAACTATAAGGAAGAATTATAAAGTGCTAAAGGTTTAGGTTGTGCTGAGCGAAAATGACTGAAAAAATGCTTGCCACTGTAGAGTTCGAACCACCGACTTATGGATTCACCCATAACACTGCCACCTAGAGAAAATATGGCTTACACCAATACGCCAATACAACCTTCAAATTAAATACCAAATAGAGAATGGTTCATTATGTAGCTATAAATCTGTATGAAATGCCTCATCGCGTACTCAAAATTAGATCCAAATCTAGATAATGTACCTTGTCGCAAAATAAAAATACCCAGAAACAGTTGAACTTATAAATCCCTATAAAATATTCTCAGAATATTGGCTTAGTGTTTTTGCGGTTGAAAAAACAAAAGAATCAGATTTTGAGGTATTTTGTTGAACTTTTTTGTGAAATGTGAAATCGGAAGTGCTAGGCCCTACTGCAAGATAACTTTCATCGTGGATGTCTAGCTATGGAATCTGACGCCACATTGGTTCAGTGAATTGAGAACATTGCGCCCTAAGTTTTCGCGCGCATTTCTCTGGTTTTGAACAAAGTCTATGGACAATTTGGCTAGACACCTTTGTGATCTGTCGCGTTGTTAAGGATTGCTAAGGAGAACTCTTTATATATATTGTTTTTCGTTTTTTTTTTTTTTGTTCAAAAAATTATGATTGTAATTTCCGGAGGAGAGAAGTTCAGGAGAGGCTGAAAAAAGTCCATAAAGAATATACACAAATCTTTCTAAACAATGGAGAGAACTGTTTGAGAAGTAAATCCACCGTAGTGGGAGCAGCTTCTACATCAAATGCATAATAAAATCTGCGAGGTAAATAGTTTTGACACTTTTATCCTGTTAATCAGAAAAAAAATCCAAAACATTACGCCATATTTTTTGTTAACATTCAGAAAAATAAAAAAAAATAATACAAAGGAAAGCTTGTCAAAATGATTTTCATTTACTTTACGTAGCAGTCGTGTTTAAACGTGTTTAAAGAACAAAGAAAATGCTTCTGTATCAAACATTTCATTAAGTTCTTTAATTCAACGTGTTTCCTACTCACCGTATCTTCGTCATTCTCTATAACAGACGTAACCTCTTCCTCGTCTTTGACGTCATTTCCGGCACTTTTCGACTTCCGGTGAAACAAAGCTTGCACAAACTTTTTAGGCATGAATGCTTTTGGAAAAACTTGTCAGTATCACATTCAAATTCTCTGTACGAGTTGCTGATATCACTGTTTAGTTCTCGTATTACTTCACTTCTTTATTTGTCTCGCCTGTAACTTTAGGGATGACATCCGCATGGTTTTGATTGGCTTCTTTATAGCTACTTGACACCTTTGTCATACTGTTTTGTAATTAAAAACGTCTAGACTTCTATTAATTTGGTCATCTCAGAACAGTTTTTCAGTGGACGAATTAGGATATCATTTCTTCAAATCTATAGTAATTTCGATAGTTTAAAAACATTTATTTTCAACTATTCCAAAGCTTTCGAAAGCTTCTTTTGCATTTGAACAATAAAAAAATAGGTTAATATTCATCGAAAGAATTAGTTTCTGGCGAGATGTAGATTGGGTATTCTGCTGAAAGGCATTTTAAGATTATTATAACCTTTAACATTGTTAAGTATTCCCGATTATTAGAACTTGGTGCGTGACTTATATAAACTGACATGAGGAATGCAGTCGCAGAGTATGCAGCAGAACTGCTAAAAGCTGATAAAATGCTTGTATTTTTCAATGAATGATTTATTAGAGCAATAGTATATGAAACCCAACAGACAGTTGATAGAATAATCAAAAAGCTCTGGTATAGATTAGGATATTCAATGTTGGGGGTTTTAAGATAATCAGTTATTTAAAACAGAGACCTAACTTATTAACAAATATGTTGGAAAGATTGATTGTTGTGTTTGATGTTGTCATATGCTGATTCTGCTCTGAGGAAAACATTAATATGTTTCGTTAAGAGATTTTTTTGTTTTTGTAAAGCTCCATTTTTTTTTATTCTTTGATAGTTCTTTTATTGGCGTTATGTTGTATAGTAACGTTAGCTTTTGTGACGGAGGTGCTATTGTTGTTGTAGATGTTATTGTAATGCCATCGATGGCAAAAAGACTTGTTGCTTTTTTATTCTTTCAATATTCGTAGAATTCATCATCAAAATTTTCTTAGATCTGTTATCATTCTTGGGGTTTCATCTTAACAGGCTCTGCTCCAGGCACTGCGAAGGGTGTAAGTTTTTCTCACTGCTTATCGTTTTTTTTTTATACAAGGAAGCAAAACTAAGGATGTCAGAGTTGTTTCTTTCCACGTTGTATATTATTAAACTAAAGAAGTATAACATCTGCCAGCGTCCACTTTTCTCTCTGCCACGCACTACTGATGCTTGCGGCAAAAACTAAACACACGCGATCCTCACCATGATACTGTTATACATTTTATAACGGGGAACAGATTTATCTTTTTTTTTAAATCTAAACACCACTTAAATCTCAACAGTTTAAGATACCAGCAGCAGCAATCAATAATCCAAACATCCAGTCCTCTTGTCGCACGCAGCGTGTCCGGCCGATATCCACAGGTTGAATTGAACTCAACAAAGCCGTACACCTGGAACAACAATCAAGGTACGATGCTCGGAACCAGATTCCACGTGACCTAACAACTGTGTCGATTGTCAGATACATGCACGCGTGTCTCACCAGATCTGGGACTTAATTTCCTGGCCTGCCGGTGACAAACTTCTCCGCCCCCCCCCCCTCCCTCCCTCCCACCATCAGATATTGTATCCCATGGAACGAACCCCGATCGGCGACCTTTGTTTGCCATACAGTTAATTTTCATATCCATCGATCCTCATCCTGAACAACGGATGTGCGGGCTTAGCGCTACAAAAGGCCGGCTGTTTTGATAACCTTTCCACAAGGTTTAGCGCCGCTACTTCACAATCTTTCCCCTTCCGTATTTTGCTTTTCCTCTCGCGGTAATGTTGTTTGCAGGTCCTCGGCGTTTCCCTGAAGGACACTGATGAGCGAGAATGGGGCGCTGTTTTCCCTCTTATGTCATGTGTTGCACAACGCTTGACATGCGATTTTTGAGCTAATTTCTTTAGAGAGAATATTCCTTTTCAAGCAGATTTCTTTTGTTTTCGTTTTTTAAATTTATTTTTTGTTCATTCTTGTTGCAGATAGTCAAATACAATTTAAGAAAATGAGAGAGGAAATTTATAGACATTTCTTGCTATTTCTTATTTTTCGGTAAATGTATATCAAGCTTACCCTTTGTGTATTAGTGTTGTGGATAGATTAAGTTAATATGTAAGGGTTCCTGCTTAATGGATGCCCAATTTGTCATTCCTACAACATGTGTGTTTTCTTCATGTTATGAATCTTAGCAGACCTTAATGTTAAGACACTAATAGTTTTAAAACTTGGGAAAACCAAACAGTTCGGGGTTTTATCATGCCAAGCCGACTCCTAAACAGCGCATCAATCATGGCATAACTGTTAACAAATATTGACCTGGCATCCAGTCATCCAGTGCTTAAACTCGTGCATCCTCTCCGTCCTCTTTAAACAGATTGTATTCAAGCGAACAGTAATTCCTGCCCATTGATTTTATGGTGTAATTAAAAAACCATGAATAATTTACGAAATCAGTGGTATCGATACCAGCCATTCTCATGAATTTATAGCACTGTGGTTCAGCACCTAGATCTAGCTCGAGGTAGCACTGTGGTTCAGCACCTAGATCTAGCTCGAGGTAGCACTGTGGTTCAGCACCTAGATCTAGCTCGAGGTAGCACTGTGGTTCAGCACCTAGATCTAGCTCGAGGTAGCACTGTGGTTCAGCACCTAGATCTAGCTCGAGGTAGCACTGTGGTTCAGCACCTAGATCTAGCTCGAGGTAGCACTGTGGTTCAGCACCTAGATCTAGCTCGAGGTAGCACTGTGGTTCAGCACCTAGATCTAGCTCGAGGTAGCACTGTGGTTCAGCACCTAGATCTAGCTCGAGGTAGCACTGTGGTTCAGCACCTAGATCTAGCTCGAGGTAGCACTGTGGTTCAGCACCTAGATCTAGCTCGAGGTAGCACTGTGGTTCAGCACCTAGATCTAGCTCGAGGTAGCACTGTGGTTCAGCACCTAGATCTAGCTCGAGGTAGCACTGTGGTTCAGCACCTAGATCTAGCTCGAGGTAGCACTGTGGTTCAGCATCGTTTAGTTATGCTATGTTGAAAGTCGATACTTGTATGTCTTCCTATGCTGGTATAGAAAAAAATCAACCACAGACCTAGATCTAGCTCGAGGCAATCTTTTACAGTCACTTGCATCTTTAGATCCTTTGGTCTAGCTCCGTCTGTCTCAGCCTCTATCGTTGTTTGACTGCTTTCTCTATTCCTAGGCTGGGTGTCAGAAAAGATTCTCACACAACGCAAAGAATGATCGTAGATTTTTTCCCGATACCGGTAAGATAAGGTGATGGCAAAGCGGAGCGTTTATAGATTTTCTTCTGTCTTACATTCACTCAAATTAATCAGTCATATATGCAAAGAATTTTCAAATATTTCAGAATACATTTTTTCTGACTCGACGAAATAAAAAGGTTCAATGCCTGCAAATATCATGAATAGGTAGTGGGGATAAAAGCCTTTTTGTATTTTTTTTTGTTCACTATAGTAGGGGTAAATACTTGCATATCATTAGATCTATGGAATTTAGGGAATATGAATATATGTTGTATTTTTTTTGGAAAAATTTAGGGACTATTTAGTTTTACTACACTTCAAGTGATTTTTTTTTGTGTCTCCAAGTGCCAGGTATAACTATGAGAATTATCAAGTTACATAACGTGAAGGGACACCGTTGGCTGTCGGGCTAGGGCAGGTATGACAAAGTGAACAGTTCTGGGTTTTAAATGTTTGTAGCTGGTATTACATGACTTAACACACAAAGTTGAATGATTACTTCCCAGAAAAAAACCTGTCAAAAAAATAAAAAGAAGAAAAAAAAGCTTATGTCTTTTAAAATCAAAAACCTTACATGAAACTATTGATATCCAAGAGGCTGTTCCGGAAATCAAAGCAAAATAAAGAGAAAAAAAAGCTATCAAGTTTGTTTTTTTTGGTTAAAGCGAAACAAAGTGTCACTTGAGGAATAAAATGCTTTAATTTACTTCGATTCTAGAAAACAAACAGAAAGACACAAGTCATGACTATTGTTCTGATAAGATATTAGTGTAATAACCAAACCTTCGTCCCATTATTCGGACAAGAAAAACTTTACTTAAAGAAATTATCTAAAAACGAGGTGTGTATTTGAACGTGCTATCACTAGACCATACCAACAGATTTACTTGCTCTGTGAGATGATACCAAAGGGTACGGTATTTACGAAATTATATTAATCATAAAAGGGGTTGGAAGAAGAAGTACGCGTGTTTCTCTTCTATGTTATTTGAATTTCAATTATCTTCTCTTCATAACTACGAAATCTATAGCATTTATTAAATCCGTCATTAAAAAAAACCCTATTTTTTATAATCATTCTCACTTCACACGACCTCTTCCAAGCCTGTCACAACAACGTTTTAATCTATATTTAGCAAATTCGCTGGAATAACAATGATTAACCAATATTTTTGTACGATCCTAATCTACTTAAGGATCTTTCTAACGTTCATTATCAAATCTTTACGCGTAATTGAACGGCTATGAATTTTCTCAGACCAGCGCATCTTTCGACCGTTTTTTCCAGAACATTTATAGGACTAAAATAAGGTTTTAGAAGTACTTTTATTAAACTAGGTAAGTATAATATAAACTGTTCGCCGTACTGTAAAGAATCGAAAACTAGGATTAAAAAAAAAAAACTGGTTAAAAGTAAAAGAGACTACTTTTAGCTAAACATGTTAAAGCGACATATCTAGTTCATCTCCAGCGTGTCAGGAGACGTCTAGTTCTTCCAAATTGTCCACAACTGAGTCTAAATTCTTTACAATTCTGCGCAGTGATTCAAAGCTTAGCTCAGCGTTAGCACCTACGAGTAATTGCAAAACGAAATAACTACGATATTACCACTTCTTTTTTATAGTTTTGAACAGTCACTATAGGTGTAAAAGGATTATAATTAGCTACGAGTAATTTCAAAGCGAAATAAGTACGATATTACCACTTCTTCATTTACTTTTGAGCAGTTACCATAGCAGTAAAAACATTACCGGTATCAATGCAGGTTTGCTTCCTATACTAGCTGACATCAATAGCAAGATGTAACTTTACAAGTTACCTTGAGTTGTCTTCCCCAGGAAAGTTATGTTCACTTACATGAGATGGAAAACCCCCGAACTTGATAAAGTGAAAAGGATACAGATGTAATTTTGTTTAATCAATTAAACGTCTCCTAAGGTTATCACGGAATCATATAACAGAGAAACAAAGGACACGTGAAAGTCACAAACCTGATCTAGTTAAAATAATCCCAGTGAAATACGAAAATCACAGACCTGATCTATTTCACACTGTCTTAAAACACAGAGAAATAAATTAAGTTGTTCTAGGGCAGCTGAAAACCCATGTACTAGACTTGAATCATCTCAAGAGTTTACTGCGGCGCAAAAGTATATTTTTTTCCCTCTCTCAGAATCCTTAAGCTTTGAAGATTTATTGAGGCGGGATCCTCAGGTTGAGCAGAAAGTTACGATGCCATCTTGAGCTTTAGCGAGTATTCCATGTGGCTCGCTGCTTGACGTTTGAGTTGACTGGTCAAACAGTCAGCAGTTCTGCTGCCTTGGGTTGTAAGAAGTCTTTTATATTTCATTTAATAGCTAAAACACGTTTAGATCTAAAAATACACCATACTAGTTTTATTCTGAGCAGCCATGGAAGCATTTTGAATAATTATTTTCAAAATGGAAATTTGGCTTCTGGCCAGAATCTGAAAAATAACTAGATCTGGAAATAACTATCTTGTGTAATTGCTCCAAGCTGAGATCAATGTTGACAAAGGACTGAGGCACAGATCGCTGCTCAATGTTACCCACAGAGTGTAGACTCGCCGCTCGCACAACAGCCGCGCGAGCGCTCACGCACCATGCAAGTATCATGATGACGCCGTCTTAAATATTTCGCTCCGGATTAATTTTAACCGTTTAACGTACGGAATAAAATACGGCGTCGCACGGTGAGCATAACGTTAAAATCTATCAGCCATCACAGCGATAGGAGAACGAATTTAAGAGCTGAGGATGTTATACTTATCGGATTAAAAGTGCGAAGGAGGTTTAAATAGGAAATAAAAGTGTCCTCGCCGAGATTTGCACCAGAGTTCAGCGTGCATTCGTTTCATAAATTCGAGAAACGGTGCGCAGGAAAAAAAAAAAAAAAACTACAACAAAATCAAATATTTCAAATGTCCACCGTCCGCAGACGTTTTGCTGTGTCGTCGCTGCTGCAGAGGCTGAAGGGTTAAATAACTCGTACATAAAACACGGTGAGGATGTTTTGGTGGAGAGTTCAAATCTCACCCCAGACACTACCACTTTCACGGGTTGGTCTTTTTTCTTTCCTTTTTTTAAAATGTGTTGCCGGAATGCAGTCTGTGACCTGATTGTCTAAGAATACAATGAGGTACTGATTTGCTATGCCTTGACGTAATATAGACTTTTTTTTTGGTTAATAATAACCCAATTGAACTGTACGAAACAAGGATAATGATTCTGCCTTTTTTCGGAATCTACGATTAGTATAATTATACAATCTCAGCCAGGCAGGAAAAATTCGTATGCGAAAACGCGGTAGTTTTATAATTCTGTTGCTTGTCCTACAAAGAATAGGAAAATATTCTTTATAAGGGTTTGGTTAGGTTTCAGTAACGGTAAATCCGGAATTTTTCAAGCATGCCATCACTGTTAATGTAAATAATTAAGGTCTGTAATGTGAGAGAAAATTATCTAGACGAATTTACGGGGTTTTCTTTTTTCTTTCACTGAAGAGTTTGATGAAAATATTAGGACCGACTTAGATTGTTTGAGAGATTCGAACCACAACCTTTAAAGAGCGAAGTATCTTGGGTTTGCGATAAAGATTCACAGTCTGATAGAACTGTTGAAAAACCCTCGGCTCTTTCATTCATGTGTAATTGTAAAGCAGTCTAGGTTTTAATCTGTTTGTCGATATCATTTCCTTTCTTCTCTTTTTCCTCAAATGAACCTAATCTCTATGTGTACTTTAGTTTGTATTGTCAAAGAAAAACGAGATTAAGCATTTATTATTATGCTGTGAAGAGAGACACATGAAGAGAGACAGAGAGAGAGAGAGAGAGAGAAAGAGAGGGAAAGAGAGAGAGAAAGAGAGAGAGAGTGAAAGAGAGAGATAGAGAGAGATAGATAGATAGATAGATAGATAGAGAGAGAGAGAGAGAGAGAGAGAGAGAGAGAGAGAGAGAGAGAGAGAGAGAGAGAGATGAAAAGAAAGGGGAGAGGAGGAGGGAGAAAGTTAAAAAGGTATATTAAACGAAATCCTCTCACTATTTCACCAAAAGATATTAACGGTATTCTTTTGTTATTTTTATTATTATTTTTTTTTAGGTCCAATAATAGACGAAATATGGTATGAGAAGAAAGAAGCTGAGCACTACTTTTTTTAATTTAAAGACTTGTCACTATTTCTGTTTATAAAACGGATAATCATAATTATAGCCTAGTTTCGCCTGGTTCTATAATCGAAATTGTCATGCGTGCGTGTACACGCGAACTACTTTCACATAGCGTATTAATCGATATTAAACCGCGATGAAATCTCGAGGTTTGGCGGTTAAATTATTGATTCGTTCAGTGTTAGATCGTTTTGTCGCCTTCGATAGAGAAACGATTAGATTGTCTCGGATTGTAGGACTATATCAAAGCATCGATTGAGGTTTTTTTCCTCATTGTCTTCCAGCATTTCCTTGCAAATTTGCGCAACGCCGCTCTAATTTCCAACGACTGAAATCCATTTTCTTGCGACTTTGCGCAAATTTGCTGTAAAGGTATGTTTACACAAAACTACAAATCGCTTGCCACATTTGTTTCTGCGACTTTGCGAACATTACATTAAACAACAAATCGTTAGTAATAAATCGCTTGCCTTTATTGTTTATTGCAAATTTGTACTGGTCCATTTTGAGAATATGATGGCGCATTGAGACTGTAGAAAACAAATACTGTGGACGGGAAGAAAACTGATTGGTTCAGACTTGTCAGATTGGGTTAGAAAACATAGCAGAGGCAAAGAGGGAGCTGCTGTCAATATGTTTTTATACATTTTCCAACTGGTTTACTTTTGAGTGTTATTAGCGTGTACTTCTTTTTAACGTTGAAATTCTTTAAAATATACATTTTCTTATTTATGTACTTATTTTTTTCGTTGCTTTTGTAGTAATCTAAGCTGTCAACATCTCCAAAATCTGCTTCTGATTAATACTAGGTGAAAACGGTACGTAACACGACAAGGTTATAGATACCGTCATCGAAAACGGTAAGTAACACGACAAGGTTATAGATACCGTCATCGAAAACGGTAAGTAACACGACAAGGTTATAGATACCGTCATCGAAAACGGTAAGTAACACGACAAGGTTATAGATACCGTCATCGAAAACGGTAAGTAACACGACAAGGTTATAGATACCGTCATCGAAAACGGTAAGTAACACGACAAAGTTATAGATACCGTCATCGAAAACGGTAAGTAACACGACAAAGTTATAGATACCGTCATCGAAAACGGTAAGTAACACTACAAAGTTATAGATACCGTCATCGAAATTGCCCGTGTGTAACACCGATTACTCAGGAAATGCAGCATTTGACATTCCTGTCCTTAGTAATAATGGGTCGTATGTGGTGCACATTCAATTAGCTTCTTGATCGTTGAGAGCTAATGCTTTTGACTTGGTCAAGCTGTGTCATGAAGCTTCACCTCAGCTTTCAATGCCAGCTGAAATAAGCATTTTACAGAGCTCAAAAACTTCTTTCACGATATTATTGATCTAACCTCTTCACTTCATCCAATAGTTTTTTTCTGTCTCATTCTCTGCACACGTTTCGGTTACTAGACGCTTCGCCATGATGACGGTGAAATGCCGAACCAAGAACTCAAATTTAAATCTAGATCTAAATTCTGAATCTTGTCAGAAAATAGAAGGACCCTAAAAAGTTGACTTATTGATGTAAGCCTTTACAAAATTTCCCAAAATAATGTCATTATGTGTTTACATTGCAAAAGAATCAGATTTTAAGGTGTTTGATGAAATCAATTGTTGAATGCTAATACTCCAGCACTAGCCTCTACTGCTGGATGAGTCTAATCGTGGATGTCTTGTTACTGGTTTAGTCGGCAGGTTGTAAACTTAGTCAAGCTCAGTGTGCATTCATTTAATAAATTCAAGGAAATGATGCGCAGGCGAAAAAAATCCACCAAAATTTATATTTCAAACCTTAACATCCCGCAGAACTTTTGCTGTGGTAGTCTTGCAAAAGTAGAAAAGTTATAACTCGTACACAAAACACCAAACTTCTCAACTTAATCAAACTTCACGAAATATTACTCATCGAAACACTCGCTGGTATGTTGATGAAGTTGATCGAGTCCTTCCTAGTCTTTCTTCCTTCTCCTTCAAATATACTGTAGAGTGACCCATTCAGAGCGAGATAACTCTAATTCTCAGTCAATAAATACACTGTATAGTGACCTATTCAGAGCGAGATAACTCTAATTCTCAGTCAATAAATATACTGTAGAGTGACCCATTCAGAGCGAGATAACTCTAATTCTCAGTCAATAAATATACTGTAGAGTGACCCATTCAGAGCGAGATAACTCTAATTCTCAGTCAATAAATATACTGTAGAGTGACCCATTCAGAGCGAGATAACTCTAATTCTCAGTCAATAAATATACTGTAGAGTGACCCATTCAGAGCGAGATAACTCTAATTCTCAGTCAATAAATATACTGTAGAGTGACCCATTCAGAGCGAGATAACTCTAATTCTCAGTCAATAAATATACTGTAGAGTGACCCATTCAGAGCGAGATAACTCTAATTCTCAGTCAATAAATATACTGTAGAGTGACCCATTCAGAGCGAGATAACTCTAATTCTCAGTCAATAAATATACTGTAGAGTGACCCATTCAGAGCGAGATAACTCTAATTCTCAGTCAATAAATATACTGTAGAGTGACCCATTCAGAGCGAGATAACTCTAATTCTCAGTCAATAAATATACTGTAGAGTGACCCATTCAGAGCGAGATAACTCTAATTCTCAGTCAATAAATATACTGTAGAGTGACCCATTCAGAGCGAGATAACTCTAATTTTCAGTCAATAAATATACTGTAGAGTGACCCATTCAGAGCGAGAGTCAATAAATATACTGTAGAGTGACCCATTCGAGATAACTCTAATTCTCAGTCAATAATATACTGTAGAGTGACCCATTCAGAGCGAGATAACTCTCTAATTCTCAGTCAATAAATATACTGTAAATATAACTGTCAATAAATATAGAGTGACCCATTCAGAGCGAGATAACTCTAATTCTCAGTCAATAAATATACTGTATAGTGACCCATTCAGAGCGAGATAACTCTAATTCTCAGTCAATAAATATACTGTATAGTGACCCATTCAGAGCGAGATAACTCTAATTCTCAGTCAATAAATATACTGTAGAGTGACCCATACAGAGCGAGATAACTCTAATTCTCAGTCAATAAATATTGGAGCATAAGATTTAAGAGAAAGCTCTGTCACACATTTTTTTCTGATTAAGTCTGTTCAACAGCCAAAAGCTTTGAAAAAAAAATACGTATTTTAATATTATCTTATTAACTGCATATTACCCTTTTACTCATTTGCGGCGGGTCTTGCAGTCTTTCCTTTCTTCAATATGTTATCCTGTGAACACTGGTAGATCTATAGCTGTATTTACACAAGAAATACGATTTCAGCTCTTCCGTATGTTTTGGTAAGGTCTTGATACAACTTGGGAAACAGACAAAATTTTTTTCTGATTTTTCATTTTATTACTAAAAGAGCTTCCAAAAAAGCTGTCTCTAATTTACAACTAAGACAAAGATTTTGCTATTTAGCAATGTTCTAAACACGAAAAATACAGAAAAACCCCAAAAACCTTGTGATCTTAGCAAGCTGGGTTTCCACTGTAACCGCTATCCACATTATAAAGCTTAAAAGCTGTTCAAGATTAGAAGTTCTCTCTTTAAAAAGTGAAGTTAGTTCTGTCAAGGAAAAATATGCCAAAAATAAATAATACATTGAAATTCTCCTTTTTAACTTCGTAAATAAGAATTTAATCATATAGAGGGGAAGTCACATAATCTAAATCATAATATATACAGAAGACGGAAGAAAAGGAATATTTGAAAGTATTATTCTTATAATACGTTCTCCTACCCGTCTTAGACATAGCGTTATATTGCGTGGTAGCGCTAAAGATTGATTTGATTCCCTGCTGAATTGTTGCGCGCGGTTCAGAAAGGAAAGCTGGGCATTTAAACATTTTAGATTTACTTAAGATGAATTTGAGCATTGATTAGAAGCAGTTGAAAAGCTAAAAAAGGCCACTTCGTGCTCTTATTTTAGATTGAAACCGTGATATGTATGACCATTCTTGCTTTAAAAAATTCTTTTCCAGTTATATCTTTCTTAATATTAACCTCTTCTTCTTCTTCTTCTTCTTCTTCTTCTTCTTCTTCTTCTTCTTCTTCTTCTTCTTCTTCTTCTTCTTCTTCTTCTTCTTCTTCTTCTTCTTCTTCTTCTTCTTCTTCTTCTTCTTCTCCTCCTCCTCCTTCTTCTCTTCCTCCTCCTCCTCCTCCTCCTCCTCCTAATTCTTCTTCTTCTTCTTCTTCTTCTTCTTCTTCTTCTTCTTCTTCTTCTTCTTCTTCTTCTTCTTCTTCTTCTTCTTCTTCTTCTTCTTCTTCTTCTTCTTCTTCTTCTTCTTCTTCTTCTTCTTCTTCTTCTTCTTCTTCTTCTTCTTCTTCTTCTTCTTCTTCTTCTTCTTCTTCTTCTTCTTCTTCTTCTTCTTCTTCTTCTTCTTCTTCTTCTTCTTCTTCTTCTTCTTCAGTTTCTCCTTGTTCTTCTTTTTCTTGCTCTTCTTCTTTTTCTTGCTCTTCTTGCTTTCCTTCTTCTTTTTATTTTTTTTCATGTTCTCGTTCTTATTGTTTTTTTTTTCTTCTTCGTGTTCTTGATCTAGTTGTTGTTATTGTTGTTGTTATTGTTGTCATTGCTGCTGCTGCTGCTGCTGCTGCTGTTGTTGTTGTTGTTGTTGTTGTTTTTTTTTTTTTTTTCTTCTTCTTTTTCTTCTTCTTCTTCTTCTTCTTCTTCTTCTTCTTCTTCTTCTTCTTCTTCTTCTTCTTCTTCTTCTTCTTCTTCTTCTTCTTCTTCTTCGTCTTTTTCTACTTCTTCTTCTTGTTCTTCTTTTCCGTGTTCTTTTAGCTTTCCTTCTTATTCTTTTTCTTGTTCTTGTTCATGTTCTTATTGTTGTTGTTGTTGTTCTTCTTCTTCTTGTTCTTGATCTTGTTATTGTTGTTGTTGTTGTTGTTGTTGTTGTTGTTGTTGTTGTTGTTGTTGTTGTTGTTGTTGTTGTTATTGTTGTTCCTCTTCTTATTATTCTTCTCCTTCTGCTTTAACTTTTTTTCCTTCCTAATTTTCCCCCTTTTTTCTTTTCCTTTCTCTGCCCTCTGTATTTCTCTTTCTGTTTCTTCTCACATGATCGAGTAGAAAACCTGGTCCGTATTTGCGTGCAGGTAAAATTTGCTGAATAGCGGGTCTAGTCTAAAATCCGACCTGGTGTAATTTTTTTTCAATCCATAAATGCGATATTTGGGTTTAAAACCAGTGAAAATTGCAGAATCATGTGCTATGTTCAACTAAATCTGCATCAAGATCTAACAGAGTTAACCTCGCCGTGGTTGTCGCCCTTGATTTTCAAGTCAATTCTTCCATCGTTTAGAAAACATATTAATATAATCCATGAAGATCAAAGGTAAAGGGACATTGGAACTCAAAACTAGAGGGTTTACTGAGATTCTTTTTCTCACTTGTTAACAGAATCTAAAATATTGAAAGTAACAAGTGAAAGAACAAAAAGTAACAATACAACTGTTGAAAATAGTAGTTCTTTCTCTCTCTCTCTCTCTCTCTCTCTCTCTCTCTCTCTCTCTCTCTCTCAATCTATCTATTTATCTATCTCTTTTTCTCTTTCGCTCTCTCTCTCTCAATCTATCTATTTATCTATCTCTTTTTCTCTTTCTCTCTCTCTCTCTCAATCTATCTATCTATCTATCTCTTTTTCTCTTTCGCTCTCTCTCTCTCTCTCAATCTATCTATCTATCTATCTCTTTTTCTCTTTCGCTCTCTCTCTCTCTCTATCTATCTGTCTCTTTTTCTCTTTCGCTTTCGCTCTCCCTCCCTCCCTCGCTCTCTGTCTCTCTGTCTCTGTCTCTGTCTATGTCTCTCTCTTTCTCTCTCTCTCTCTCTCTCTCTCTATCTATCTATCTATCTATCTATCTCTCTCTCTTTCGCTTTCACTCTCTCTCTCTCAATATTTTTCATGATCAAAGATCTAAATCGAATTTCAGCTTTTTATCTTTTTAAAAGTTCGAGAATTATTTCTTCATGGCTTGATTGTTTGATGCACCGACATAGCCAATACATTAGAGGCTGAATGTAGCCTATCGGTCTGGTAGTAAAGGAGCCAGGCACACCTAGAAACTATGGACGAGGACCGGACAGGTCACCGAAGTGAATAAAAAAAACTTTTGCATGTTATAACGGTCTTTATCTGTTAACTTTTGGCAAAGTTAGCACAGGATTGTACTCAGCACACACTAATTTTTTAGCCTACATGCCTACAAATCAAAAATATCTAGCTCTGGCAAATAGTGAAATGATAAAGATCCTCTTACACTTACTGCAAAAGTTTGTTCACTTCGGTAACTTGGCCTGTATGTATTTTAGGAAGCCTCGACGCAAACTCATCTACCAGGTATGAAAATAGCAATGAGGTGGAATCATTATGAAATCTTTGTACTTTACTTCAGATGCTCGACACATCCGTTTGTACACAGCCTTCTGGCCGTGGCTGGAAACAGATTGTGTTTGTAATTTTTTTTAGTATCATTTAATACCTGCCCAAAATATACACAATATTCTTGTCAGCAAGAATTTCATATATCGAGAGCAGAAAGGGCGATTTGACATATCGATCTTATCACAAAGAGAATAACGCTATCGAGAGATAAAACAGATCGATATGACGTAGAGAGTTTTAGAGGCTGAGGAATTTTTAACTGCGTTTTTTTACATGTTGTTTAAACAGTTTAGTATTGATCACATATCGAGGGAAACATCGAGGAGATTGGAATTCTTTGTAACGATAGAATGGCTGATGTCACTGCTTCACTCTGATAGACAGGTGATCTGAGCAGCTATCGAGCGTTACCTACTTCTGTCAACATTCCAAGTTTTCTGTTGGAATGGAGAAGGGCGTAGGAGATGAGGAGGGTGGGTGTTTGCGATAAGTATAGCTTCGATATATCGTTCGCATGTTTACAATGGTCGATATCAAGATTGGCATATGCTCCAAATAAAACTTGTCTATCCAGAGCTTTAATTTACAATTAATTGCTTTAAACACACGTCACAGGCTCTTGATAACTAAGAAAGACACTGGGGACACAGTGTATGCTAAAAAGAGGAACGGAAACGTGGAAAAAAAAAGGGAGGGGGGGGCGGGGGGAAGAGAGAGATGTGCAAATCCATACACGTCCTACCAACATGTTGATTAACAGAATGTAGTTTCTAGTCATCTTAGAGCCATATTGTTTTCTAACACTTTTCTGCATGATTAAAATTAATATTTCATAATAAACCCTCATCTAGTGATTTTATAGGCACAGGAAATGCGATCGCCAGAAAACAAACGGAGTGCCACATCGTTTAAAGTTTTCACAATCCAAGCCAAACATAAGTTAGGGCTTAGGCCGTCCCAAAGTCTCACTCAGTCACTGGCTTATCAAGCGATCGGGCAGCCTCAACCCATTAAACAAAAACAATGACGATGAACACATTGATCAGAAATGCGCAACTCTGTAATAGAAAAATATTACACGTAAAGTCGAAAATTTAGCACATGCTATGAACTAGTGGTTGTCTTCCTTATACAACTGATTGTTTATCATGTAGAAACGTTCTCTCTATCCTTCGATCGAGAGATCTTGATAAAGATTTAATATAAAAACTATCAGGGATGGAAACTTCAGCTACGGAACTAAGGAACGTTTAATAAAAATTGTGAGAAAAATGCGAGTTGTTTAGGATTTAATAAAAAAAATGCATAGGCCTATTTTCATTAGAATTTTTGACGTACTCGTATGTATAAATTACAAATCAATCTTTGAAAATTGATTTAAACGATTTCCTCATCACTACTCTAGGCTTAAATTTACTAACGATACGAAAAATCAAAGTTCAAAGTCATTCTAAAACAAAAACATTTTTTTTCTTTGAAATGCTTTGTTCTTGGGTCTTTTTTTTATTATTCTTTTTCAAGCTCAATTTAACCTCCCTCAGCTTGAAGTGAGATGCATCTAAAAATTGAGCAACAAAATTATTTCCCTTCGAATTCAAATACCTTCCCAACTACAATGATTATTCATCCCGAAAACATTTCAGATTTTTAAGTTCAATATAGAAAACTGCCATATCGAAGACTTTAAGGAGAAAATAATAGCTGTGATAATTATATCGAATAAAGTAGTGTCTTGCCCGGGTCTTACCGTGTGTGAAAACAATGATTTTTCTTCCTGTAAATTACAGATAAAATGCCATGTTTGAGCACTTCTTAGAGATTTGTCTGGTTTTCTGGTCAGCAAACATTAAAATGTTGATTGAGTGTGGAGGAAGAAGTGTGACTGTGAGCGGTAGAGGAAGGGAGACAAACACACATATACACAGACTGAAAGACAGGCAGATAGACAGACGGAATGACAAACTGAGATACAGACAGATATGCGGTCAGACAATAGTGATAAAGACGTGGTGAAAATTGTTATTTTCTTCTTCCCAAAATGAGTTGCTTTCTCCTCTATTTTGAGACTCCATGTGGATCGAAATCATTGTAATTTTTTATCTTCACTTCATGAACTTAGACGTAACAGAGATTGGAATTGACAATTTAGATTCCATTTATGTAAAGAAATGCGCTAAGAAAGCTTGGGGATGGGGGGTTGGGGTGAGAGAGAGAGAGAGAGAGAGAGAGAGAGACAGATAGATAGATAGATAGATAGAGAGAGAGAGAGAGAGAGAGAGAGAGAGAGAGAGAGAGAGAGAGAGAGAGAATGTAGATTGACTGGGGCAGAGAGATTGACAGACAAACATACATACAGATAGACAGACAAATGCAAAGAGATATTCGGACAGACGGATACACAAGAGGCAGATAGACAGAGAGACAGACAAATAGAGATTTTAAGGGAAAAAGAGAAACGGGTGGGATAGGAGAAAGAATTGGGAATAGATGAACTATGAATATTAATACTATGACTATCGAAAGCCTATTTTACCAAAACTATACTTCTTCTTCATAGCACATATTTTCGCCATGATCGCGCTCAGCCTGGTGTGTGATTGCTCTATCAACAAGGGCTGGACTTGAGGTCCTCGTATCTCATCCAATCAAACCGCTTGAGCACCTTCGGGAGACAGATGGTGCTGCCCGCTGGGTGACGGAAACACCCGAAGACGCCATGTTGATGTAAGCAGTTGGCCGGGTGAGATTAGCTCCTGTGATCTGCTCGTAATCAAGGTGATTTCGGTGAGGGCGGTAGGGAGGGGGGAGGGGTGAGAGAGAGAGGGAGCAAGAGATAGACAGGTAGATAGAGAAAGAGAGAAAGAGAAAGGTAGATAGAGAGAGGGAGAAGGAGAGAGAGAGAGAGAGAGAGAGAGAGAGAGAGAGAGAGAGAGAGAGAGAGAGAGAGAGAGAGAGAGAGAGAGAGAGAAGATTGGCCCGAATTCTAAACAAGATCTGACTCAGAATGGAGTTATTTTGGTAATAATCCGTTTTTCTCTCCTATTTGATAATCTTAAGTACAAAATGTGGTGTTATACAAGTTTGTATCGTTTCTAAATTGTTTTTACGCTCTTGAAGCCCTTTTTTAATCCAGAATCTCCACCGAGGACATGAAGACAGAAATACTTAACGAAATTGTGAGTAGGAGGAGATGTAAATGTCACATTAGCCGTGAGAGCTGCTGACAAACAAATCCAAACAAGTCAAAAACAGTGTAGTTATCTATAATTACTTCTCTGTCCATCATACTCACACGGGTACCATTTTCAGTCTACCGTGAAGTACAAAAAAGAAATCTGGTTATGTGTTTCTGATCCACTCTACTTCTGGCCAATTCAAAACACCAAAACATCTCTAAAATGTGCCAGCAGCGCTGGTGGCTGTGTGATTAGAACGCCTGCCTTTATTATTCTGAGAGATATTTTTTGAGGGTTTGAATCTCACACCTTCAGCGACGAAGTTTGGGTGTCATGTTTTTTCAATTCTGTTTTAGCCGATAAATGGGGAGGGGAGGGGGGGCTTTTTGATGTTTGAAAAAAAA
>JAWDGP010002307.1:70000-72500 GCA_033675545.1 Elysia crispata
ATCTAGGACACTCCATGACCAGAGAACATAAGACTTTATTGCGATATCTAGGACACTCCATGACAAGAGAACGTCAGACTTTATTAAGATATCTAGGACACTCCATGACAAGAAAACGTCAAACTTTATTGCGATATCTAGGACACTCCATGACCAGAGAACGTCAGACTTTATTGCGATATCTAGGACACTCCACGACCAGAGAACGTAAGACTTTATTGCGATATCTAGGACACTCCATGACCAGAGAACGTAAGATTTTATTGCGATATCTAGGACACTCCATGACCAGAGAACGTAAGATTTTATTGCGATATCTAGGACACTCCATGACCAGAGAAAGTAAGACTTTATTGCGATATCTAGGACACTCGATGACCAGAAAACGTAACACTTTATTGCGATATCTAGGACACTCCATGACCAGACAACGTAAGATTTTATTGCGATAACTCGGAAACCTCATGATCAGAGTGCGTAACACTTTATTGCAATATCTAGGACACTCCATGATCAAAGAATGTAAAACTTTATTGCGATAACTCGAAAACCTCATCATCAGAGTGCGTAACACTTTATTGCGATATCTAGGACACTCCATGACCAGAGAACGTAAGACTTTATTGCGATATCTAGGACACTCCATGACCAGAGAACGTCAGACTTTATTGCGATATCTAGGACACTCCATGACCAGAGAACGTCAGACTTTATTGCGATATCTAGGACACTCCATGACCAGAGAACGTCAGACTTTATTAAGATATCTAGGACACTCCATGACCAGAGAACGTAACACTTTATTGCGATATCTAGGACACTCCATGACCAGAGAACGTAACACTTTATTGCGATATCTAGGACACTCCATGACCAGAGAATGTAAGACTTTATTGCGATATCTAGGACACCCCATGACCAGAGAACGTAAGACTTTATTGCGATATCTAGGAAAGCCCGTGACTAGAGAACGTAAGACTTTATTGCGATATTCAGGACACTCCATGACCAGAGAACGTAAGACTTTATTGCGATATCTAGGACACTCCATGACCAGAGAATGTAACACTTTATTGCGATATTCAGGACACTCCATGACCAGAGAACGTAAGAATTTATTGCGATATTCAGGACACTCCAGGACTAGAGAACGTAAGACTTTATTGCGATATCTAGGACACTCCATGACTAGAGAACGTAAGACTTTATTGCGATATTCAGGACACTCCATGACTAGAGAATGTAACACTTTATTGCGATATCTAGGACACTCCATGACTAGAAAACGTAAGACTTTATTGCGATATTCAGGACACTCCATGACCAGAGAACGTAAGACTTTATTGCGATATTCAGGACACTCCATGACCAGATAACGTCAGACTTTATTGCGATATCTGGGACACTCCATGACCAGAGAATGTAACACTTTATTGCGATATCTAGGACACTCCATGACCAGAGAACGTCAGACTTTATGGCGATATCTAGGTCACTCCATGACCAGAGAACGTCAGACTTTATTGCGATATCTAGGACACTCCATGACCAGAGAACGTAAGACTTTATTGCGATATCTAGGACACTCCATGACCAGAGAACGTAACACTTTATTGCGATATCTAGGACACTCCATGACAAGAGAACGTCAGACTTTATTGCGATATCTAGGACACTCCATGACAAGAGAACGTCAGACTTTATTGCGATATCTAGGTCACTCCATGACCAGAGAACGTCAGACTTTATTGCGATATCTAGGACACTCCATGACCAGAGAATGTAAGACTTTATTGCGATATCTAGGACACTCCATGACCAGAGAACGTCAGACTTTATGGCAATATCTAGGACACTCCATGACCAGAGAACGTAACACTTTATTGCGATATCTAGGACACTCCATGACCAGAGAATGTAAGACTTTATTGCGATATCTAGGACACCCCATGACCAGAGAACGTAAGACTTTATTGCGATATCTAGGAAAGCCCGTGACTAGAGAACGTAAGACTTTATTGCGATATTCAGGACACTCCATGACCAGAGAACGTAAGACTTTATTGCGATATCTAGGACACTCCATGACCAGAGAATGTAACACTTTATTGCGATATTCAGGACACTCCATGACCAGAGAACGTAAGAATTTATTGCGATATTCAGGACACTCCAGGACTAGAGAACGTAAGACTTTATTGCGATATTCAGGACACTCCATGACTAGAGAACGTAAGACTTTATTGCGATATTCAGGACACTCCATGACCAGAGAACGTCAGACTTTATTGCGATATCTAGAACACTCCATGACCAGAGAATGTAAGACTTTATTGCGATATCTAGGACACTCCATTACCAGAGAACGTCAGACTTTATTGCGATATCTAGGACACTCCATGACCAGATAACGTCAGACTTTATTGCGATATCTAGGACACTCCATGACAAGAGAACGTAAGATTTTATTGCGATATCTAGGACACTCCATGACCAGAGA
>JAWDGP010002307.1:77500-92372 GCA_033675545.1 Elysia crispata
GAAAGAAGTGGGGTAGAATGATGAAGATGATAACTGCTGATGAGATTCCATTATTATTGAAGACAAACCACGCAGGAGAAAGAAGTGGGGTAGAATGATGAAGATGATAACTGCTGATGAGATTCCATTAGGATTGAAGACAAACCACGCAGGAGAAAGAAGTGGGGTAGAATGATGAAGATGATAACTGCTGATGAGATTCCATTATTATTGAAGACAAACCACGCAGGAGAAAGAAGTGGGGTAGAATGATGAAGATGATAACTGCTGATGAGATTCCATTAGGATTGAAGACAAACCACGCAGGAGAAAGAAGTGGGGTAGAATGATGAAGATGATAACTGCTGATGAGATTCCATTAGGATTGAAGACAAACCACGCAGGAGAAAGAAGTGGGGTAGAATGATGAAGATGATAACTGCTGATGAGATTCCATTAGGATTGAAGACAAACCACGCAGGAGAAAGAAGTGGGGTAGAATGATGAAGATGATAACTGCTTGTGAGATTCCATTAGGATTAAAGACAAACCACACAGGAGAAAGAAGTGGGGTATAATGATGAAGATGATAACTGCTGATGAGATTCCATTAGGATTGAAGACAAACCACACAGGAGAAAGAAGTGGGGTAGAATGATGAAGATGATAACTGCTGATGAGATTCCATTAGGATTGAAGACAAACCACGCAGGAGAAAGAAGTGGGGTAGAATGATGAAGATGAAAACTGCTGATGAGATTCCATTAGGATTGAAGACAAACCACACAGGAGAAAGAAGTGGGGTAAAATGATGAAGATGATAACTGCTGATGAGATTCCATTAGGATTGAAGACAAACCACACAGGAGAAAGAAGTGGGGTAGAATGATGAAGATGATAACTGCTGATGAGATTCCCTTAGGATTGAAGACAAACCACACAGGAGAAAGAAGTGGGGTAGAATGATGAAGATGATAACTGCTGATGAGATTCCATTAGGATTGAAGACAAACCACGCAGGAGAAAGAAGTGGGGTAGAATGATGAAGATGATAACTGCTGATGAGATTCCATTAGGATTGAAGACAAACCACGCAGGAGAAAGAAGTGGGGTAGAATGGTGAAGATGATAACTGCTGATGAGATTCCATTAGGATTGAAGACAAACCACGCAGGAGAAAGAAGTGGGGTAGAATGATGAAGATGATAACTGCTGATGAGATTCCATTAGGATTGAAGACAAACCACACAGGAGAAAGAAGTGGGGTAGAATGATGAAGATGATAACTGCTGATGAGATTCCCTTAGGATTGAAGACAAACCACACAGGAGAAAGAAGTGGGGTAGAATGATGAATATGATAACTGCTGATGAGATTCCATTAGGATTGAAGACAAACCACGCAGGAGAAAGAAGTGGGGTAGAATGATGAAGATGATAACTGCTGATGAGATTCAATTAGGATTGAAGACAAACCACGCAGGAGAAAGAAGTGGGGTAGAATGGTGAAGATGATAACTGCTGATGAGAATCCATTATTATATAAGACAAACCACGCAGGAGAAAGAAGTGGGGTAGAATGATGAAGATGATAACTGCTGATGAGATTCCATTAGGATTGAAGACAAACCACGCAGGAGGACGAAGTGGGGTAGAATGATGAAGATGATAACTGCTGATGAGATTCCATTAGGATTGAAGACAAACCACACAGGAGAAAGAAGTGGGGTAGAATGATGAAGATGATAACTGCTGATGAGATTCCATTAGGATTGAAGACAAACCACACAGGAGAAAGAAGTGGGGTAGAATGATGAAGATGATAACTGCTGATGAGATTCCATTAGGATTGAAGACAAACCACGCAGGAGAAAGAAGTGGGGTAGAATGATGAAGATGATAACTGCTGATGAGATTCCATTAGGATTGAAGACAAACCACGCAGGAGAAAGAAGTGGGGTAGAATGGTGAAGATGATAACTGCTGATGAGATTCCATTATTATTGAAGACAAACCACGCAGGAGAAAGAAGTGGGGTAGAATGAGGAAGATGATAACTGCTGATGAGATTCCATTATTATTGAAGACAAACCACGCAGGAGAAAGAAGTGGGGTAGAATGATGAAGATGATAACTGCTGATGAGATTCCATTAGGATTGAAGACAAACCACGCAGGAGAAAGAAGTGGGGTAGAATGAAGATGATAACTGCTGATGAGATTCCATTAGGATTGAAGACAAACCACGCAGGAGAAAGAAGTGGGGTAGAATGATGAAGATGATAACTGCTGATGAGATTCCATTAGGATTGAAGACAAACCACACAGGAGAAAGAAGTGGGGTAGAATGATGAAGATGATAACTGCTGATGAGATTCCATTAGGATTGAAGACAAACCACGCAGGAGGACGGAGTGGGGTAGAATGATGAAGATGATAACTGCTGATGAGATTCCATTAGGATTGAAGACAAACCACGCAGGAGGACGGAGTGGGGTAGAATGATGAAGATGATAACTGCTGATGAGATTCCATTAGGATTGAAGACAAACCACGCAGGAGGACGGAGTGGGGTAGAATGATGAAGATGATAACTGCTGATGAGATTCCATTAGGATTGAAGACAAACCACGCAGGAGAAAGAAGTGGGGTAGAATGGTGAAGATGATAACTGCTGATGAGATTCCATTATTATTGAAGACAAACCACGCAGGAGAAAGAAGTGGGGTAGAATGATGAAGATGATAACTGCTGATGAGATTCTATTAGGATTGAAGACAAACCACGCAGGAGGACGGAGTGGGGTAGAATGATGAAGATGATAACTGCTGATGAGATTCCATTAGGATTGAAGACAAACCACGCAGGAGAAAGAAGTGGGGTAGAATGATGAAGATGATAACTGCTGATGAGATTCCATTAGGATTGAAGACAAACCACACAGGAGGACGGAGTGGGGGATAATGATGAAGATGATAACTGTTGATGAGATTCCATTAGGATTGAAGACAAACCACGCAGGAGGACGGAGTGGGGTAGAATGGTGAAGATGATAACTGTTGATGAGATTCCATTAGGATTGAAGACAAACCACGCAGGAGAACGAAGTGGGGTAGAATGATGAAGATGATAACTGCTGATGAGATTCCATTAGGATTGAAGACAAACCACGCAGGAGGACGGAGTGGGGTAGAAGGATGAAGATGATAACTGCTGATGAGATTCCATTAGGATTGAAGACAAACCACGCAGGAGAAAGAAGTGGGGTAGAATGATGAAGATGATAACTGCTGATGAGATTCCATTAGGATTGAAGACAAACCACGCAGGAGAACGAAGTGGGGTAGAATGATGAAGATGATAACTGTTGATGAGGGAGAAAGAAGTGGGGTAGAATGATAAAGATGATAACTGTTGATGAGATTCCATTAGGATTGAAGACAAACCACGCAGGAGGACGGAGTTGGGTAGAATGATGAAGATGATAACTGCTGATGAGATTCCATTAGGATTGAAGACAAACCACGCAGGAGAAAGAAGTGGGGTAGAATGGTGAAGATGATAACTGCTGATGAGATTCCATTAGGATTGAAGACAAACCACGCAGGAGGACGGAGTGGGGTAGAATGATGAAGATGATAACTGCTGATGAGATTCCATTAGGATTGAAGACAAACCACGCACGAGGACGGAGTGGGGTAGAATGGTGAAGATGATAACTGTTGATGAGATTCCATTAGGATTGAAGACAAACCACGCAGGTGAACGAAGTGGGGTAGAATGATGAAGATGATAACTGCTGATGAGATTCCATTAGGATTGAAGACAAACCACGCAGGAGAAAGAAGTGGGGTATAATGGTGAAGATGATAACTGCTGATGAGATTCCATTAGGATTGAAGACAAACCACGCAGGAGGACGGAGTGGGGTAGAATGATGAAGATGATAACTGCTGATGAGATTCCATTAGGATTGAAGACAAACCACGCAGGAGAAAGAAGTGGGGTACAATGATGAAGGTGATAACTGTTGATGAGATTCCATTAGGATTGAAGACAAACCACGCAGGAGAAAGAAGTGGGGTAGAATGATGAAGGTGATAACTGCTGATGAGATTCCATTATTATTGAAGACAAACCACGTAGGAGAAAGAAGTGGGGTAGAATGATGAAGGTGATAACTGTTGATGAGATTCCATTAGGATTGAAGACAAACCACGCAGGAGAAAGAAGTGGGGTAGAATGATGAAGATGATAACTGCTGATGAGATTCCATTATTATTGAAGACAAACCACGCAGGAGAAAGAAGTGGGGTAGAATGATGAAGATGATAACTGCTGATGAGATTCCATTATTATTGAAGACAAACCACGCAGGAGAAAGAAGTGGGGTAGAATGATGAAGATGATAACTGCTGATAAGATTCCATTAGGATTGAAGACAAACCACGCAGGAGAAAGAAGTGGGGTAGAATGATGAAGATGATAACTGCTGATGAGATTCCATTAGGATTGAAGACAAACCACGCAGGAGAAAGAAGTGGGGTATAATGGTGAAGAAGATAACTGCTGATGAGATTCCATTAGGATTGAAGACAAACCACGCAGGAGGACGGAGGTGGGTAGAATGGTGAAGATGATAACTGCTGATGAGATTCCATTAGGATTGAAGACAAACCACGCAGGAGGACGGAGTGGGGTAGAATGATGAAGATGATAACTGTTGATAAGATTCCATTAGGATTTAAGACAAACCACGCAGGAGGACGGAGTGGGGTAGAATGATGAAGATGATAACTGCTGATGAGATTCCATTAGGATTGAAGACAAACCACGCAGGAGGACGGAGTGGGGTAGAATGATGAAGATGATAACTGCTGATGAGATTCCATTAGGATTGAAGACAAACCACGCAGGAGGACGGAGTGGGGTAGAATGATGAAGGTGATAACTGCTGATGAGATTCCATTAGGATTGAAGACAAACCACGCAGGAGAAAGAAGTGGGGTAGAATGATGAAGATGATAACTGTTGATGAGATTCCATTAGGATTGAAGACAAACCACACAGGAGAAAGAAGTGGGGTAGAATGGTGAAGATGATAACTGCTGATGAGATTCCATTAGGATTGAAGACAAACCACGCAGGAGAAAGAAGTGGGGTAGAATGATGAAGATGATAACTGTTGATGAGATTCCATTAGGATTGAAGACAAACCACACAGGAGAAAGAAGTGGGGTAGAATGGTGAAGATGATAACTGCTGATGAGATTCCATTAGGATTGAAGACAAACCACGCAGGAGGACGGAGTGGGGTAGAATGATAAAGATGATAACTGTTGATGAGATTCCATTAGGATTGAAGACAAACCACACAGGAGAAAGAAGTGGGGTAGAATGGTGAAGATGATAACTGCTGATGAGATTCCATTAGGATTGAAGACAAACCACACAGGAGAAAGAAGTGGGGTAGAATGATGAAGATGATAACTGTTGATGAGATTCCATTGGGATTGAAGACAAACCACGCAGGAGGACGGAGTGGGGTAGAATGATGAAGATGATAATTGCTGATGAGATTCCATTAGGATTGAAGACAAACCACGCAGGAGAACGGAGTGGGGTAGAATGGTGAAGATGATAACTGTTGATGAGATTCCATTAGGATTGAAGACAAACCACGCAGGAGAACGAAGTGGGGTAGAATGATGAAGATGATAACTGCTGATGAGATTCCATTAGGATTGAAGACAAACCACGCAGGAAGACGGAGTGGGGTATAAGGATGAAGATGATAACTGCTGATGAGATTCCATTAGGATTGAAGACAAACGACGCAGGAGAAAGAAGTGGGGTAGAATGATGAAGATGATAACTGCTGATGAGATTCCATTAGGATTGAAGACAAACCACGCAGGAGAAAGAAGTGGGGTAGAATGATGAAGATGATAACTGTTGATGAGGGAGAAAGAAGTGGGGTAGAATGATGAAGATGATAACTGTTGATGAGATTCCATTAGGATTGAAAACAAACCACGCAGGAGGACGGAGTTGGGTAGAATGATGAAGATGATAAATGCTGATGAGATTCCATTAGGATTGAATACAAACCACGCAGGAGAAAGAAGTGGGGTAGAATGGTGAAGATGATAACTGCTGATGAGATTCCATTAGGATTGAAGACAAACCACGCAGGAGGACGGAGTGGGGTAGAATGATGAAGATGATAACTGCTGATGAGATTCCATTAGGATTGAAGACAAACCACGCAGGAGGACGGAGTGGGGTAGAATGGTGAAGATGATAACTGTTGATGAGATTCCATTAGGATTGAAGACAAACCACGCAGGTGAACGAAGTGGGGTAGAATGATGAAGATGATAACTGCTTATGAGATTCCATTAGGATTGAAGACAAACCACGCAGGAAGACGGAGTGGGGTATAATGATGAAGATGATAACTGCTGATGAGATTCCATTAGGATTGAAGACAAACCACGCAGGAGAAAGAAGTGGGGTAGAATGATGAAGATGATAACTGCTGATGAGATTCCATTAGGATTGAAGACAAACCACGCAGGAGGACGGAGTGGGGTAGAATGATGAAGATGATAACTGCTGATGAGATTCCATTAGGATTGAAGGCAAACCACGCAGGAGAAAGAAGTGGGGTAGAATGATGAAGATGATAACTGCTGATGAGATTCCATTAGGATTGAAGACAAACCACGCAGGAGAAAGAAGTGGGGTAGAATGATGAAGATGATAACTGCTGATGAGATTCCATTAGGATTGAAGACAAACCACGCAGGAGAAAGAAGTGGGGTAGAATGAAGATGATAACTGTTGATGAGATTCCATTAGGATTGAAGACAAACCACACAGGAGAAAGAAGTGGGGTAGAATGATGAAGATGATAACTGCTGATGAGATTCCATTAGGATTGAAGACAAACCACGCAGGAGGACGGAGTGGGGTAGAATGATGAAGGTGATAACTGCTGATGAGATTCCATTAGGATTGAAGACAAACCACGCAGGAGGACGGAGTGGGGTAGAATGAAGATGAGAACTGCTGATGAGATTCCATTAGGATTGAAGACAAACCACGCAGGAGGACGGAGTGGGGTAGAATGAAGATGATAACTGTTGATGAGATTCCATAAGGATTGAAGACAAACCACGCAGGAGGACGGAGTGGGGTAGAATGATGAAGATGATAACTGCTGATGAGATTCCATTAGGATTGAAGACAAACCACGCAGGAGGACGGAGTGGGGTAGAATGATGAAGATGATAACTGCTGATGAGATTCTATTAGGATTGAAGACAAACCACGCAGGAGCACGGAGTGGGGTAGAATGATGAAGATGATAACTGCTGATGAGATTCCATTAGGATTGAAGACAAACCACGCAGGAGAAAGAAGTGGGGTAGAATGATGAAGATGATAACTGCTGATGAGATTCCATTAGGATTGAAGACAAACCACGCAGGAGGACGGAGTGGGGTATAATGATGAAGATGATAACTGTTGATGAGATTCCATTAGGATTGAAGACAAACCACGCAGGAGGACGGAGTGGGGTAGAATGGTGAAGATGATAACTGTTGATGAGATTCCATTAGGATTGAAGACAAACCACGCAGGAGAACGAAGTGGGGTAGAATGATGAAGATGATAACTGCTGATGAGATTCCATTAGGATTGAAGACAAACCACGCAGGAAGACGGAGTGGGGTATAAGGATGAAGATGATAACTGCTGATGAGATTCCATTAGGATTGAAGACAAACCACGCAGGAGAAAGAAGTGGGGTAGAATGATGAAGATGATAACTGCTGATGAGATTCCATTAGGATTGAAGACAAACCACGCAGGAGAAAGAAGTGGGGTAGAATGATGAAGATGATAACTGTTGATGAGGGAGAAAGAAGTGGGGTAGAATGATGAAGATGATAACTGTTGATGAGATTCCATTAGGATTGAAGACAAACCACGCAGGAGGACGGAGTTGGGTAGAATGATGAAGATGATAACTGCTGATGAGATTCCATTAGGATTGAAGACAAACCACGCAGGAGAAAGAAGTGGGGTAGAATGGTGAAGATGATAACTGCTGATGAGATTCCATTAGGATTGAAGACAAACCACGCAGGAGGACGGAGTGGGGTAGAATGATGAAGATGATAACTGCTGATGAGATTCCATTAGGATTGAAGACAAACCACGCAGGAGGACGGAGTGGGGTAGAATGGTGAAGATGATAACTGTTGATGAGATTCCATTAGGATTGAAGACAAACCACGCAGGTGAACGAAGTGGGGTAGAATGATGAAGATGATAACTGCTGATGAGATTCCATTAGGATTGAAGACAAACCACGCAGGAAGACGGAGTGGGGTATAATGATGAAGATGATAACTGCTGATGAGATTCCATTAGGATTGAAGACAAACCACGCAGGAGAAAGAAGTGGGGTAGAATGATGAAGATGATAACTGCTGATGAGATTCCATTAGGATTGAAGACAAACCACGCAGGAGGACGGAGTGGGGTAGAATGAAGATGATAACTGTTGATGAGATTCCATTAGGATTGAAGACAAACCACGCAGGAGGACGGAGTGGGGTAGAATGAAGATTATAACTGCTGATGAGATTCCATTAGGATTGAAGACAAACCACGCAGGAGGACGGAGTGGGGTAGAATGATGAAGATGATAACTGCTGATGAGATTCTATTAGGATTGAAGACAAACCACGCAGGAGGACGGAGTGGGGTAGAATGATGAAGATGATAACTGCTGATGAGATTCCATTAGGATTGAAGACAAACCACGCAGGAGAAAGAAGTGGGGTAGAATGATGAAGATGATAACTGCTGATGAGATTCCATTAGGATTGAAGACAAACCACGCAGGAGGACGGAGTGGGGTATAATGATGAAGATGATAACTGTTGATGAGATTCCATTAGGATTGAAGAGAAACCACGCAGGAGGACGGAGTGGGGTAGAATGATAAAGATGATAACTGCTGATGACATTCCATTAGGATTGAAGACAAACCACGCAGGAGAAAGAAGTGGGGTATAATGATGAAGATGATAACTGTTGATGAGATTCCATTAGGATTGAAGACAAACCACGCAGGAGGACGGAGTGGGGTAGAATGATGAAGATGATAACTGTTGATGAGATTCCATTAGGATTGAAGACAAACCACAAAGGAGGACGGAGTGGGGTAGAATGATGAAGATGATAACTGCTGATGAGATTCCATTAGGATTGAAGACAAACCACACAGGAGAAAGAAGTGGGGTAGAATGATGAAGATGATAACTGTTGATGAGATTCCATTAGGATTGAAGACAAACCACGCAGGAGGACGGAGTGGGGTAGAATGATGAAGATGATAACTGCTGATGAGATTCCATTAGGATTGAAGACAAACCACGCAGGAGGACGGAGTGGGGTATAATGATGAAGATGATAACTGCTGATGAGATTCCATTAGGATTGAAGACAAACCACGCAGGAGGACGGAGTGGGGTAGAATGATGAAGATGATAACTGCTGATGAGATTCCATTAG
The DNA here is from genome assembly GCA_033675545.1 of Elysia crispata. Taxonomy (NCBI): domain Eukaryota; kingdom Metazoa; phylum Mollusca; class Gastropoda; family Plakobranchidae; genus Elysia; species Elysia crispata. The sequence continues at coordinate 87,072 of JAWDGP010002307.1, forward strand.
GATTAAAGACAAACCACGCAGGAGTAAGAAGTGGGCCAGAATGATGAAGATGATAACTGCTGATGAGATTCCATTAGGATTGAAGACAAACCACGCAGGAGGACGGAGTGGGGTAGAATGATGAAGATGATAACTGCTGATGAGATTCCATTAGGATTGAAGACAAACCACACAGGAGGACGGAGTGGGGGTAGAATGATGAAGATGATAACTGCTGATGAGATTCCATTAGGATTGAAGACAAACCACGCAGGAGAAAGAAGTGGGGTAGAATGATGAAGATGATAACTGCTGATGAGATTCCATTAGGATTGAAGACAAACCACGCAGGAGGACGGAGTGGGGTAGAATGATGAAGATGTTAACTGCTGATGAGATTCCATTAGGATTGAAGACAAAACCACGCAGGAGAAAGAAGTGGGGTAGAATGATGAAGATGATAACTGCTGATGAGATTCCATTAGGATTGAAGACAAACCACGCAGGAGAAAGGAGTGGGGTAGAATGATGAAGATGAGAAGTGCTGATGAGATTCCATTAGGATTGAAGACAAACCACGCAGGAGAAAGAAGTGGGGTAGAATGATGAAGATGATAACTGCTGATGAGATTCCATTAGGATTGAAGACAAACCACGCAGGAGAAAGAAGTGGGGTAGAATGATGAAGGTGATAACTGTTGATGAGATTCCATTAGGATTGAAGACAAACCACGCAGGAGAAAGAAGTGGGGTAGAATGATGAAGGTGATAACTGCTGATGAGATTCCATTAGGATTGAAGACAAACCACGCAGGAGAAAGAAGTGGGGTAGAATGATGAAGATGATAACTGTTGATGAGATTCCATTAGGATTGAAGACAAACCACACAGGAGAAAGAAGTGGGGTAGAATGGTGAAGATGATAACTGTTGATGAGATTCCATTAGGATTGAAGACAAACCACGCAGGAGAACGAAGTGGGGTAGAATGATGAAGATGATAACTGCTGATGAGATTCCATTAGGATTGAAGACAAACCACGCAGGAAGACGGAGTGGGGTATAAGGATGAAGATGATAACTGCTGATGAGATTCCATTAGGATTGAAGACAAACCACGCAGGAGAAAGAAGTGGGGTAGAATGATGAAGATGATAACTGCTGATGAGATTCCATTAGGATTGAAGACAAACCACGCAGGAGAAAGAAGTGGGGTAGAATGATGAAGATGATAACTGTTGATGAGGGAGAAAGAAGTGGGGTAGAATGATGAAGATGATAACTGTTGATGAGATTCCATTAGGATTGAAGACAAACCACGCAGGAGGACGGAGTTGGGTAGAATGATGAAGATGATAACTGCTGATGAGATTCCATTAGGATTGAAGACAAACCACGCAGGAGAAAGAAGTGGGGTAGAATGGTGAAGATGATAACTGCTGATGAGATTCCATTAGGATTGAAGACAAACCACGCAGGAGGACGGAGTGGGGTAGAATGATAAATATGATAACTGTTGATGAGATTCCATTAGGATTGAAGACAAACCACACAGGAGAAAGAAGTGGGGTAGAATGGTGAAGATGATAACTGCTGATGAGATTCCATTAGGATTGAAGACAAACCACGCAGGAGAAAGAAGTGGGGTAGAATGATGAAGATGATAACTGTTGATGAGATTCCATTAGGATTGAAGACAAACCACGCAGGAGGACGGAGTGGGGTAGAATGATGAAGATGAAAACTGCTGATGAGATTCCATTAGGATTGAAGACAAACCACACAGGAGAAAGAAGTGGGGTAGAATGGTGAAGATGATAACTGCTGATGAGATTCCATTAGGATTGAAGACAAACCACGCAGGAGAAAGAAGTGGGGTAGAATGATGAAGATGATAACTGTTGATGAGGGAGAAAAAGTGGGGTAGAATGATGAAGATGATAACTGTTGATGAGATTCCATTAGGATTGAAGACAAACCACGCAGGAGGACGGAGTGGGGTAGAATGATGAAGATGATAACTGTTGATGAGATTCCATTAGGATTGAAGACAAACCACAAAGGAGGACGGAGTGGGGTAGAATGATGAAGATGATAACTGCTGATGAGATTCCATTAGGATTGAAGACAAACCACACAGGAGAAAGAAGTGGGGTAGAATGATGAAGATGATAACTGTTGATGAGATTCCATTAGGATTGAAGACAAACCACGCAGGAGGACGGAGTGGGGTAGAATGATGAAGATGATAACTGCTGATGAGATTCCATTAGGATTGAAGACAAACCACGCAGGAAGACGGAGTGGGGTATAATGATGAAGATGATAACTGCTGATGAGATTCCATTAGGATTGAAGACAAACCACGCAGGAGGACGGAGTGGGGTAGAATGATGAAGATGATAACTGCTGATGAGATTCCATTAGGATTGAAGACAAACCACGCAGGAGAAAGAAGTGGGGTAGAATGATGAAGATGATAACTGCTGATGAGATTCCATTAGGATTGAAGACAAACCACGCAGGAGGACGGAGTGGGGTAGAATGATGAAGATGATAACTGCTGATGAGATTCCATTAGGATTGAAGACAAACCACACAGGAGGACGGAGTGGGGTACAATGATGAAGATGATAACTGCTGATGAGATTCCATTAGGATTGAAGACAAACCACGCAGGAGAAAGAAGTGGGGTAGAATGATGAAGATGATAACTGCTGATGAGATTCCATTAGGATTGAAGACAAACCACGCAGGAGGACGGAGTGGGGTAGAATGATGAAGATGATAACTGCTGATGAGATTCCATTAGGATTGAAGACAAACCACGCAGGAGAAAGAAGTGGGGTAGAATGATGAAGATGATAACTGTTGATGAGATTCCATTAGGATTGAAGACAAACCACGCAGGAGGACGGAGTGGGGTAGAATGATGAAGATGATAACTGCTGATGAGATTCCATTAGGATTGAAGACAAACCACGCAGGAGAAAGAAGTGGGGTAGAATGATGAAGATTATAACTGCTGATGAGATTCCATTAGGATTGAAGACAAACCACGCAGGAGAAAGAAGTGGGGTAGAATGATGAAGATGATAACTGCTGATGAGATTCCATTAGGATTGAAGACAAACCACGCAGGAGGACGGAGTGGGGTAGAATGATGAAGATGAGAACTGCTGATGAGATTCCATTAGGATTGAAGACAAACCACGCAGGAGAAAGAAGTGGGGTAGAATGATGAAGATGATAACTGCTGATGAGATTCCATTAGGATTGAAGACAAACCACGCAGGAGAAAGAAGTGGGGTAGAATGATGAAGATGATAACTGCTGATGAGATTCCATTAGGATTGAAGACAAACCACGCAGGAGGACGGAGTGGGGTAGAATGATGAAGATGATAACTGCTGATGAGATTCCATTAGGATTGAAGACAAACCACGCAGGAGAAAGAAGTGGGATAGAATGATGAAGATGATAACTGCTGATGAGATTCCATTAGGATTGAAGACAAACCACGCAGGAGAAAGAAGTGGGATAGAATGATGAAGATGATAACTGCTGATGAGATTCCATTAGGATTGAAGACAAACCACGCAGGAGAAAGAAGTGGGCTAGAATGATGAAGATGATAACTGTTGATGAGATTCCATTAGGATTGAAGACAAACCACGCAGGAGGACGGAGTGGGGTAGAATGATGAAGATGATAACTGCTGATGAGATTCCATTAGGATTGAAGACAAACCACGCAGGAGAAAGAAGTGGGGTAGAATGATGAAGATGATAACTGCTGATGAGATTCCATTAGGATTGAAGACAAACCACGCAGGAGAAAGAAGTGGGGTAGAATGATGAAGATGATAACTGCTGATGAGATTCCATTAGGATTGAAGACAAACCACGCAGGAGGACGGAGTGGGGTAGAATTATGAAGATGAGAACTGCTGATGAGATTCCATTAGGATTGAAGACAAACCACGCAGGAGAAAGAAGTGGGGTAGAATGATGAAGATGATAACTGCTGATGAGATTCCATTAGGATTGAAGACAAACCACGCAGGAGAAAGAAGTGGGGTAGAATGATGAAGATGATAACTGCTGATGAGATTCCATTAGGATTGAAGATAAACCACGCAGGAGGACGGAGTGGGGTAGAATGATGAAGATGATAACTGCTGATGAGATTCCATTAGGATTGAAGACAAACCACGCAGGAGAAAGAAGTGGGATAGAATGATGAAGATGATAACTGCTGATGAGATTCCATTAGGATTGAAGACAAACCACGCAGGAGAAAGAAGTGGGATAGAATGATGAAGATGATAACTGCTGATGAGATTCCATTAGGATTGAAGACAAACCACGCAGGAGAAAGAAGTGGGGTAGAATGATGAAGATGATAACTGCTGATGAGATTCCATTAGGATTGAAGACAAACCACGCAGGAGAAAGAAGTGGGGTAGAATGATGAAGATGATAACTGCTGATGAGATTCCATTAGGATTGAAGACAAACCACGCAGGAGAAAGAAGTGGGATATAATGATGAAGATGATAACTGCTGATGAGATTCCATTAGGATTGAAGACAAACCACGCAGGAGGACGGAGTGGGGTAGAATGATGAAGATGATAACTGTTGATGAGATTCCATTAGGATTGAAGACAAACCACACAGGAGAACGGAGTGGGGTAGAATGATGAAGATGATAACTGTTGATGAGATTCCATTAAGATTGAAGACAAACCACGCAGGAGGACGGAGTGGGGTAGAATGATGAAGATGATAACTGTTGATTAGATTCCATTAGGATTGAAGACAAACCACGCAGGAGGACGGAGTGGGGTAGAATGATGAAGATGATAACTGTTGATGAGATTCCATTAGGATTGAAGACAAACCACACAGGAGAAAGAAGTTGGGTAGAATGATGAAGATGATAACTGCTGATGAGATTCCATTAGGATTGAAGACAAACCACGCAGGAGAAAGAAGTGGGGTAGAATGATGAAGATGATAACTGCTGATGAGATTCCATTAGGATTGAAGACAAACCACACAGGAGGACGAAGTGGGGTAGAATGATGAAGATGATAACTGCTGATGAGATTCCATTAGGATTGAAGACAAACCACACAGGAGGACGAAGTGGGGTAGAATGATGAAGATGATAACTGCTGATGAGATTCCATTAGGATTGAAGACAAACCACACAGGAGGACGAAGTGGGGTAGAATGATGAAGATGATAACTGCTGATGAGATTCCATTAGGATTGAAGACAAACCACGCAGGAGAAAGAAGTGGGGTAGAATGATGA
>JAWDGP010002309.1:0-2500 GCA_033675545.1 Elysia crispata
AGAGAGAGAGAGAGAGAGAGAGAGAGAGAGACGCGGATATGCGAATAGACAGCAAATCTCATTGTTTAGTGCAAATTCCTTGAAAGGGTTGGACTTCTAGCAGCTATGTTAGCAATCACCTTGTATTTGAAAATCGACATTTTGAACTGAGCTTCAACATTTTTACGCAGGATGTTGACTTGCAAGATTTGGATCCTGAGGTTTAAGAAATGGTTTTCTCTTCTTATTTTTTTTTTTAAATAGATTATTTTTTTTCTGCCAGCAAAGTTATGATAGTTAGGTTAATTAAGGTGGAAAAAAAGAAGGTGGGGGGGGGGGGGGGTCGTTATTTGCGAAAAGAAATATAATCTTTTCATACATTTTTAAAGAACTATTATTGTGGTTGATAGCGAGGAAAAAACACACAAAGAGAATGGGGTAAGGAGGAATGGATAAAACGGGAAAAAGAGATAGAAAATAACAGAGGGACGGAGGGAGGGAGGTAGATAGACACAATGATAGACAGAGAGAGAGAGATAGATAGAGAGAGAGAGAGAGAGAGAGAGAGAGAGAGAGAGAGGGGGGGGGAGAGAAACAGAGAGGAGAGCTGGGTAGAGAACGATCGGGAGATATATACGGATATTGTCTTAGAGATAGTTGGACAGATAGGTAGGCAGACTGATAGGTAGGCAGACAGATAGGTGGGCAGACAGATAGTTAGGTAGACTGATATATAGGTAGACTGACAGGTAGGCAGACTGAGAGTTAGGTAGACTGATAGGTAGGCAGACTGAGAGTTAGGTAGACTGATAGGTAGGTAGACTGATAGGTAGGCAGACTGACAGGTAGGCAGACTGAGAGTTAGGTAGACTGATAGGTAGGCAGACTGACAGGTAGGCAGACTGAGACTTAGGTAGACTGATAGGTAGGTAGACTGATAGGTAGGTAGACTGACAGGTAGGCAGACTGATAGGTAGGTAGACTGATAGGTAGGTAGACTGGCAGGTAGGCAGACTGATAGGTAGGTAGACTGACAGGTAGGCAGACTGAGAGTTAGGTAGACTGATAGGTAGGCAGACTGACAGGTAGGCAGACTGAGACTTAGGTAGACTGATAGGTAGGTAGACTGACAGGTAGGCAGACTGATAGGTAGGTAGACTGATAGTAGGTAGACTGACAGGTAGGTAGACTGACATGTAGGCAGACTGAGAGTTAGGTAGACTGATAGGTAGGTAGACTGACAGGTAGGCAGACTAAGAGACTTAGGTAGACTGATAGGTAGGCAGACTGACAGGTAGGCAGACTGAGAGTTAGGCAGACTGATAGGTAGGTAGACTGATAGGTAGGTTGGTAGAAAAGTGTAGCTCTAAATGTTCAAAGGCTTTCAAATACTGAAAAATTATGATTAACAATAGCTTAGTTAATACCAGGAGTTAGTGCGTTGTTACAAAAACAACTTGATTGAAAGCTAGATGAGTAGATCGATGGATAGACAGATGGATAAGTAGATAGATAAATAGGTTGATAGATAGCCAAAATAGATATTTAAATGACGATATTCAGAGATAAACAAATAGATGGATATATGAATGGTGGACAAATAAGTAGCTTTACAGATAAATATATAGCAGATAGATAAATAAAGATACATAGGTACCTGGTATAAAAAGACACAAGTCATTTGAAAGATATAAGTATGAATAAGAAATGATTGGTACCTAAATTTTTATTGACTATCAAATAACGTTATTTCTGTTCGACATGTAGAGGACAACATGTTACTTCGTTCTCACAGCGATTGTATTATAGATAGATTAGATAGTCAGATATACCTAGAGATAGAGTGAGAAAATAGAGATGTAGATGGATAGGTAGATAGATTATGCAGACAGAAGAGTAGAATTCTGGATATGTGGTTAAATAATTTGATAGACAATATAGGCGAGTAGATAGATACATAGTCGAGGGTAGGAGGAGGCACATAGATAAGGAGCTAGAGAGATAAAAAGAGAGAGAGAGGGGGGGGAGAGAGAAAGAGAGAATGAGAGACAGAGAGACAGGGAGAGAGACAGAGAGAGAGAGACAGAGACAGACAGAGACAGAGACTGAGAGAGAGCTAGAGATACTGAGAGAGAGACAGAGAGAGAGACAGAGACAGACAGAGACAGAGACAGAGAGAGAGCTAGAGAGAGGGAGAGAGAGAGACAGAGAGAGAGAGACAGACAGAGACAGAGACAGAGAGAGAGAGCTAGAGAGAGGGAGAGAGAGACAGAGAGTCAGAGAGACACAGACAGAGAGAGAGAGAATTGAAAAGGGGGGGGGGAGAGGAAAAACCAAGAGGATTGTAGAAGAGAAACATCAATTGATAATTTGGGTTTTGGATCGTAAGTACATCAAAGCCACCTGTTTGATTAGTTGAAAATCAACTCCTATAGGTCTTTTACACCATCTACCTTAGCAAGGTTATCTAAACCAAATATGCAAGGCCATATAGACCACCCATCTCTTCAAGGCCATAAAC
>JAWDGP010002309.1:12500-20000 GCA_033675545.1 Elysia crispata
TCGACAGAATGCAAATGCCCCACCCCCTTCCCCCCTCTACGATAAAGATAATAATAAAAAGATTACCGTCCGAGACTTGCCTTTAGATTCTGAAATTAAATTTCTAATTCGCTGAATTATATTCCCCCGTTCCCCTCCCCTTTACTCTCTCTCTCTCTCTCTCTCTCTCTCTCTCTATCTATCTATCTATCTATCTATCTATCTCTCCTAGCCTCTCTCTGACGAGTAAAAGAAACCAATAAACCTACAGCCAGTATAATAGAATTATGCAAAATCTGGAAGACCTTATGCAACAAGAAGGTCGCTGCTTTTAGCTCCAGGGAGAGTTCGAATCGGCAAATTACACCGACAATCTGAACTCATTCAAAGAGACAGCTCCGTTCAATGACCTCAGACTGTCTCTTGATCTCTAGAATCAGAGACTGGAGGAAGTAGTTAAGGGGACACAGAACCTGGGTCTAAACAAATTATATACGTAATTGCAAAATTACTTTTGGGATAAGTAGCATAATTTTCCGTGGAATTTTGGTAGGCATTTACAATAATTTCCTTGTAGACATATTGATAGAATGAATGTGGAAAATTGGTTTCTGTATAATAACCCAGGAATTTTAACTTAGCCGAGAAGACATTTTGCCAATTTCGGGTACTATTTAGATCAGAAAAAGTCCAATCAGACTTGTCAAACAGGGCACACAATCATGATTTCTGTGCTTCGTAGATTGCCAGATTTCTAGGTCCCTTCCAGCCAAGAGAAAGAAATTTTGGTATTTTTGTCCGACGACAGGAAATAGGAAATTATTTCAATAACTTTGTACTGAATAGTTTTGTTATTAGCATTGTTAAAATGTTTTCTTTTTTCTGCTTTTGGCAAATATTCTTTTAAAGGATAAGAAAATCAAAGTTATTTAAAGGGCTTGTTCAATCACAGGGCTCTGTGGTTTTCTTCTCCTCTACAAAAGAAAAAAAAATTGACTTATCCTACTCTCCCCACCTAACGCTGAAAGAATAAAACCAAATATAGTGACAAAGATTTACGTAGAAAGAAGACAGACAGTTTGAAATATATACAGTAACACAAATGAATGGTTTGACAGATTGGCAGGTAATTCGATATACTGGTGTAGAGATAGATGAATAGAGAGTTCGAAACACACACACACACACACACTCACACATACATATGTGCACTCTTATCAATTATTCCAACTTATTGTAGCGACCGTAGTGACCTCCATTACTTGACATTTAACCCTGCAGTGTTGACAGTTGGAGGTCACTTCCGCCCAGACACACTAGACGAGTCAGCCTTCACACAAGAGACATTCTAATCTTCAACTTTTGTTTTGTTCTTTTAATAAAGTTATTTCAGTGTTAGAACATAGTTCTGCGTTAATAACTTAATCCTAAATCGGTGACCCCGACGCTGAACTCGTCAAACCTAGATCTACGCTACACTTACAGCTCAAGTTCTAAATCTAGATCTAGATCTAGGCCGATCAGCTCAAGCTTGGTAACCTTAATATAAACCAACACAGACAGTAAAATATAAACTAGATCTAGTTTCGCTCAACCCTTGTCACAATGTCTCAACACCAAGCTAAGTCGGCGCAGGCACTGCTTGATGCCCTCACAAGCCAACTTCAATCCATCTCAATGCAGCCGGGCTCTCAACTCAATGCGGTATCCATTAAATTACCAGAATTTTGGACCACATCACCAGAGGTGTGGTTCGCTAGAGTTGAGGCCCAGTTTGGCACGAAAAATATAACACAGGACCAAACAAGGTACGATTATGTTGTCAGTGCGCTGGATTTCAAAACAGCCGAAGAGGTACAGGATGTATTGGTTAGCCCTCCAGAAGCTGAAAAATACACTACGCTAAAAAAGGCCCTCATCAAAGCTTTTGGCAAGTCCCAGGCTCAGCGCGACAGCGAGCTACTAAATCTCAACGGATTAGGCGACAGAAAGCCTACTGCCCTGCTCCGCAAGATTAATGCTTTAAATGACGACCCCCAAACTTTGAAGAGGGCACTGTTTCTTTCCAATCTCCCCGCTGACGTACAAAGCATTCTGGCAGGCCAAGACTTCAGTGACATCGAAAAGCTTGCAGAGGCTGCTGACCGTGTTTGGGAAGCCCGTTGTACAAGCGCACATCACATTACACAACCTTCCGCCACTATTGAGTCTGTAAAAAGACATAGAGCACAAATGACACGTCCTGTGGATACCAACACCACGTCCAGTTCCCACGTGCCCAGTCCCCCTGTGTGCTTTTACCACCTTCGATTTGGACCACAAGCTCGCAACTGCCAACCGGGTTGTAAATTTTCGTCCCTGCTGTCCAAAGCTTCGGGAAAAGACAAAGCCAGCCGCTAGGCGTGGCAGCAGCTGGCACTTCCAATCAGTCAAGCACGCTTTCGGTTGTGGATAAGAAATCTGGACACTCCTACCTGGTTGACACGGGAGCAGAGGTATCTGTATACCCTGCTTCTTTACAAGATCGACAAACTCAACATCCTTCCACTACACTCTCCGCAGCTAACGGGACTTCAATCCGCACATGGGGCAAACGCAGTATCTCGCTGGCGTTGGGTCCTAAGAGGCACTACACCCACGAGTTCTACATCGCTGATGTCACGCGACCTATCTTAGGTGCAGACTTCTTCACAACGCATGGACTTGCCATTGATCTTCGCGGCAGGCGCCTCTTGTCGCTTGATAACATTTCTATTCTCTTACAAGATACCAAACCTCCCCTTACTCTTGCAGGTTTGTTACTTCCTCATCAAAATCGGTATTCCGGCCTGCTTCAACAGTTCCCTGAGCTCCTCACTCCATGTTTTCAGAGCTCCATCAACAAACATGGTGTCGAGCACCACATTGTAACCCATGGCCCTCCAACTCACGCTCGAGCCCGACGTCTAGACCAAGAAAAACTTTCTGCTGCCAAAGCCGAGTTCCTGCAGATGGAAGAAATGGGCATTTTCCGTCGATCAAAATCACCATGGTCTTCTCCTCTCCACGTGGTCCCTAAGCCGGGTGGTAAATGGCGCCCCTGCGGCGACTACAGGCGTCTGAATGCATCAACCGAGGATGACCGCTATCCACTCCCACATATTCAAGCTTTTAACAGTCATCTTGCAGGTTGCACAGTCTTCTCTAAGATTGATTTGATCAGAGGCTATCATCAGATTCCCATGGCTCAAACATCCATAGCAAAGACCGCTGTGATCACTCCTTTTGGACTCTGGGAGTTTCTCCGTATGCCTTTTGGGCTTAAAAACGCTGCCCAGTCTTTCCAGCGGCTCATGGACGGGATACTCAGAGACGTGCCTTTTGCATTTGTCTATCTTGATGACATTCTGGTTGCCAGCCATTCACCACAGGAACACCACCAACATCTTCAACAGCTTTTCACACTTTTGTCTTCAAATGGACTGGTCATTAACAAAGCCAAGTGTGTTTTCGGCGCTGATGAAATCGATTTCTTGGGGCATCATGTTAGTGCTGCTGGAATTACTCCACTTCCTGACCGGATTGCTGCTCTTCAAAACAGCAGTGCACCTACAGATCGCACAAGCCTACAACGCTTCCTGGGAATGGTTAATTACCACCACCGCTTTCTTCCTGGAATAGCTGACACTCTCGCCCCACTACATGCTCAGGCAAGTGGAAAAGGACAAACTATAGAGTGGTCAAAAGACTGTCAGGAGGCTTTTGACAAGGCCAAAACCGTTCTGAGCATGGCAGTACTTTTACATCACCCTCAACCAGATTTACCAACTAGCCTCACTGTCGATGCATCAAACACTGCCATTGGTGCCCAGCTTGAGCAACGCAAAGGCCGATCTTGGGTGCCACTCGCTTTCTTTTCCAGAAAATTATCGGACTCTGAAAGGAAATACAGTGCCTTTGATCGCGAACTTTTAGCGTCATACAGTGCCATCAAACATTTCAGACACTTTTTAGAAGGCCGATCCTTTACCCTCTACACTGATCACAAGCCATTGACATCTGCTCTGATAAGTCAAACCGATCGTTCTCCACGGCAAACAAGACACCTTTCCTTCATCGCGGAGTTCACCTCCAATATCCAACATATCAAAGGCAAATTCAACGTTGTGGCAGATGCTCTTTCGAGAATTACCACCGTTGACACCTGGGAGGCAGCCGTAGACATTCCCCACAGCATGGTTCCAGATACTCTTTGCATTGACCACATCGATTTCGACCAACTCGCTGAAGATCAAGAAAAATCGGATGGGATGGCATCATATCGTACAGCCACCACGGGCCTGCTCCTCCAGGATATCAATATCGGCTCCTCAAAGCTACTCTGTGACACTTCCATGGGACCACCAAGGCCAGTGCTACCCACCTCCTGGACTCGCACTGTGTTCGACAAGATCCACGGGCTCTCACACTCTGGGGTTAGACCCACCCAAAAGGCAATTGCACAACGCTTTGTGTGGAATGGTATGAAGCGTGACATACGTAAGTGGTGCAAAGAGTGCCCTGACTGCCAGGCCTCCAAAATTCACAGACACACGCGCTCTCCACTCACAGAACGCCTTCCTCCATCGGACAGGTTCTGTAGTCTCCATGTAGACTTAGTGGGACCTCTTCCGGAAAGTCAAGGCATGACTTGTTCACCATTATTGACCGCTTCACGAGATGGCCTGAAGCAATTCCTGTTCCTAACGCTCATGCTTCCACGTGCGCTTCAGCCCTTCTCCATCACTGGGTTGCAAGATTTGGAGTACCTGTCGATATAACTTCTGACCGTGGCAGACAGTTCACCTCTGTTCTTTGGACCCAGTTAAACATGCTCCTCGGCGTTGAAGCCAACACCACGACAGCTTATCATCCACAAGCAAATGGAATGGTTGAGCGTCTTCATCGGCAGCTCAAGGCATCACTCAAAGCTCGCACAACCGGCGCTAACTGGTTTGATGAGCTTCCTATGGTTCTGTGGGTATTCGTTCTTCTTGGAGAGTCGATCCTCTCTGCTCACCAGCCGAACTCGTTTATGGCTCGACACTCCGTATACCCGGTGAATTCTTGCAACCACGCGAGGCACGCGCTGTCGAACCTGATTTGCCTTTCCTAAGACAACTCCAACAAAGCATGCGCTCCATTCAGCCACCTCCACCAAGATTTCATGGAACGCAAACTGCCTATGTTCCTGCCAACTTGGCGTCAGCCGACTATGTGTACGTTCGGAAGGACTCGCACAGACATCCTCTGCAACGTCCCTATGACGGACCTTATCGTGTTTTAAATAAGAGTGACAAATACTTCACACTTGATGTGAAGGGACGCACAGAAACAGTCTCCATCGATCGTCTAAAGGCAGCTCATGTCACACAGTTAGCTACTCACAAAGACAGCAACCCTGTTACCTGCCCGATGGATCCACCCTCATCAATCTCCAGGCCAGCTGCAACGTCTTCGCTTACCCCGTCGACAGACAATCCCATTACGACAACACGCTCTGGCAGAATTCCACGGCGCCCTGTGAGATTCCGCTGACAACACACTCCTAATGGTCTATCGCTCCTACAGTTGAACTGTATCCCGCTGGGAGGGGGGTTATGTAGCGACCGTAGTGACCTCCATTACTTGACATTTAACCCTGCAGTGTTGACAGTTGGAGGTCACTTCCGCCCAGACACGCTAGACGAGTCAGCCTTCACACAAGAGACATTCTAATCTTCAACTTTTGTTTTGTTCTTTTAATAAAGTTATTTCAATGTTAGAACATAGTTCTGCGTTAATAACTTAATCCTAAATTATCTTCAAACTATATATTATATATATATATATATATATATATATATATATATATATATATATATATAGAGAGAGAGAGAGAGAGAGAGAGAGAGAGAGAGAGAGAGAGGGAAAGAGAAAGAGAGAGTGAGAGAGATTGATAGATAAATGGTGAGACAGATAGATAGACAGAATAGACAAATAATGCCTGGTTGGTTGATAGATAAAATAAACCATTAAACAGAATTTCCGTTTCTTTCCCTGAATTTTTATCTTACACACGTTAGAGTTATTTCCAAATAGAATTATAATCTTGGCTTTAAGTTCTCGATACTGAAATACGTTTCTCGAGGCTTCTCCTAAATATGCCGATCATCTATGTCTCTGAAACTCCGTAACTTCATTTAAAAGCTCAATGAGTATTGTTGCCAATATTTCGAACACCATAAGATAGAATCATGATGCACCAAGGTTAGAACATAATAGTGCGAGATTAGAACATGATAGTACGATGTGATAATCATGATAGTGAAAAGTAAGAATCATTATGGCTCGAGGTTAGAATTACGAAAGTATAAGAACATTTATCTTCCTTCGAGTTTCTAATCACTTCCGTCATTAGTTCCATCAGAGCACAATCGGATTACTCCAACCATTACCATCTTATCCAGCGCTGGTTAACATACGCTTTCTATCTCTGCGGAGTTCCGCTATAATGAAAATTATCGCGTCAAAGCTTTCTGCTATCGTATCTGTCCGTTGAAAATGTGGCTTAAATTATGGGATTCGCCCGTTTCATTCCTATTCTACAAACACATAAAACGTGACAGTAGCGATATCTAAACTTTTCAAGGAAAGAGGACCAGACGCTCGAATTTCGAACCTAGATAACTCAGAAATTCTCTTATTTGTAAATATTGAAAAAAAAATGGTGCATACATTTTCTAGTTTAAACAAACGCCAAATACCAAGTTCGAGTCTTATACCGCGATCCCTAGTGTCACTTCTGCAATGTGCCCTTACACCTGCTTAAAAAAATGAAATCTATGAGTACAAGTAAACATTTTGTGACTCTGCCCCGTGGACAGGGTTTCCAAAAATTGAGATAGTTTGCGCAGTTCTCAAGTTGTTGAAGCAGACAAAGACAGTGCTGAATGGAATTGTTAAGTATGATTGATCCCCTTATCCGCGAACGAAAGATAAACTGATCTAGATTAAAGTTTCAGGACTGCACGGATTTGAAACGAACCTAATCCGGTTCAAGTTAAACCAAGTCTTCTGGTTCGTTAAAACCCAGAAAATAACCGGTTAAGCTAAGGTAAACAGCGCAGTAGTCGAGTTCATAGACATAGACCGTAGAAACAGGTATGATAAATAACTCAATTTTCAAATACCTAGATAAAACGAATCGGAATAGATGATTAGAATTTCAAATATGAAAACCAGATGAAACCGTGGATACTGAGGAGTAATTTTTCCTATTCTTAGATCAGAAGAACAAGTAAAAATAGCTTTAAAGTACGTAAACTAGATGACACGGTGACAATAAATAGATTAATTAACATATACGTCGATGAGAGGTAACACAACTTTGAAAATACGAAGATCAGAGGAAAGGATAGAGACATGTAGAATAATTTTGAAAATACCTAGATCAAAGGAAAAGGTAGAGACATGTAGCATAATTTTGAAAATACCTAGATCAAAGGAAAAGGTAGAGACATG
>JAWDGP010002310.1:5000-20006 GCA_033675545.1 Elysia crispata
ATATTGTCATTTAATTTTTCAGGAACATAGACTGTAATGCTTTTTGGGGGGTTTGAGGCTTAATGAGTTTACGCAATTATTGGCACTTTCATACTTACTAACCATTGTAAACGATCAGGGGCTGTAGGTTCAGAATACGAAGAGATCTCAAGTGGTGCTCTTAAGTTTCAAGGTTTGATTCTGTGTATTTTTTGTTTTCTCTATCTTAAGGAAATATTTTGGTTGCAAGAAGGAAGAGTAGTCAAAGAAAATGATTAACAAGGTATTTTACTGAAATCATTCAAATGCAAGCCTAGTGGAGAGATTTTATTTACATAATCTCAAACTATAGGCAAACGAGTGGCACTTTTTCTAATAAGATAGCTTGAATACCTGTTTTTGAAATAGTTATATGCCTTTTTCATGCGTCAGGGATGCTTGCCTTTGTATAGATCAACTTTTTTCTGACCACATGATGGTATCTCTCAATCCTGACGAGATAAAGGCAGAGGGCTACATATTCACTATGTAGTGCTAGAATAATCTAAAATGGTAAAATACATAAAAAACTGCGCTGTACACACATTTACAATAGTTTCAGGATAATGTTGAAATTTAAAACAGAGGTTTTAAGTAGAAACTTGCAATGTACAGTTACTTTAATGTTTTTTTTAAATGTTTTTTTAACTTTATTTTGTCTTCTTTTCCCTTTCACTGTTTAACATTGCAAAACACTGGGATTTCCTGTTAGAATGACTATAAAGACTAATATTTTTGTACATTTGCGTAGTACATACATATCTACAAAAAAAAAAAAAAACTTATATGAAATACGGGAGAAAAAGATGAAAGAAAACAGAAATTATTAATTGTTAATGATAACGATAGATAAATACTGTGAATGACACAAAAAAAGACATAAAGAACACATATACACACAAACATATATATATATATATATATATATATATATATATATATAGTTTGAAGATAAGTTGAAATTATTGATAGTAGCTCAACTATGGGAGCTGTCATATATATATATATATATATATATATATATATATATATATATATATATATTTATGAGATTTTGTTTAAATAAGAGTCGAAACTATGTTTAGTGAGTCAATATCAAGTCTACAGTGAGTGATTGTTAAGTCTACCTACAGTGAGTAATTAAAGAGTCAAGCTCTTGTGTTGGATTAAACAGTTTGCAATTTTTACTTGCGGACTCCGGACTTATTTTCTACGGAAAAGTTGTGTGATTGGGTGTAAATATTTTCATATCCTTAGACAAACAGAGCCTAAAAGATCAATCCCATCATAAATCTGTTACAATGTCTATTCCAACACCTCTTTGTAAACATGATTCATCAGGAACTTAGAGGAAAACAAACATTGCATTTCAATTCTAGTTTCAGAATCAATTTTATGTCTGCCAATTTAAAAGAGGGAAAGAGGATAGTTTTATGAATAGAATTTATGCGTGATTGTATTAGTATGCGGTGTATAGTATAAATCCCAACAAAAACTTTGATATTATGGCATATTGTCAAGTGAGGTATGGTCTTTGATCAGCTCCCTACCTCGAGACGTGCAAATAACTTTGATATTATGGCATATTGTCAAGTGAGGTATGGTCTTTGATCAGCTCCCTACCTCGAGACGTGCAAAAAACTTTGATATTATGGCATATTGTCAAGTGAGGTATGGTCTTTGATCACCTCCCTACCTCGAGACGTGCAAATAACTTTTGATAGGCGACGGTGTAGAGGAAAGGTAACAGTGGACAAGAATATGACAGGAAATGCACCGTAAAGTTAAGAAGAACAGTCACCTAACTCCTTGTAACGGCCTTTAGAGTTCTTTTTTTTTTGTTTTACTTTATCCACATTTGTTTTATTTTTTTTGCGATGTCGATTTTACAACCACTGTTAGGCCCTAAAGAGCTCAAAAAACATTGATGAGTCGTCAGGTTGCACAGCTTTGATCCAAAAAGTTCTAATGTGCTTAGAAAAAAAACATAACCTATCTCGTGTTTACAATTGCAAACCCTGCTTCAGAATTAATCCATCCCTTAACAAGTTCGGGTGCCTGCATGCATTACCTCGTGATAAAATACAAAAGAAAAGGACCGTAACAGGATATAAAAATTACACATGACGTCAATCGAATGTTCTAAAAATACTAAAAAAAAAAACCTCTGTTTATGTAATTTTGTAAACCTTCACACCGCATCTCCCTCAGTCGGACGTGCAAATGTTTTGTCCTTTTTTATTTACATGTATCTTTTTTCCTTAATCCATAGTTTCAGTCAGCATTTTAAAATGTGTAGTGTAATTTGTGATGTCTTTTATGTACTTCACCATATCCGCCCATGCATGGCAGGTTAGTTGTAAAACACTGGAAAAAGAGATTGGGTTAAATGCAAAGAACTTTATTTTTTAACAGATCCACGAGTAAAATATACTCATATTTTCTCCTCCCTTTCTTTCTTCTTTTTAAATGCTTCCTTCCCTCCGCTTATCTATCTTCTATTATCTTTATAAATACCTATACCCAATTCCTATATTTCGAATTGTTTGGCAGTCTCATTTTATATCTTTCTCTTGCTGTATCATATCTATTATTCTGTTTTTCTTTCCTCTGAACCTTTTTCTAAAATTAGCTTAACCTCTCATTCATTACTTGTATAACTCTTTTTCTCTCTCATCCTTTCTCTCCACATTAAGTGGGATTTTTGAACCATCAATATTCTCAGGAAAATGTATATGGGATTCAAAGCCCGATCCTTATTGAATACAATGTGTAAAGAAAACGTTGGATCGAGACATGTAGAAAATTTATCCATGTCGAATCTATGACACGGTTTCTCTACTCCCCTGTTTGTTTTAAACTGTTCAGCAGCACATAGAGGCCAGATTTAAGTTCTTTATTCTGTTAATAGTTCAACATAAACTGAAAAATTTCCTTTAGATAAGTTAAAGACTCATCTCATACGGTTCTCAGTTTGGGATTTTCTCTAATTTTATAAATGAGTGATTGGTGACACCAGTTAAATCAGTCGTTAATAAGACTGCTGCTTTAAAAAAAGACATAGACAGACGATATTCATGTCTATTTCCTTAGTCATGAGCATAAAAAATAGTTATGCACACGGATCTCTATGCATAGTTGCACTTTCAGAACCGGTTTTTATCATAATCCGCGGTCAAATAAATTTCTAGAGAGTGGCACAGCTATTGCTACCATACGGCAACTTGCAGACTTGGCCAAGCCTCAGAATGAAAAGCAAATTATAGAAAATACACTTTCGAGAAAATTAATTTCAGACCGGTTTTCCTCGTTGAAGTTGGTAGCTAAATAAAATCATACTAAGAATATGTTTTAAATCTTAGTTTGTGGACGGCAGATCAGGAAAAAATATTATTTTTAAATGTAACTTTAAAGACACAAAAAGGATGCGCTGCTTGGTTTTGTCCAATCTTTATCCTTCCTTATTTTTGTGTGTATCACACTGGATCTAACGTTCTGCGGAATATCTGTTTCTATCCTTCCTTGTCTCTCTCTCTCTCTCTCTCTCTCTCTCTCTCTCTCTCTCTCTCTCTCTCTCTCTCTCTCTCTCTCTCTCTCTCTATCTTTTCTTATGTTTTTTTTTAATTTTCTCTCTCTCTTTGATCCAACGTTTTAGCCTCTCTGCTACTTGCTATCTGTTTTCTCTATCTCTTTCCCTCTCTCTCTCTCTCTCTCTCTCTCTCTCTGGATCCTCTAGCATTCTTTGTCTCAGGGACTTCTCTTTTTAGCTGATGCAGTTGAATTTCATTCTTTGTTATCACTTATAATGTGAAATATATGTTTCTCAGTCTGTTGTGATTGTTGATTTTGCGACTACTTCTTTTAGTCGTTATTGTTGATGCCATTCTTTGTAGATATTTTTGTTAAGAATTATATATTTTTTTTAACTATTCTTTTTGTTGAAGTTGTTTTATTTGTTTTTTTTATTTTTTTTATGTTTTGTTCAAATGCAAGAGAGGGGGACATAGAGATAGAAAGATATAGATATATGGAAAAAATAGAAATATAGAGATAGATGGAAATACAGAGAAAAAGAAATTTGATATATTGAAAGAAAGAAAGAAAGACGCAGAGATAAAAACAGATAGATAAACCTAAGCAGACCACACACAGAGAGACAGAGATAGAGACATTATTTGACCATGTCTAATACATTTATATTTGACCATTTTATGGTTGTGCAAAATGCAATTGCTTAAAAAAAATAGATATGAATACTTTTCGTTTGACCTATTTAAACTGTAATGCAAGTCCCTGATGTCGTCGCGTTTCAAGTTTTATTAATTTGTTGTTGAATAATCACCTGCGTCTGTGTCTACATTTGAACAAAGTTTTATGCTTGTTTCTCTCAACCGTGAATCTATTAGCCATATCATTCCCCCCCCCCCACCACTTTTACACCATTTTTCGAGCAGGTAGAAAAACAATTCTCTCACATGCTCTATTCAGATCGTCACGTTGCAGAGCTCATATCATAGAAACTTCCACTGCGCTTACATACTCCACTTTCTCTGTACTTCCAGTTGCACATCCTGCTAAAGATTATTCTCATGTTATGCAGACATTCCCTCTATAGAAAAGAAATATGATTGCTGAAAGATATCAAATACAGTACTAGAAATACTAGATGAAGTCAATCGAATTTATAAATAAACATTCAGAAAAGGCTCGCTTAAAAATTGTTATATGCCTTCGCGCCAAGAAAGTACACTACCCTCATAAGCACACATTCTTCGTTTTTTCCGCGTAACTATTTCAAAGTCTTATTCTTCATGTTCTATGAAATGGAAAGGTTTGTAATTTACTCTGTGCGGATTTCACTTCAATATTTAATTATATCTGTCATGCATGACAAGCCGAGTAGCTACTTGAAAAACATCCTCTCTCTCTGCCTTCTCTTCTTCTCCTCTTTCTTTGCTTCCTCATTAGAATTGCATGAGGGACAGAGAACTTGCGGCAATAGAATGTATTACACTAAGTCTTAGCGACTTAATATGGTCTCGCCTTCCACGACTCATGTTTCAGCCTTTACTTTTTAAACACACACTCTCTCTCTCTCTCTCTCTCTCTCTCTCTCTCTCTCTCTCTCTCTCTCTCTCTCTCTCTCTCTCTCTCTCTCTCTCTCTCTCTCTCCATCTTCTTCCCTCTCCCCTGAACACTCAATGTTTCTTTTTCTTTCAGTATATATCGGGTTTTTCGATATAATTCACACAAAGTTTATTTAAAAAAAGATAAAAATGAAACAGGTCAGCCTTGTATACTCATTCAATCGTTTCAGTTGTACCAGATATTTCTACAGCTCATGACACCTGGTCTGACCTATGTTATATAAAGCCAGTTGCAATCAAGCTGCAATGGTTAAAGAAGGCGGTATATGGAGGATTTTTGTTTGTTTACTGGTATTGAATTAAATCCCTTATTAAATCTTCTCTTGCTGAGAGCCACGTGGTTTGCAGGGTTTCCTTTAGATGAGTAAAAGTATTATTCACGCAAATTATCATAAATAATGAACGCCAATATGGCATTTTGTCATTATCTATAAACCTTTTTTTTAAATAAATGAAGGGTGACAGATTATAGATTATTACCGACAATTAAATAAGTCATTGGTCAATTTGATTTACTGACATGATGTATATTTTAACAAACTAAAAACGAAGTTAAACAAACCCAAGTAATAATTTAAGTTGATCTCCGAATGCATGACATTACAGAAATAGTTATATGTATATCTATATATATATATATATATATATATATATATATATATATATAAATGATTTAAAATGGAACTAACATGTTGAATGAAAGTGCTCAACAATAAGGAGCAGGATTAATATTTTTTCATACATGTATATTGTGAAAGATCTGAATGTGTGTATATATATATATATATATATATATATATATATATATATACATTAAGATCTTTAATAAAAAATTTGCTGTCATCCCAGGTTTTATAATAATTTTCGGTCCAATGAATTTCTAGCCTTAGCTTGCTACCATGCGGCAACTGGCAGACATAGCCGAGCCGAAAAAAAGGAAAAGAAATAGATCATTTTTTTCCTCGATCAACTTAATATGAGACTTGGGTATTTTCTTCGATTTTATAGTTTATAGCACCAAGAATATGTCCTAAATAATTCGAAGACAGGATGTCAAGAAAAGAAATCATATTATTCTAGATGGACTGCCGTCATTGTAGGCCTTGCTTGGTTTTTCTCTTTTGTTACGACCTTTAGCTTTCCATTATTGTTTTTAGTGTGTCTTATTGGGTAAAAGTGTCAATGGACTAACTCTCTCTCTTTCTCTCTCTTTCTCTAAATTGAAAAGCAAAAACACCACACTTTGAGGACAACTTGGTAATTATAAAGGATTAAAAAAGGACGCGTGTGTGTCTGTAAATAGTGAGAAACAGGGTCTAAAACGAGAGAGGCGCACAACTTTATAACTACTGGACTAAAAAAGAAACAACACAAGTATAGATTTAACATATAAACCTTTCGCCTTTATTGTAGCTTCATCAGAGTGTGTGTTAGAAGAAAATGACTTTAACAAGTTATACAAAACATTGGGAGAGCTGAGCTCAGACGGACAAATGATTGTTTGGGGGAGGGGCAGTGCGCAGAATGCTTCAAGGCTCAGTGCTATGGCTAGAGATGGTGATAAAAGAGGGCGTGACCTCGTTGATATGAGGGTAAGATAAGGCTGGAGCGCGTGTTTGGAATAAAATATGAGGGGTGGTTAGTATCTGTGGAGAAATCAAAATTCAGAAATTGGGAACAGGTTTTTCTTTGGTTTTACACCTGATTCGAACGGGGATGCTCGGGTAGAAGAATGATAGTTGATACGTCACAGGGCGAGATGTAGAGGGTCTCTAATAAATAGGTGGTTATATGGACGGGGATGGCGATTCAAAGATCTTATAAATATCTAAATTCTCATTAATTGAAAGAAATATAACTAACAAACATGATTAAATTATGCGTATATGTATACAGCAGCTTAGATGATTATGTTGTTAATTGCTCTCTTACTCTGTGTTTCACTCTCCCTTTATCTATCTTTCTTAACGCCATTATTTCCTTTGCACAGCCTCATAATGTCCTATTAGTTACAGCCAAACCCTAATTTTCTACCTCTCTCTCTCTCTCTCTCTCTCTCTCTCTCTCTCTCTCTCTCTCTCTCTCTCTCTCTCTTTCTCTTTAGCTTTTCGTGGTGCTGGTTCAACAGTGCCTCTAAATGACTAACACTAATCATAGTATATTATTAATGGTGATAACAATACAGTTATAGGTTGTCGGGATAGTAATTACAGAAACTGTTCTTTCAATAGAATAAACATGTACTGATGTAGATTATTAGTGCCCTAGGTTGGTAAAGTAAGATTATTGTGGTAACATTAAACAGTAGTGTAATAAATGAATGATATACACGTGAATATGGATGATCAATATAATAAGTACATATTTCGTGGATACATATGCGTTGTATATTTGTCTTTCTTTCTCCCATTTTCTATTTATCTCTAAGTCTAATCTCTATCTCTCTATCTCCCTCTCTTGCTCGTTTTATGTTAACGTTTAACAGTGAATGTCTCTTTATCCCCTAAAGACTCTCACTCTCTTAAAGTGTTTAGGATTCTCTCTCTCTTTTCTCTCTCTCTCTCTCTATCTATCTATCTATCTCTGTCTCTCCTTCTTTCGTGTTCTTTATCTTTTCCGTTACATGTATTTGTTTTTCTGTCTATCAATATCTATCTCTCCTCATTCTCCTCACCTCCTCCATCTTCCCTCTCACTCTCTCTCTCTCTTTCTCTCTCTCTCCTCTCTCTGTCTTCTTTTCTCTTTCTTTCTTTATGTCTCTCTTGTTCTCTCTTCTGTACTATAACTATTTTTTTTATAAATCCAAGGTGGCACCCCGTCGGCCTGGGAAGTTAGGTGTGTTTAAGGATTTGTGTGATTGGAAACGTTGCTTGGTCGTTGATGTTGTGGTTCTGTAATATGTGTATCCAGAATGCTTCTTTGTTTTGTAGGTCTATCATGTCTGCTGTGGGTAAATTATCTATCGGTGTGATTTTTGCGTGGCTGATGGTGTGCCTGGGAAGGTTGAAGTGTTTGGCAACAGCGTCGCCTCTATCGTTATTAGTGTTGAATCTGTGTGTGTTGAACCATTTTCGTAGTGTTTGTGATGTTAGCCCTACACATTGTTTACTGCATAGGTTACATGTTATGAGATAGATGACGTTGTGCGAGTGGCAAGAGAGGCTATGTAGAATGCTGTATGATTTGCGGGTGATTGTGGAGGTGAATGTAGTCGATGATGTGATGAGTGTACATGTCATGCATCTGGGGATGTTGCATGGTCTGCTGCCTACTGTGTCTCGTCTTGACGCGGATGATTGAGTCACGTAGGTTTTTGGGTCTGTGTAAAACTGTCTTGGGGAGGGTCGGGATGACTTTTTTGTTTCGATCTGAAGTTTGGAGAATGGGGAAATATTTTTTTACGACAGATGGGATGTTTAGTAGGGCTGTGTTGCACGTTAACACTAAAGGAATTCTCTGGTTCTCTGTAAGGGATCTATCCTTTCTCTGTAGGGTTTTTGATCTGGATGCTTCTAGGGCTTTGTTAATGGCAGCTTGAATGTGTTTGTGGGGGAAACCGCGTTTTTTTGAGGTGGTGTTTCAGATCGTTGAGTCTACGTGTGAGAGCAGCTTCTGAGGAACAAATTCTAACACTAGTCTAAATGCGAGACTGTATGGGATGCTACGCCTAGTGTGTTGTGGATGGCATGAGGACCAATGCAGGTAGTTGAAGGTGTCTGTGGGTTTAGAGTAATGGTCTGTGTGGTTATAGTTGCCTAGTAGAGTGACCATGACCTCAAGCAACGGAACTTGGATGGTCGAAATGTTGCTGGTGAATTTGATTGTAGGGTGAAATGTATTGGCATGTTGGATGAATGCTTTTAGTTTGGCACGGCCATTGGTCCAAATAAGGAAGATGCTATCTATGTATCTTAGCCAGACAAGTGGTTTGTCTGGTAAAAAACCCATAAGTCTCCTATTTATGGCCCCCATGAAGATGTTGGCGTACGTAGGGGCCATATATGCCATCACCATCCCTAGCCATTGCACTGGACCTTGAAGCATTCTGCGCACTGCCCCTCCCCCAAACAATCATTTGTCCGTCTGAGCTCAGCTCTCCCAATGTTTTGTATAACTTGTTAAAGTCATTTTCTTCTACACACAATCTGATGAAGCCACAATTAAGGCGAAATGTTTATATGTTAAATCTATACTTGTGTTGTTTCTTTTTTAAGTCTCGTAGTTATACAGTTGTGTGCCTGTCTCTTTTTTAGACCCCTTTCTCTCTCTCTCTCTCTCTCTCTCTCTCTCTCTCTCTCTCTCTCTCTCTGTCTCTTTCTTTCTGCCCGTCTCTCTCCCTGTTAATATTTCTCTTTTATCGTATACCTAAAACATCATTAGGAACCCATGATGTAGAACTCTACTGGCCGGATGGTTTGAAACACGATGAAGGACTGTTCCTGTGCTCACTTATCTTGATGGTAAATAAATAATGTTGACGTAACTAACATCGAGACATAAACCTTGTAGATAAAATATACATTTTACAGTATGCTAATTGGTCATTTGATTAAATCTGATTACATATAAACATATAAGTTCCTCTAGAAGAACAAGTGCGCATCATAATAAACACTTATACGTTTATATTACTCTAGATCAAGTTAACTCAAAGGTAACCAATGAATTTTGCGAAAAAATTTTGATAAATCGCCTAAAACTTTGAAAAAATCCAAGGTCCGAATACATCAGTAAATCTGTGTAGTTTACTTATACTGTCATATCTTAACATTCGAGTTTTCGATCCTAAACATAATTCTCATATCTATAGAACATCTTTCTGTATTGCTATGTTTTCTTACCTTTTAATAGGAATTCGGTAGAAAGCGGTTATTTAGTGTTATATGCATGCGTTTACAGTTCAACAGCATCGGATACTCGAAAATCTTGTATTAGTGCAAATTGAAAGAAAAGAGATAACTTTAGTGTAAGATGTTTCAGTGTGGTTAAAATTTATTACTCTTCCTCATAACATCATAGCGCCATTTTTTTTATTCACCATCTTTCTTGTACACATGTTCGGGACTTTTCTTATTTTTTTTTACCCTTTTCAACATTATATTTAAAAAAAAAAAAAAAAAAAAAAAAAAAAAAGAAAAGAAAGATTGTCGGAAATTCATTCTTTAACTATAAATGTAATCTACAAAATTTTTTTTTTTTTTTTTCATTTCGATCAAATCTCGTAAATTACAGAAACCAATAAAAATAATTTAAAATTAAAAATTATGAAATCTTTAAACAACACCAATGTAATAATTCATTAACCATATCAAAGACTTCACTTCATCAAGCGAAAACTAAACGGACATTACAACATGTGGAGACGTTAAATGAGAGCCCATCTTTATGTCTCTTATAATGTCATTGATTCTTCATTTACCGATTATTTCACTTTCTCTCTTCAGGTTCTTTATTTCTAACTTTCTGTGGCTTTCCATAGCTTTACTATAATTTTCTTCCTTGCATATTTTATATCTTATTATTAGTCTGAAAATCGTTAACTCCCTCACTGTCGTTCCCCAAACATCTTTATTGTACTTTGTTTTTACCTCTATCATTCTCCCTATCTTACTTGGTTTCTACTATTCACTTCATTCATAGCCCTTGCCACTCGAGCAGTTTAGACTCAATAAGGGCGACTGCTTTATCCGCAACCACACAAAGAAACCCTCTCTCTACTCTCCCTACAGTCACTCGACCAGTTTGGAGTCTATAATGACTGCTGCTTCACTCAGAGAATCAAATCACTCTACTCTTAAACAACCCCCACAGTCACTCGAACAGTCTCGAGTTAATAAGGACGGCTGCTTCAATCAAAATCACTCAGAGAATCAACAATGACGCTCCAATTCACTCAAAGTAACTCACGGAGAATCATATCTCTCTACTCACCTCAATACCCCTCAATCATTCGACTAGTTTAGAGTCAACAATGACGGCTAATTCACTGAAAGTCACTACAGAGAATCCTTAACTATCTCCCTACTGCTCTACCCTCCAATACCTCCAATCATTCGACTAGTTTAAGAGTCAAAATCATGACGGCTAATTCACTCACTCACCTTAGTCTCACAGAGAATCATATCTCCCTACTCACCCTGTGCAATACCTCCAATCATTCGACTAGTTTAGAGTCAACAATGACACAAGCTAATTCACTCAAAGTCACACAGAGAATCATATCTCCCTACTCACACCCTCAATACCTCCAATCATTCGACTAGTTTAGAGTCAACAATGACTAGTCTAATTCACTCAAAGTAACTCACAGAGAATCATATCTCCCTACTCACCCTCAATAACCTCCAATCATTCGACTAGTTTAGAGTCAACAATGACACGGCTAATTCACTCAAAGTCGCACAAGAGAGAATCATATCTCCCTACTCACCCTCAATACCTCCAATCATTCGACTAGTTTAGAGTCAAAAATGACGGCTAATTCACTGAGAAAGGAGAAGTTACACTGCCAGAAGAGAATCATATCTCCCTACTCACCCCTCAATACCTCCAATCATTCGACTAGTTTAGGAGAGTCAATAATGACGGCTAATTCACTCAAAGTCGCACACAGAATCATGTCTCCTACTCTCCCTCCATACCCTCCTGTCATTCAAACTAATTTATACTTATAATAAAGACAGCTGCTTCAACCAGAATCCACACAGAATCATATCTCCTCTAATCTCGCTCCACCCACCTTCCCCAGTCTGTCGACCATTTAGGAGATCAACAACGGCAGCGCTCACTCGAAAATCACACAGAGAATCATATCTCCCCTGCCTCACCCTCCTTAGCCCCAATCACTCGACTAGTTTAGAGTCATGTTACTGAGATCAATCTAAGATTGCTTACTGGCTCTTTTAATTTTTCAGATGTATACATCTAGTTACGTTCGATAGACAGCCTACGCGCTCGTTCTTCACCCCATTATTAGTGGATACTTAATAATAATGATTCTTGGCGAGGTGGGGAGAGGAGGAGGGGGGAGTGTCATAACGGGCAACCTTCAGTCTCACAAAAGAGGTTCATAGACAAAAAAGGATTCATAGAAGAGTTTTGGAACAGAATTGTAACGCAAAAAATTGAAAGTGTAAGTTACAATCTTACGAGCTGCGAAAGTGCCACATCCATACCCACACCACTAAACAGTATAACGCAGACCTTTAAAGCCCATAAATTGTTAGTATATAAATCCTGATAGTTTCGAGATTTAACCTCTGGTTTTACTTATGAACATTTTATACAAAAAAAATTATATAGATGTAGGAAAGCATTTAGGTTAACAGTGAGTATCATGGCCTACATACAATAATTTTGATATAATCTGATTAAGTTCAACCTGGGAAAGAAAGGACTACCAAAAAATGTGGAGACCATTTGGTGTGTTTTCCCTTTTTAAATTTTTAAAATCAGAGACTACTGCTTTGCCATATTTGAAAGATGAAACTATGAATTGGATGATCTCAGTTTTAAAAGAACATTAGGATAACAAAAAACTATCTGATAAAGGAATGAAAAAACACATTAAGTGGCATACAAGCACTGGCTTGATGCAATATAGCTTTTTATCTGGCTTATCATCTACATATGTGATGTTATATCAGTTGCCTAACCTGAGGCACAGTGGATTTAATACACAAAGGTCTACAATTAGAATAAAGAGTTTGCTATGAACGCATGACTTAAAGCAAAATGACATCTGCCAATTGAAGAGACATTTTTCAACAAACTGCACATGAAATATAATCAGACAAAACTGATACAATTAAATCAAGTTGGTCTTTTTTTATTAGACATTTGCATCAATTTTTCTGTTTGATAGTGGCAGTAAGAATTTCACATGCATTTAAAACAGTTAAAAAAATACAATCGAAGAGCTTCATGGATTTACATAGAAAGATTTCTGTAAATATCAAGTTAGCAGTGACACATTCTTATATATCTCTATATATATATTTATATGTATATTTATATGTATATTTATATGTATATTTATATCAATGAGTGCCTTATATGATGTTTTTTCTGTCTTTCAAAATTAAAAAAAAAAAACATTTATCTTGTGTCACAAGATTTTATAATAAAAAAATCACGTTTTATCTCAACTCCCTGCCCTTGTGACGTTAAGAACAACTGTGTAGAGACCAGCCGAATCAAGAAGAAGAATAAAGAAAAAAAAATGGAAAGACTAATATAACCACGAAGAAGGTACACAGCAGGGATGAAGTAGAGCAGAGTAGGCTCTAAAAACCTTTTTTCTTGATTAAAAAAACAGTGAGTTTTTTTTAATTGAAGTAGGGATTAACAGGATCCAGGCTGCTGAAATATCAATACTTGCGTATTTCTTCAATCTGATCACACCCTTCTCTGTCCTGAATCCACACAAGCTATATCATAGGAACACATGGTGACCGCGCTTGGCAGCAGATTGTCACTGCCAACCTACACGGAGAGTATCAGAATTGTCGACACTGAGGACATCACAGCTGTTTCCTCGCTCCACAGTTTGATCTGCAAGAAAAAGGTTTTGGTAGGGAACAACTGATTTTTTTTAAATACTAATGATATTCATTTCTCGCAAAAAACAAATGATTTTGAATGTACAAAGATTTAGAAGAAACAATCAAAAGCAAATGCAAACGTTTCACATAAAAAATTTTAGAAAGTAAACACGGAAAGAAAAATCAAACTTAGAGCTCATTACATAAAGGTCCATCGAATAGAGATCCAACGGTATGGTGCACCGAAGTTCTAATGGTTGTTGAATTGGAAGATGAATAATTGCACACCATAAAAAAAAGAAATGAATGAAAAAATAGAAGAAGGGAGGGAGGGGAAGAGATAGAGAGGGGGACAGGGAGAGGGATAGAGAGGGGGAGAGAGAGAAAGAGAGGAAGGAAAAAAAAGAGAGAAAGAGATGAAGAGGGAAAGACGAAGAGAGAGTTAAAGGAGAGAGAAGAGAGGGAGAGAGAGGGATAGAGGGAAAAGAAAAGAGAGAAAAAGAGGAGAGAGGGAGAGAGAGGAGAAGAAAGAGAGAGAGAGAATGAGAGAGAGAGAGTGAGAGAGAGTGTGAGAGAGAGGGGAAAGAAGATAGAGAGGGAAGTGATAGAGGGAGAAAGCGACGCTGAGAGAGTGAGAGAGAGGATATGAGAGAGAGAGAGGGAGAGAGAGACTGAGGGAGGGAGAGAAAGGAAGAGTGTTGTGCTTGAGAGGAGATGAAGTGGCAGACACAGAGAGAAAGTAAAGGCATGAAGGACAGAAATGTGAAGTGAACACTTTATCTTTACATTATCTGAAATATCTACTGAACCATTCCAAATCTCTTGTCAATGGTCGGTGTTTCATTACCAAAGTCACTTCATTACATGCTTACCTGATATAATCAATCAGTCATGATCTAGCGATCTATCAATCAACCATCCATTCACTTATTCAAAAAACAACCAGCAAGCGAAATAGCCAACAAACCGGCCAACCAACCAACCCTCCAACCCAAAAAAAAAGGAGCGATGGACCAACCGACAGATTCATAAAACCAATCAACATGCCAACCGACCGACCAACAAGTAAAAAAACCAACCGACCAACCAACAGGTTAAACAACAAATCGGCCAAACGACCGACCAACAAGTCAAACAACCAACCGACCAACCAACAGGTTATACAACAAATCGGCCAAACGACCGACCAACAAGTCAAACAACCAACCGACCGACCAACAGGTCAAACAACCAACCGACCGACCAACAGGTTAAACAACAAATCGGCCAAACGACCGACCAACAGGTCAAACAACCAA
>JAWDGP010002311.1:0-2500 GCA_033675545.1 Elysia crispata
AGTTACGTATTGCTACAAACTAATTTGTAGGCACCAAAAGTGTCATGCTCTCACTGTTTCTAGACAATCAGGGAATAGCAAAGGTTAGGCTTTCTCTCCCCAATGTGCTGCCAACTTTCATCAAGTTGAGAATTTTACTCCAATAACTAAAGCCCAATAAAGGAAATCGACTAGATCTAATTGTATACTTCCCCAATCTGCTTTTGGATCCTCTTTTTAAACGCTTATTAGAAAGCTGTAAATTTTCGCATTAAGTGCATTAAAGTGCACTGCCTTGCGGCAATTCTTAGCCGCGCAGTTATTTAAACCCTCATGATAATGAATGCTGTATTTGGTTTAGATTTTGCAAAATTATTTAATTATTCCTATGAGAGCCAAACTTAAAAAGTTAAATCTGAAACAATTGCGGTTTTTTTTTTTTTGTGTGTGTGGCTTATACACAGTACTATACTGTTTAAAACCAGCAGCTAAGCATCGTTAAATGGAGTGGCGTCATGATTTTTCTACTTATTTCTATTACTCTGTGGAGGCTGATGTTAGATTTTCGCTTCTAAAGCGTGCGATGGGTGCAGCTTCAATATTCTAATCTTGGTATAGTTTCTGAAGCAGAATAAAGCATTGTGCGCTAAAGAAGGGAGGTATGATAGGTTTCTAACTAAGCAAAGTCGGGTTAACATCCAACTAGTCAATTTACCGAACTAACTTTCTATCGCGGATTTATCCCGTGTGACGCCAAAGTGAGCACTCCGCAAACACTGATACAGGCGTACAGATAATTTGAGCGGTTTTGCTTTTACTCTATAGGGAGCAAAAAGAACGAAATTTTATAGGAATAGCCAATTCTGAACGTTCTTAACTTTACTTTAATAATCCGTTTTAACGTTTATTTGGAAGGAATAAAAAGGCTTTGAAATCCTGCAAAAAGTAGCCAAAGGTGCAAGAACTTGCGAGAATTCTTAGCTGGCCTTTTAATTAAACATACATCAAGAATGAGAATATTTGAAGGGATCACTAGATAAATTTGGGTTTTTAACAGAATTAGCTAACTATGGTCTCCACTCAAGATTTAGATCTAGGTATTTTTAAAGATTTCCTGCTTCTATCTTCTCTTTCCAGAAAAAGAGGATATAACGAAAAATCTCGAAAAATCTCACAGTAAAACTGATCTCCCCTCATCTCTCTCTCGCTCTTGTTTCCTCCCCTCCCCATGTGGCCAATGTCCATCTCCCCCATCCCCAGTCGAGCCCACACCATTGTCGGAATCACGTTTGTCCAGAAGTTCAAGAATGCCGCCGGAGAGGACACAACCAAGTCGGCAGTCATCAACCTGGTCGACTTGGCGGGCAGGTTAGGTCTCACCCTATAGCTTTGTTGTTACTTGTTACAGCCTCTGAGCCTTGATTTCAGCATTATTCATAGATTTATCTCAATTGTTGTAAGAATGAAAGTCTTGAAAAATCAGGACTAATTCAAAGAAAAAGTACCATCCTCCCTAAAACCACCATCACAAAATTTAACAATGTTTTTTTCGTTTGACTGCTTCATAAATTAGGAAACTTGTTCGACATTCCTTTAAAAAAATTACTGTTTTCTTGAAAAAGTATATCAGACTTCAGTTACAATTCGATTTTGCAAGAAATCGCAAGTTAAAATACACTGCATTTATTTATTTAGGATATGTTTTTGCGGGCTTAAACTTCAAATTAGTGTATATCAATTGGATGAGATGCAAACTCTTCAATCCGTCTGGGTGAGAATGCTTACTGTTAAGGTCAATTCTTAGATCCGCCTGGGTGATGATGTCAACTCTTTGGAGTTTTCTGGTCAAGAAACTATTCCTCTAATCCCAAACTTCCTCGATCTTCCTTCCCAGCGAGCGGGCAGACAGCACTGGCGCCACTGGCGACCGTCTCAAAGAGGGCGCCGCCATCAACCAGTCTCTCTCCTGCCTGGGCAACTGTATCGCGGCCCTGGCGGACAAATCCAGCGGCAAGAACGTCAAAGGTTAGACGGGGTCATGGGTCAAAGGTCGAAAATCTATTTTGACTGCTGCCACGGCGGGTTTATGGGAAATACAAGAAGTATTTTAATGAACGAATCTGAGTGGTGTTAAGTTTCCAAATCGATTGGGTTGGAGGTAGATTGAGAATGATAAGAAGAAGACAGTAAGTGTCTGTGAAAGACAGATAGATAAAGAAAGAAAGAGAGAGAGAGAGAGAGAGAGAGAGAGAGAGAGAGAGAGAGAGAGAGAGAGAGAGGGGGGGGGGGTATGGAGGAGAATGAAGAGAACACATACAGAAAGAATGAAAAGGATATAGGTTATTTGTTTGTTTTTGTGCTGTTTTTTAATCAGAAATCCAGAGAATAATGGTGCACATCCGGGTTAAAGATTAGAGATCAAATCTACATCTACATCTAAATTGCTGAAACAAAAAGAAATAAGATCCGGTTTTATGTACAAAAGGTTCTCACATTTAATTTTACATTTTCCAGTGCCTTT
>JAWDGP010002311.1:5000-12500 GCA_033675545.1 Elysia crispata
TGTGTTTTGACTGAAGAATCAGAATTCTGGGGGTATTTTGCCCATCTTGTGCAATCACAATGTTTACAAGAAATCCATATATCTGGATCTAAATCCATCTATTTATACTTCTGTTTCCGGTCTACCTCAGAGCTTGCGCAGCTGAAGGCTGAGATGGAGGAAGATTACAACGCTCGGCTGGCGGACAACGAGAAGGAGATGGAAGAGATGAAGAAAACTTTCGAGGAGAAACTCAAGGAGGCGCAGCTGGGAGGGGTAAGTTAGATAAGAGAGGGAAGAGGAGGGGTAAGAAAAAGAATAGAGTCCTATCAATATTTTTTTTGTCAGGAATATAGACAGTCAGTCTACCTTGATAATTTGAAATGGATTCATTTGAATCATGAAGTTCGACCCAGTGTTTGGCCATAAAAATATGGGTTCATTTCTTGGTTCCTAGAAGCAGTGTGTTTGATTATGAGGGACTGGGTGGGATGGAAGAGAAAACGTTGGGCTAAAAGGATATGTATCATGAATTTCCTCAGGATATAAAGACAAAAAGAACAAAGTCTTTCAGAGACAGCCATTTTTTTTTAAATTAACACATTATAATACATCAAGAATGATAACTCTGACCAAATCCCCCATCCTCAGGGCGGCAGTAAAGCCGCAGAGATAGAAGAAATGAAGAAGACGACAGCCTACATGTACAATCTGAACGCCGACCCGTTCCTGACTGGACACATCATCAACTTCTTCGACACGCCGGCAGAGAAGATCGGAAACGGCAAGGACGAGGGCGAGACGGAGCTGGTGCTCTACGGTCCAGGGTAGGTGGACCTCTTGGGTTGTCTGGAATAGAGATAGTCTGCTACGGTCCAGGGTAGGTGGACCTCTTGGGTTGTCTGGGATAGAGATAGTATTCTACGGTCCAGGGTAGGTGGACCTCTTGGGTTGTATGGGGAAGAGATAGTATTCTACGGTCCAGGGTAGGTGGACCTCTTGGGTTGTATGGGGAAGAGATAGTATTCTACGGTCCAGGGTAGGTGGACCTCTTGGGTTGTCTGGGATAGAGATAGTATTCTACGGTCCAGGGTGGGTGGACCTCTTGGGTTGTCTGGGATAGAGATAGTATTCTACGGTCCAGGGTAGGAGGATCTTTTGGGTTGTCTGGGACAGAGATAGTCTGCTACGGTCCAGGGTAGGTGGGCCTCTTGGGTTGTCTGGGATATAGATAGTATTCTACGGTCCAGGGTAGGTGGACCTCTTGGGTTGTCTGGGATAGAGATAGTATTCTACGGTCCAGGGTAGGTGGGCCTCTTGGGTTGTCTGGGATATAGATAGTATTCTACGGTCCAGGGTGGGTGGGCCTCTTGGGTTGTCTGGGATAGAGATAGTCTGCTACGGTCTAGGGTAGGTGGACCTCTTGGGTTGTCTGGGATAGAGATACTATTCTACGATCCAGGGTAGGTGGACCTCTTGGGTTGTATGGGGAAGAGATAGTATTCTACGGTCCAGGGTAGGTGGACCTCTTGGGTTGTCTGGGATAGAGATAGTATTCTACGGTCCAGGGTGGGTGGATCTCTTGGGTTGTCTGGGATAGAGATAGTATTCTACGGTCCAGGGTAGGAGGATCTTTTGGGTTGTCTGGGACAGAGATAGTCTGCTACGGTCCAGGGTAGGAGGACCTCTTGGGTTGTCTGGGATAGAGATAGTATTCTACGGTTCAGGGTAGGAGGACCTCTTGGGTTTCTGGGATAGAGATAGTATTCAACGATTCAGGGTAGGTGGGCCTCTTGGGTTGTCTGGGATAGAGATAGTCTGCTACGGTCCAGGGTGGGTGGGCCTCTTGGGTTGTCTGGAATAGAGATAGTATTCTATGGTCCAGGGTAGGAGGACCTCTTGGGTTGTCTGGGATAGAGATAGTATTCTACGGTCCAGGGTAGGAGGACCTCTTGGGTTTCTGGGATAGAGATAGTATTCAACGGTTCAGGGTAGGTGGGCCTCTTGGGTTGTCTGGGATAGAGATAGTATTCTACGGTTCAGGGTAGGAGGACCTCTTGGGTTGTCTGGAATAGAGATAGTATTCTACGGTTCAGGGTAGGTGGGCCTCTTGGGTTGTCTGGGATAGAGATAGTATTCTATGGTCCAGGGTAGGAGGACCTCTTGGGTTGTCTGGGATAGAGATAGTATTCTACGGTCCAGGGTGGGTGGACCTCTTGGGTTGTCTGGAATAGAGATAGTATTCTACGGTCCAGGGTAGGAGGACCTCTTGGGTTGTCTGGAATAGAGATAGTATTTTACGGTCCAGGGTGGGTGGACCTCTTGGGTTGTCTGGATAGAGATAGTATTCTAAGGTCCAGGGTAGGTGGGCCTCTTGGGTTGTCTGGAATAACTTAAGGAGTAAACAATCACCAACCTGGACTTTTATGGACAAAGGTGACATAATACAAAATTATATATAGACGTTTCGCCTTAATTTTGGCTTCATCAGTTACATTACAAACATAGAGAATGTCTACTGATGAAACCAGTTTATTTTCATTCCTTACTATATAAAAGATCCCATAATCAAAAGTATTTAATATTCCGCAGCATTTCTCCCAAACACGCCATAGTGAGGATGGAGGGAGATGGAGAGAAGTTTACACTGGAGCCCGGCGAGCCTAACGTGCGCCTCATGCATAACGGCAATGCTGTGGTCGACAAGGTGGAGCTTAATCATAATGACAGGTAAGAGGGCGGAGCTTCAGCCGGATAAGGGGGCGGAGTCAACAAGATTCAAATAAAGGTCCAAATTAAAGAGACGCAATAGATCTATACACACACACATATAGCATATATATATATATATATATATATATATATATATATATATATATATATATATATACACACATATACGAGGGCAGGCTGATAATTAAGTTCCGTTTAATCATAACTTTTTAATTTTTCACAGCATATACATAAACAATACGTCAAACGAAAGCTTAATATCTCAGCTACATACTTAGCACTCTATTTTTCGATGTAGTCACCGTCGCGATCAACACACCGCCTCCAACGTTTCACTAGTTGGCTCACGCCGTCAGCGAAGAATTCAGACGGCTGTCCACGGCACCATCTGCGAACATCTGCGATAACTTCCTCATCATTGTCATAGTGATGGCCCTTCAGGTATCTTCCTTGAGTTGGGGAAAAGTCAAATAATAGTCAGAGGGGGCAAGATCGGGGGCTGTATGCAGGGTGAGGTAGGGTCGTAAGTTCCAGCTGCCTTTAAGGCGTCCTGAGTTTGGCGACTGAAAGTGTGCGGGCGCGCATTGTCGTGTTGCAGGATTGAGTCCTTATCACGCCGAATACGTCTGAGTCGGAAGTTTGAGAGCTCGGAGTGTTGAAATATATCGCTCAGAGTTCACAGTTTGCTCCTTTGCTCCAGAAATTCCATATGGACCACTCCCCTCCATGTCCCAGAAAACGGGTGAACAAGACCTTTCTTGCAGAGGCAACAACCTTGAACTTCCTTGGACTTGAGCAGGAAGTTTTGTGCCTATACTCCATCGATTGGGCTTTACATTCTGGATCGTAGTGGTGGACCCAGGATTCGTCTCCAGTCACAATGCGTTGCAGAAATGCTTCTCCTTCTGCATTGTAACGCTCTAAGAGTTGAGTACACATGTCCTTTCTCTGCAGGCTTTCATCTCTACAGTGAGCTGTCTTGGGACCCAACGGGCAGAGACTTTTCGGTAACCCAGTACAGTTGTGGCGCGATATGGTGCACTCGTTCTTCTTCGAAATGCCTACTTCATCTGCAATTTCCTTTTGTTTGACCCTTCGATTGGCTCTAATCATGCAGTCAACTTTCTCTCGATGAGCCGTGTCCGATGCGGAAAGGGGCCTACCCGAACGCTTTCGATCACGCAGAATTGGTTCTTCTCTGGGGTCTTCCCCTTTTAAAATTCTCACCCATTTGCGAACTGCACAGTCTGAAATGCACACATTTCACCATAAACTGTCTTCATTCTTGTGCATGAATGTTTGCAGCAGAACAATCCCTCAGCTGCCAAAAACTCGATAACAGAGCGCTGTTTGATGAGAAGGTCATTGGAAGTCGCCATTGTCTCATAAACATGGCTACCACATCATGTGTTGCGCGTCAGCCTGCATTATGAGCAATGAATGACGCTCACAACAAACTTGTTGTTATAGTTAAGTCTAGAAAAATGGTTCGTGAGTATATATGTATGAAATTTTTAGGTCGATGTGACGAAAAATTGAGCTAGTTATTATCAAACTGAAATTAATTATCAGCCTGCCCTCGTATATATATATATATATATATATATATATATATATATATATATATAATTGAGGATGAGGGACTGATATTCAATTGATAAGGAGTTGTGAGTGTGTCTGTCTGTCTGTCTGTCTGGATATGCGTTTGTTAGGGGTATATCAACGAGACATACACAAAAAGTGAGAATATATGGGCGTGATTAAAATGTTAAGAATTTTCGTCAAGACAAAGTTGTAATGTGCATAGAAGTTTAATCACACGTCTAAAATAAGTGAGTGGAAAAAGAAAGTACCTTATACCTAAAAGTACACCAACAGCTTGCTGATGTTTTTCATCATTTCACACATTCAATACATTTACCTGGGTCCCGTGGAACTAGAACCAAATGCTTTGAACATAATTTCTCGTTTTTGAACGAAAGTTCTTGGTTGTTTTGTGGGGGGGTTTTAGGTTTGTTTTCTTGTTGTTTGAAAGGCCAAATTAACCTTTTTGAGGATTTATTCTTTTTCTCTTTTCAATATTTTTTTTTCAAAATCTCAATCAAACTTTCTTTATTGATAAAGAAAGGACGCTTCTGTATGCAAAAGGAACGTGACCATCTGTTATAAAACTATTTTCTCGTGCCTTTCATAAATCGACATCCTGTTTAGCTCTACTCACAACCTCTCCTCCGCAGAGTGCTATTCGGCACCACACAGTTCTTCGCCTTTGTCCACCCGAAGCAGCGTGACGCCAGCAAGCAAGCCTGGCCGGAAGTGACCTTTGAGATGGCCCAGGAGGAGATTGCAGCCAACTCTGGATTTGACCTGAATGCCAAGACAAAAGGTTAGTCGTCCTGGATTTAAAAAAAGGAGGAATTCATAAGATAGAGAAGTCGCTGTACATTTAAAAAAAAAAAAAAGAATTCATAAGATAGAAAAGTCGTCGTGGATCTTAAAAAAGGAAGAATTCATAAGGTAATGAAATCGTCTTGGATTTAAAAAAGGAAAAATTCATAAGCTAGAGACGTCATCGTAGATTTAAAAGGAAAAATGCTTAAGAAAGAGAAGTCGATTTGGATTTTAAAAAAAAAGAAAAGAAAGAAATAATAAGATAGAGAAGTCGTCGTGGATCTTAAAAAAGGAAGAATTCATAAGATAGAGAAGTCGTCGTGGATTTAATAAAGAAATAATTTATGACATAGAGAAGTCGTCGTAGATTTTAAAAAGAAATAATTGATAAGATAAAGAAGTGGTCGTGGATTTTAAAAATAGGAAGAATTCATAAGATAGAGTCATCGTGGACTTTAAAAATAGGAAGAATTCGTAAGATAAAGAGATCGTCGTGGATTTTAAAAATAGGAAGAATACATAAGATAGAGAAGTTAAGTCGTCGTGGATTTTAAAAATAGGAAGAATTAATAAGATAGAGAAGTCGTCGTGGATCTTAAAAAAGGAAGAATTCATAAGATAGAGAAGTCGTCGTGGATTTGATAAAGAAATAATTTATAACATAGAGAAGTTGTCGTAGATTTTAAAAAGAAATTATTTATAAGATAAAGAAGTCGTCGTGGATTTTAAAAATAGGAAGAATTCGTAAGATAGAGAAGTCGTCGTGGATTTTAAAAATAGGAAGAATTCATAAGATAGAGAAGTTAAGTCGTCGTGGATTTTAAAAATAGGAAGAATTCATAAGACAGGGAAGTCGTCGTGGATTTTAAAAATAGGAAGAATTCATAAGACAGGGAAGTAGTCGTGGATTTTAAAAATAGGAAGAATTCGCACCTTTCAATACATACCTAATTCTTGTACTGACTCGTTATTTACTTGTGCTGCCCTCCAGAGGACGCCATGCTCCAGGAGGATATCGTGGAGCTGATGCCAGCCATAGAGAACGCTAACTCCATCAGTGAAGATCTCGACAAGAAGATGAAGTTTGAGCTGATGGTTGTCTCCCCTGAGGCTAGAGGAGAATTGAAAGGCAGAAAACTGGTACAGAGAGAAACGGGCCAGGGCATGTTTCAATGTTTGTTTGATTCTTAGGTCTAGGATTGGCACATATTTTGAGTATTCAAATTGACGGGAGATCGAAAGATCTTGCATTTGTTGTTATTTGTTAAAAAAAATGAATTAACATGACAGGGATAAAGTTATTACCTTGCGTGTGTTCAAAGTATGTTTGGAAAGATCATAATTAGGCTGAGAGGTATGCGCAAATAAAGCTTGCATGGGTGCAGCAGAGCAGTTTTTACGCCACAAAAGTTCCGACAGTAATATACGTTACTCGATGATGCATATACCTAAAGCTGATATTTGTTCCTTTCTTTGCTAGCCTTAAAGCTAAGAAACTCACATCAAAATTCTTTTTATTAAACCAACAATTGGGAAAGAACCCCAAAACAATCGGTTTGCCATACCAAGAACCACAGAGTACTGTATATCCATGGAAACTAGATCAGCATTGATGGCGCTTCTCGCTGTTTCCAGGTGATGGTTCGGGTTGTCAACGTGGAGACCAAGCACGAGTGGGTGTGGCCCAGGGAGAAGTTCCTCAACCGGAAGTTCGTCATGCAGGAGATGTACCAGAACTACCTGGACGGCGAGGAATGGGAACTGCCCAAGGTGAGCCTCAACAAGGGAGACAATTGATACCAGTAGTCAATGGCACAGAAGACTGATGTTAAAACTCATTCTCTTTTTAATTCAACTGTTCCATTCAGTTTATTTTTATTTGCTTCAAATTTTTTTTTATTCCTACATCTTTTTCCAATCTTTATTTTTACTCCTGATTCCCCAGCTTTGATATACTTTTACAAAAAAAAAAAAAGAAATCCTCCAATAAATTTGTGATGAGCTTTTTCTTTTTTTTTTCTTTAATGTACATTCAATTATCAATTTAAAGGTGTCTATTTTGAAACTAGTGTACAGGCCGTATATCAAAGCAAGCTCTCAGTTATATGACCACAGAAATCATTTTAAACGCTTTGTTTTGTTTTGATTTCTGTGGACAATAATTGAATCTATTTCGATACCCAGGAGAAAGACCCGTTTGATGAAGATTACAACACAGAATTCCACATCGGCAGCGTCAAGGTCTGGATGCAACCTTTGGCCTTCAGGGTGAGTTCAGGGTTCAAGGTTCAAGGTTTGACTGTGACCTTTGTTGGTGTTTATGTTGTTAAAACTCAGGTGTTACCTATATTAAGATACGAGCACAAAGGAAGTGAAGAATAGTGACAGGAATGAAAA
>JAWDGP010002311.1:17500-20744 GCA_033675545.1 Elysia crispata
AAAGAGAAGAAGAGCGTGAACACCAAGCTCGCCATCTTGTCAGACGCCCGGGCCAAGGGGGGCGTGGCAGCGGCCAACGACAATGTCAAGGTCAGTCTCTGATGGAAAGTTCCTGGAGGAACACATTGTTTTTTTTTTGTTTGTTATTTTGTTTGTTAGGTTTTTTTTGTTATTTTTTTTACAAAACGAAGCTCTTCCACCTTTAGTAGAATGTACAGGAGGTAGTATTGGTCAGGGGGGTTGTTGCCCTCAAGGTGGACATTATCTACGAGTCAAGCCTAGGGGAGCAAGGTCCAGCAATTCCGCCCAGATCGACATGACGACAAAGACTTGAACTTCGACGTTCGTGTATCAGAGTTGCAGTTTGAAACAGTTAATTTTGTAACACAATTACGCGCAGTGGACAAAGCGTTGTCATGTTTTTATTAAATTAATGTACGAATTCATTTTTAGCCAAAACAATAGGAATATAAGTAGGGGGGAGGGTAGGGTTAAATAATCTGATAGACTGATACAGTTCATGTTATTGAACTTTTGATTTCTTAAATGTAAGAATGCTGTGCCTTGAGTTATAGTTTTATTGAGCTGCGTTTTTTTTGTTTTTGTTTGTTGCTGTTGTTTTTTCATTCTCAAGTCATATACTATAAGAAAAATATTTTGCTGGTGTACAATATATAAGAAAAAGATTAGTTAGCAAGTGATAATACATTCCTATACATTTTTTGTTAACATCAGAGGCTGGATCCCGAGAAAATCAGATTAATGATGGAGGTGACCACTTTGAAAAAGAGACAAGAAAAGATGGAGGCCAAACTGGTAAGTTGATCATTCTCCAGGTGTTTGGTGTCTCAGACTATTGCTTCCATATATCATTCTTGGAAACAATCTACTGCTATCTTTAACTTTTCTTTCTTCCCATTGCTTCTGTCTTTGTCTGTCTATCTGCCTGTCTGTCTTTCTCCCAACTAATATATATATATATATATATATATATATATACATATATATAAATAAAAACACACACAAACACACACACACACACACATATATATATACATATATATAAATAAAAACACACACAAACACACACACACATATATATATATACATATATATAAATAAAAACACACACAAACACACACACACATATATATATACACATATATATAAATAAAAACACACACAAACACACACACACACACACATATATATATATATATAGCGTGAATTTGTGCCTATATATATGCATCTACTTCTCTATGACTTTCACCAGTTAGTTGCTTTGTATTGTCTCAGACTCCCCCCCCCCCCTCTCTCTCTGTGTCTCTCTCTGTCTCTCTCTCTATCTCTGTCTCTCTCTCTCTCTCTCTCTCTCTCTCTCTCTCTCTCTCTCCAAACTTATATCTTTTTTTTTCTTCATAAGAACGTAAAGATGTGGTTGGCATCTTTCCGAAGACAACGGCATCAATTAAACAAACAAAAACTTTCCCTACACTTATAAGAATAACATTTCCACCCGTGGTGCCGTTGCTTCATATTAATTAATAAGCCAAGTTTAGTTCATGATCTCACTGTCTCCCTTTTTCCAACAACTCCCCACCTGATCTCACTGTCTCCCTTTTTCCAACAACTCCCCACCTGATCTCACTGTCTCCCTTTTTCCAACAACCCGCCAGCGGATCTCACTGTCTCCCTTTTTCCAACAACTCCCCACCTGATCTCACTGTCTCCCTTTTTCCAAGAACTCCCCACCTGATCTCACTGTCTCCCTTTTACCAACAACCCGCCAGCGGATCTCAGTGTCTCCCTTTTTCCAACAACTCCCCACCTGATCTCACTGTCTCCCTTTTTCCAACAACCCGCCAGCGGATCTCACTGTCTCCCTTTTTCCAACAACTCCCCACCTGATCTCACTGTCTCCCTTTTTCCAACAACCCGCCAGCGGATCTCACTGTCTCCCTTTTTCCAACAACTCCCCACCTGATCTCACTGTCTCCCTTTCTCCAACAAACCCGCCAGCGGATCTCACTGTCTCCCTTTTTCCAACAACTCCCCTACCTTGATCTCACTGTCTCCCTTTTACAAACAACCCGCCAGCGGATCTCAATGTCTCCCTTTTCCAACAACTCCCCACCTGATCTCACTGTCTCCCTTTTTCCAACAACTCCCCACCTGATCTCACTGTCTCCCTTTTACCAACAACCCGCCAGCGGATCTCAGTGTCTCCCTTTTTCCAACAACTCCCCACCTGATCTCACTGTCTCCCTTTTACCAACAACCCGCCAGCGGATCTCAGTGTCTCCCTTTTTCCAACAACTCCCCACCTGATCTCACTGTCTCCCTTTTTCCAACAACTCCCCACCTGATCTCACTGTCTCCCTTTTTCCAACAACCCGCCAGCTGATCTCACTGTCTCCCTTTTTCAACAACTCCCCACCTGTTCTCACTGTCTCCCTTTTTCCAAAAACTCCCTACCTGATCTCACTGTCTCCCTTTTTCAACAACTCCCTACCTGATCTCACTGTCTCCCTTTTTCCAAGAACTCCCCACCTGATCTCACTGTCTCTTTTTCCCAACAACTCCCCACCTGATCTCACTGTC
This sequence comes from Elysia crispata, assembly GCA_033675545.1. Lineage (NCBI taxonomy): Eukaryota > Metazoa > Mollusca > Gastropoda > Plakobranchidae > Elysia > Elysia crispata. The sequence continues at coordinate 20,102 of JAWDGP010002311.1, forward strand.
TCCCTTTTTCCAAAAACTCCCTACCTGATCTCACTGTCTCCCTTTTTCCAAAAACTCCCTACCTGATCTCACTGTCTCCCTTTTTCAACAACTCCCCACCTGATCTCAGTGTCTCCCTTTTTCCAAAAACTCCCTACCTGATCTCACTGTCTCCCTTTTTCAACAACTCCCCACCTGATCTCAGTGTCTCCCTTTTTCCAAAAACTCCCTACCTGATCTCACTGTCTCCCTTTTCCAACAACTCCCCACCTGTTCTCACTGTCTCCCTTTTTCCAACAACTCCCCACCTGATCTCACTGTCTCCCTTTTACCAACAACCCGCCAGCGGATCTCAGTGTCTCCCTTTTTCCAACAACTCCCCACCTGATCTCACTGTCTCCCTTTTACCAACAACCCGCCAGCGGATCTCAGTGTCTCCCTTTTACCAACAACCCGCCAGCGGATCTCACTGTCTCCCTTTTTCAAAAACTCCCTACCTGATCTCACTGTCTCCCTTTTTCCAACAACTCCCCACCTGATCTCACTGTCTCCCTTTTTCCAACAACTCCCCACCTGATCTCACTGTCTCCCTTTCTCCAACAACTCCCCACCTGATCTCACTGTCTCCCTTTTTCCAACAACCCGCCACCTGATCTCACTGTCT